>JAMWET010005637.1:132500-135000 GCA_024036415.1 Prochilodus magdalenae | reverse complement strand
TTACTTCCCACATGTAGTTGCAACCAAGCAGGTTTTACATTACTGCGGCCAGTGATTCTGAACTTTTGAACCGCCTAGTATGTGTGTGGGGCTGTTTATGTCTGAGCTTTTGCGTATTTATCTAAACGTCTGGGTGGGTGTCTGTGTGTGGAAGCGTCCTGGTTGGAATTAAAATGACATGGCGATGACAAAGCTTGACAGTTCAGCCAGGCATTAGTGCAGCCAGAGCTGTCGCCTTGGGGAGCACTGCAGAATGTCCTTCAACACCTTCTGACCAGACCGCAGTCTGAAGCATGTGTGCATTAACATGTAGGACAGTAGAGGTATGCCGAGTACAGACGTGTGCAGGGTGCAGTCTGGCATGTCCATTACACTCGACCAGCTGTGAAGCTTTAATGAGTTCTCTCAAGTTAGTTCAACGTTCTCACATTTTTAGTACATCAGATAGTATAGCAGTAAGCTATAGTACAGCTACTAATGATCAAAAAAAGTTTAACTTGGCTTAAAAATAAAGTACAGAAAAGCTTTATAAGATAAAATATTTATTTTTAAATTTTTATATATTTTTTAAAATTGAATTTAAAATTTGTATTTGTATTTTTGTTAATTTTTACATTTTTTCTATTTTTTTATTATTATATCTCGTCATTGATAATTCCAATTTACACATTTGGACTTAGGCTTCTTTCCTTCAGCTCTAAATCACAGTGTCTCTGGGGTTTGAACACATTAGCTACTGAGGATGGGGTAAGTATTCCATTCTAAATTCTCTAAATAATTTAAAACTCTGTGGCTAGAAAAAGTAAATATAAAAACTTATCATGCCTAAAAATATGATAATATATTTGAGGGATTTAATCATTCTTTCAGTAATTTTATGCCAATTCCAACTGTATTAATTGCATTATTAGATTAAGAATTTAAATCCGGTCAAGCCTCCTGAAGAAGGGGCCAACGCATGAATAGTTATGTCTCTGGAAAGGACCCGAAACTGTAGCAAAATATTTTTTGTTGCAACTAAAGGATATACTTATATATTCAATGTATTAAAATGTTCTGTTGTTAGAAAAAATTCTAATTTTTTTATCATTTTGAAGAACAGTTATGGATGCACATAACATCTTGATTTTTGTAGTAGTAAAGTAAACCCAGCCAATTCAATTTTGTTGAGCTTATGCAAGCCAAATATGAAAAAATTGTAAAAAATACCTTACAAATTAACCAATAATGTAATAATGTAGTAACCATGGGTGTGCACTCTGAGAAATTTGGAATTCAGATGCGTGGATGAATGGATATTCGGTTAACTATAGGGGAGGAAAACGCAAAAAGACTTTGGTCACACAGGTCTATTAGCTTACTCTATTAGATGATAGTAACTGGTGTTAGCAAGTTAACAAATTCACTAGCACAAACATTTAGCCAAATCGTTAGCATCAGTAAAATGACCTGCCTTTAGAGATGAACTAACGTTAGATTAGCCTAGCTAGCAAAAGAAGTCCTGCCAGAGCTACCCAAGACATCCACCCTCTCAGTCATTTACATCCGGTAAGCCCTTTACAACATGTCCTCAGCAAGACCCTCACATTAAGACCGACTTCAGATAGACACAGGTGAGGGCCAAAGCCAGGAAGGAGCAGGAAAGCCAAAACAAATGTGAGCACATGGCCAGACACATGAGGACAGACAAAAACAAGGTCAACAGATTCTCAAGTTCCCATGAACACCCACAGTAGCATCATGGTGCAGTGTGAACTGGTGCAACTATGAACTGGAAAAGCTAAGTAGCCTACGCAGGTAGAGTGTTCAGTGTTCAGTAGAGCATGATGGCCTAGCTCCTAATACCCTCATTAATCAAACCGAATGCATTACGACAAATCAACAGTGAAAACGGCACACTGAAATCCCTGGACTAGACAGTAGACTGTGATGCGTACTAGCCCTAGCAGCTACGCTAGCACAATGCAGATAACCTGCCCTTGTTTCATCCTTATCTTCCAGCATGAAGCTCATTATCATCTCCGATAACCCGCCACCGCTCCATCTTCCTGACAGCATAATTCTCACTACCAGCAGGCCTTCTCCAAATCACTCACAGACACTTCTAAACGCTGGAGCTGCTGCCCGTCACTCATGCGTAACCATATCTACACCGTAGCACTCTATAAAGACGGACTGGCTTTTCTGTGTGATAATGAGAAACAACACGGGACACGGTTCTGCTGGATGGAGTTGGGATTCTTATGATTCCTACCACATGAGTGTTTCTTCTATTTTCAGACTTTAGTAATGGACTGCTTGAATATGTGTGAAGTTTGCCAAGTTGCCAGGGGTAAACATGAACAAAGGAGCCATGCTTTAGTAAATGGGCCCTGGGTCCAAGCCGGAGCAAATATGGATCAAATATGGAGTCAAAAAGGAAGTTCAGAAGTAGAAGTAAAAATATTACCAATCCCAGAAACTAGAAACTCAACTCAGACTCACTTCCAAGACACGCTTT
>JAMWET010005637.1:80000-127500 GCA_024036415.1 Prochilodus magdalenae | reverse complement strand
GACATATGTACTACATCCTGGGTCACTGCCCATCAGACACGACCTTTGACCTCTAATTCCAGTAGTGATTCCCTTTGAAACAGACCAGAGGAAACGCTATATCATGATTACCACTCAGTGTCTGGAGTACAGGAAGTGTAGGTCATGTATGTTTTGACTGTCTCCCCATTGATGTTGTTGGAGGTGTAGATTAGACCTGTGACGTCTGGTCCATCAAAGTTCTTCTCATTGATAACAGCCGCAGATCTCCCAACATGCTACCACCATCAGGCAGTCCCTAAAGCTTTCATGGTTGAGAACGAGGAGCAACTCAGGTTCCACTCTTGCCTCAGATCTGAGATATCCGCAGGTGCTCCTGTCCATCCATCCACTGTGAGAGGACAACACAACACAATGGAGGTCTGATAGGGCTTGTAGCTGTTCAAGAAGCCCCTCTCTGGGAAAAGGAGACAGACACAGCCAAAGAAGAAGCAGAAAATGCAACCAACTTCTAAGACTGAACTTTGAGGTGTAAGAAAAGCTCTCCCTGCAGATTCCTAAAACGTGACCCCCTGGAAAAAAAAATCCATGCCCCCAGAAGTACACTTAACCCAAACCTAATGATTCGCAATGTTCAGTGTAAGTACTTGTAGAAAATTCACTGGCACTTACACCACAGGGAGCGGAAGTCTCTGGACAGTTCTGCAGCGAGCCGTCCTGACCGAGCTGCTCAGGTCAAAGGTGACGGAAGCTGTCTCGTCACGTAAGAGCTCATTTTATCGTCTCCGAGATGCTTGATAAGCCGGGGTTGCCTTTCTCAGGCGCCACAGATGAGGCCCGACATCAGCATATGCGTATTTCATATCCTAATGGCCTAGCCAGCCAGGATTGAGTGGGATCTAGACCAGCACCTAGAATCCTCAGCATGCATAATTAAGATTCCTAAGTCCAGTTCCAGGGCCTGCTGTCCGGCAAAGTTCCTCTCAATTAAACTCAAGGCTTTCAGGATTTGAAACAGGTGTTAGGGGAGGAATATTATGGAGTTCACAGAGTTTGGAAAAATAGACAGCGCTGGTCTGGAGAGAGAAAATTCTGCGTCTCCAAAGCAAAACATGACGTGAGGAAAAGCAGCCCGGCGGTGGGGATGGGAACCAGGCAGCTTAAGAGTTGAATGCCTCTAAAAAGATACCCCACAGATAGTTATTGCCTGAAACAGTTGGGAATATGTTTCCTGGTGATGCTGTTTAGTGATAGAGGAAGAAGTAGCTGATGTCTCAAAGCAGCTTTACAGAAATTCAGTAGTAATAATAATTTTTATTAAGGAGAGAAGAGAAAGAGGCCCCTGGTGAGCAAGGTAAAGGCGAGGGTGGCAAGGAAACACTTGCTCAGGTAGAAGGAGGAAACCTTGGGAGGAACCAGACTCAGACGGGGGACCCATCCTCCTCTGGTCCAAACAAAATTTTAAAATGATCTAAAGTAACATCAATGAAGTATCAAATTATGCTGGTCTAGTCATAACCGTGGCGATAAAGTTATATAACTTATATTATCAGACTAAGAAATATTAGTCTGATAATATTCCGATGCAGGTTAGTCTACAGTGTCTACAGTGAGGAAGCCTGGTTAGGCTGGACAGGTAAGCAGCTGTGATCAGCAAACCAAGCTCCAACCGTTACTCCATCCAGTGCCTCAGCATATTTGCATTCCCTCATTTCTTTCCAGACCGTTTCCCAGACGTGATATCCGTGTATCATGTCTTGTTTTTAGTCCCCGCAGTGGCCTTTCTCTTGTCCACCATAAATGGTAGCTGGAATGGATGATGAATTGAAGCTAGTCTTTAAGGCCTAGACGCTCGTCTTGGGAAGAAGCCAGAAAAGAAAACAGTGTCTCCGTATCTGCATCCAAAACAGCATTCCTAATTCAGTCCGCATTCCTGCTTTAAATACGAAGCTGAGTGAACAGTTTTCACCACGAGCAGGACGGTAAGTCCACTCGTTTTCCAAAACGTCTTTATAATTCCATCACAGGCATGTAAACAAACCTAATAGCCTGTAATAGCTCCGACTGGACATACAGCAGCTATCTGTTATTGGGGCAGGTTTCTGGATGGAGGCCACATCAGTGTTCAGACACTCTGATATCAAAGAACTGAGCAGCTGGGCCAGATTTGGTGGAGGCCTTCCCTGGCACAATTCCCGAGGAGAATTCCCTGTAGACTGGGATTTTAGCCACTGCTGGTAGACCTGTATGGCCGTACTCTTCAATACACCTGCAGATATAGCTATTTCCTTCACACTATGGTCTTTGGCCACGCCCAAATGCTCAGTGACACCTTTTAGCCAATCATTAACATCTGGTTCGGAGTTTTTTTTTTTAGCTTGTGGCTATTTTGGCTTTATCACACCCTCCACCCTCCATACGTACTTCTCCACCATGAGTGCATTCGTTAAAATATTTTCAGGCCAAAATCAATAATCAAACATATTATAAAACAATGTCCCAGGCCTTAGGCATATTCATAACCGCTTTATGTAATGGCTATCTGTTTGGCAGATGTGACATTCTTCAGACGTCTGGTTCCTGTCATCACCACTGTAAACAATTTTGACTTGGTGGGCTTAAAAAACAAATTTCCGTGAACCAGCTGTGACGGTTTAGCAATTTGCATGCAGTGGCGCTTATTAAAAATAAACTTTGTTTGGTTTATGGACTTTTTTGATTTATTGGTTTGATATTGGTTGACCTCCAGTAGTTGGTAGGCCATACAAATGATGATGCTTACTGCTACACCCAATGGTGAAAGCCCCGGTTGAGACTCACAGCCCCCTTGAGATTCATGGGACAAACCAGCAGAACAGTCAGAAGTGCAGTGGGTCAGCGGCGGAGGAGAAACCTCAGCACGCTGTGTTACGACTGTGTGTTTCTCAGAAGAAAGAAGAGAGTGACGCAGCGTATTCCTGGAGCTCCATCTCTTCTAAACCCCTCCCATCCCTTCTCCCCAAACCCATACCCCCACCTCCATCTCCTCCAATTCTTCTGAACCTCGAACGCACTCAGAGACTACAGACGTCACCGTGGCTGCAGAGGAACACTCAGCACCAGCTGCGTCACCGACCAGCCGGCCAACCAGAACACACACCCTCTCCCTCTCTCTCGCTCTGGCTCTCTCGCTCTGGCTCTCACGCTGGCTTTTAGGCATGGTGAGAAGTCACACATGCCTCACCGTAGCCTGCGTAACGTCAGAGTGGACGTTAGTGCTTTTAGCTGTCAGTACTCTGTGTAACTATGCATGGTGGGGAAGTCCGCTCTGACAGGTAGATGCACTACTCACACTTTCAGTAAGAGGATGCTGGAAGAACATCCAGCCTCATGTCCTACTGTGTGAGATTACACGGCCATTACAAGCAGTACTTCCTGTCTTTCCCAACACCCCTCACGCTTCTGGATGATTACTCTTATTCCATTCGGATTACGCCCTTCTTTTCATATTACAGCTGTCCAATCATAATGTATTGCCATTTTTGCCGATTTTCTGTTTTTGACATATTTTGAGCCCACTTGTTACCCTTCACGATGTATGTGAATTTCATGATGAATGGACCAAATGAAATGGCTCAAAATGACTTGGAAAAACGTCTGGTTCCATTGACTTACATTAGAAGTAGAGTAGGGTTTTTCCTTCTCCTGTAAAGTGATCAGTTTGGAGGTAAAGTGTAATGAAATATTCAAATAATTAACTATCAATGTTACAAATCATCCCTGGGTAAGAAATGTGGTAATACTTTCTATAAAGCCTGTATTTTTTTTTTTCTTTTATCCTTATTACAACTTACAAACTGATTTTCTGTGAAGCTGCTTTGAGACAACGTCCGTTGTAAAAGGTGCAATACAAATAAAGTTTGATTGATTGACTGATAAGCATAAGCCATAATAAATGCATTTATAATTTTTTTTAAACATGGCATTATGCTTTGTATGATTATTATATGCTCTACAATAAGCCTGTTATGAATCTGTAATAATGTACTGATGGTGGTTGGTGTAGCTCAGCGGATAACACTTCTACCTACCAGGGAACCACCACCACATGTGGGAGACTGGGGTTTGAATCCCAGTCTGGGTGACTATGCTGAGCTACACCAATAAGAGTCCTTGGGCAAGACTCCTAACACTACATTGGCCCACCTGTAATATTTATGCCGTAAATGTAAATGTAATGTAATGTAATGGTTAATACTTTAGTGACTCTGTAGCACACACGTGTGTCACTTTTCATTAGAATGGCCTTTAAAGGGGTAATGATGACGTACGCACACTTATAACGTACCACAGTGTCCTCACTGAGTCATCACTTTGTTATCATGAAACGTCACACACTGACACACATGTAACATCAAATATCAGTCACTGTACTCAAAGTAGTCAGCGATGCTGTTAAACTGGTTTAGTGTTATTAGCTCCTAAAATTCTGTAAAAGTCTACATAAAAGGTATTATTACATGTTTATAAGCCCCCCAAAATTACTGCAGTCAATTATTAGTAAATTATATTTAGTCATATGTAAGAATTATGCATTATTAAAATGCTATTTTAATATTTATTATGCTTACAAGGCATTGTTACCATATTTTAAGCACTATATATATATATATATAGTGCTTAAAATATGGTAACAATGCCTTGTAAGCATAATAAATATTAAAATAGCATTTAAGGTATGCCTTGTAAGCATAATAATATATAATATTATTATTATAATAAATGTACGCATAATAACATATTAATAAGCATAATATATATATATGTATATATGTATTTGTTTTGTGGGATAATCTACACCTTTATTGAGATTTATATCTTTATATCTGACTATGAACCTTTACAATGCTACAGTTAAACAGTTAGCAACAGTCAGCCCTCAGAGGTCTACAATCATTTATATGGAAAAACAGTAATAACTATAGAGGCTATAATAAAATAATAATACTTTTGGGGGAAATATAAACATTTCTCACATTTCCAAGTTACAAGCCTACTAAACAAGCCTATTGTTTGTGAGATCCAGTTGGAATAACATATTAAGTCTGGGAGAGCCTATAAAAGTATTAACTGTAAATAAAAATGGAATAATGATCTGATATTATAGCTATGATAGACATGTTGCACGATTCCAAATTATAGACATAACATAAAGTACACTTATAATAAAGGTGATGCATACATTGTATGATTTTTTTTTATATTGTATAATTGTATAACATCTAAATGGTTAAATGTTCAGCAATAATAATAATAATGATGATGATGATGATGATAAAAAAATGAATAATAAAAATGATAACAGTATTAATATTAATATTATATTAATATTAATATTAATATTAATATTAATGATGGTGATGATGATGATGGTGATAAAATAAATAATAATAATAATAATAATAATGATGATGATGATGATGATGATAAAATAAATAAATAAATAAATAAATAAAAATAATAATAATAATAATAATAATAATAGCAATAATAATAATAATAATAATAATAATAATAATAGTGATGGTGATGGTGATGGTGATGGTGATGGTGATGGTGATGATGATGATAATGATGATAAAAAAAATAATAAATAATAATAATAATAATAATATAGATCGCATACAGGACTTTTATTATGCTCTGTTATCCTTTGTTACTGGGTAACATATAGAAACACAAAGAACCCAGGCCTACTGAACATAATCCTGAGCAACAACTCAACCAGATAAGGAAGGCACGCAGGACGTTTCCCAGAGTACTGAAGTCAGTGTAACCCAGTGAAAACATTATCTCACAGTGTTGTGACTGAACCTCCTGAGACTCTACTGCGTTCAGTATAGGAGACTAAGCGTGTTTGCGTTCGGCTGTGTGAGCAGTGTCGTTTTGCCCTCCACAGCAGGCGTTCCAAATGAGATCTGTCCCAAGAGTTGACGCAACTGGCCTTTGTCCCACAAGCCTACTGAGCATGCTCAGTGTGTTGTTCCCACAGAACCGGACCACTTGGCACTCGTACTGCTCAAACTGGTATTTACTTTCCCTCCCTTCCTCTCCAGCTACTACGCGCCGCATCAGAGTTATGCGCTCTCGTCACTTCCTGTTCTGCTATTCCCACCCAGCCCAGCTACGGCCGTTCTGCTCCGGACGTCCCGTAAGCACTTTCTCCATGTCTTGGGCCACGTCCCGGGGCCACGTCCCACCCCCCAGAGGGTTTGCTCAACATGATACAAGCGTCCGGTGCCCCCCAGAACGGCTACAACGCCTTCCGTTCATCAATAGCTCACGCCTCGAAGGATATGAGTCCACTCCCCATCGCCCGGTCGGTCAGGCGGAGGGCCCTACCTACGTTCTGTAAGAGCTGGACCCTTAACCCCTTAACCCACATATGAGTTACTCACTCGTTCATTTCAGGATCATTTAAGCCAAGGTTCTGTGAAGTGGAACACTTTTGGGGCTATACTGAAGCAGTTTTTAACATGTTGTTTAAAGAACCACAACAAGTTCTTGATCATGGACCATTTAACCATATGACCTTATACTTAAATACACCTATGGAACCCTTTGCTAAAGTGTAGAAGAACCACTTTGGGACCCCTTAAGAAGCTTCTACTGGACAGTTAGTAAGGGGACCAAGTTTGAGATGTGAGGGACTTTTAAAGAACCTACACATAAGAAGTAGTTCTACCAATTAGAGGTTTTTCCTAGAACCTTACTTTAAATCCAGGTATTCAGTGAATTCCCCTCTAACTACACCCTCTAACTACACCCTCATGAAGGGGGTTCTTCATAGGTTCTTTAGTAAAGGCAACATATATATATAGAACCTTGAGAACCAACTTTTAATGCACAATTAAATGGTTCTTCTCTATGATGGAGAACTTCTTGAATAAGGTTCTTTAATGACCTTATGGTTCCTTTCTATGATGGAGAACTTCTTGAATAAGGTTCTTTAATGACCTTATGGTTCTTCTCTATGATGTAGAACTTCTTGAATAAGGTTCTTTAATGACCTTATGGTTCTTCTCTATGATGGAGAACTTCTTGAATAAGGTTCTTTAATGACCTTATGGTTCTTCTCTATGATGGAGAACTTCTTGAATAAGGTCCTGTAATGACCTTATGGTTCTTCTCTATGATGGAGAACTTCTTGAATATGATCCTTTTGATGACCTTTTTGGTTCTTCTCTATGATGGAGAACTTCTTGAATAAGGTTCTTTAATAACTATCCGGTTCTTCTCTATGATGGAGAACTTCTTGAATAAGGTTCTTTAATGACCTTACGATTTTTCTCTGTGATGGAGATCTTCTTGAATAAGGTTCTTTAATGACCTTATGGTTCTTCTCTGTGATGGAGAACTTCTTGAATAAGGTCCTGTAATGACCTTATGGTTCTTCTCTATGATGGAAAACTTCTTGAATAAGGTCCTGTAATGACCTTTACGGTTCTTCTCTATGATGGAGAACTTCTTGAATAAGGTCCTGTAATGACCTTTATGGTTCTTCTCTATGATGTGGAACTTTTTGAATAAGGTCCTGTAATGACCTTTATGGTTCTTCTCTATGATGGAGAACTTCTTGATTCATGTCCTTTTGATGACCGTAGCCCCAAAAATGGGTTCCACTAATGTCAGATCCCCAAGAACCCCTTGGGTGCTATCTAGATCTCTTCCAGAACCGTGTCTGTCCTGTAACCTACTTTGTAAGGTATGTCAGTTTGAGTCTGCTAACAGGTTCCTGAGAGTTTAAGGGGTTAAGGAGGCTGAGGAGTGGAGGAGAAGGAGGCTGCTTAGAGATGAATTAGTGGAAGGAAGCCCCTGTAGACGGAGGAGGACGAGCAGGGGAGGGTCCAGAAGAAAGACATACAGCCTGGCCAAATGTGTCACACACCTCAGGAACAAAGAAACTGGGTTTGTTACGTGACCTTAAGGTGTCAAAGGAATGGAGCAGCGGATATGACACAAGCTTGCATGAAAAGCAGTTAGCAAATCAGGTCAAGGTCAGACCGGAAAGGCCTGCTCGGCACACACCGCCTCATTTACACCCATTCAGCTCCGTACCAAAAACTAATTTCCAATTTATATATATAAATTTGAAATTGATATATATAATGTGTATGTGTCCTGGAAAGTTGCCATTTTGGAGATACCTGTTTTTTTTGGACAGCAACGATATACAAATACACATACACATACATATACAAATATATATATATATATATATATATATATATATATATATATATATATATATATATATATATATATATATATATATATGTATATACACATGTATTCAGATATTCTTGTAGTTTGTATGAAAGGTCTACCTACTGTTTATGAACTTAGGTTGGAACAGTATAGATAAGGTTTATTATAGTTAAGGGATAGTAGTAGCTCTACAGATATTGACTGGGTAAGGTAAACAATGTTAGGACTAAATATACTGTATGTAAAAATAACTGTTTCTCCAAAAAATACATGATATGTGACTATATTGTATGTACTAAAACATCCCAAACTTGCTGCCTATTATTTGGGACACCAAGTTGGTATAGTATAGTTAACCCTAAAGGTCAACAGTTATTGGGAATAGAATCTGTGTTGGAAATTTTTTTTAAAAATTACAACAGGTAGACTTTTGATTGGGATTTTTTTAGATTGAAAATGTGTAATTTTGTTGTTTTTTTTAGGTCTATAATAATTATAAATTGAAAAAAGTTCTTAAAACAAAAAAAAAACAAAAACAGAATAAGACACTCAGAATTCAATACATTCTTTACACCATTATCATATCTACCATTGTTTAACAGGTTTAACCTGATTTGAGGGAAAACATCTTGAAAATAAAACTGAAATATGCTTAGCTTTTGCAATAACATTAATTTACATTATGGTAAACACAAAATACGACAGTTTTCTTTCCTCAGCATATTTAAACTTTTATCTTCCTTCCCTGTTTTTCTTTACCTATGTTTGTTTGAGGCAATAATAACAAAGCCCCTGTAGACGGGGCTTACTATTATTCGTTTTTTTTTTTTTTTGGTTCTATAAAGTTACATAATTCTGTTTATTAAAACCTCTAAAATTATGTGGAAAAAATAAGAGTAATTTTCATAAATTCCACCAAAAACAACTCACATGTGTGGAGAGATTTCCTTCAGTGGACTCGGTGACTTCAGAAGACTTTGTGACCTCTAGTGGATTTAGCCTTATATACCTCTGCCGTTTGGTAGAGATGGTGCAATCAGGTTGAGTTAGGTTCAAAATCATCTTCATTAAAATACAGTAACTCAAAATGTGCTCTCCTAAAAAGCTTAGAAAGAAGTTAAAGGGTTACAACGACATTCAAATCACAAAAAGTTCTCTCTTACCGAGAAACACCTATTTAATGAAGGCTGAAGGCTCCGAATCTCTCAGAACTTTGAAGGACTTACCCAGGGTAAGGTCAATTCAGGGCATACATTACATAGAGAATGGCTCTATCCTCAATTTGCACTCTCAGTGCCTGACTTGCACCCATTATAAACACTGTCCAGATTTGGCCTGTGACCTGTTCCCTAATAAGTCACTCTCTGAATATGAGATGCACATTCAAGTTCAACAACATAGAAACCATGGAAACCCTATTTGAGGTCTCGTCCCTATAGATCCTTACTTCGCCCTGTCCTGAAATAGATCTACCAAATGGACATGTCTGTATTCTGTCTACTTGTGGATGAAAGCCTGTCATCCATGTCTGTCACGGCCTTGTGGATTTACTGTGGGAGATAAGAACTGGCTCAGTGACCGAGTCGGATAACAGTCCAGGGAGAAAAGCCACATTCATTATATAGCAGTTGGAGGCCAGCATGGAGGACCCGAGCAGTGCGGATGGAGGGTGAAGTGTGGTGGCGATGTTTCGCTACATTCGGCTGCTTATCTTTTGTTTATGACGATATCCAGATATTTAGCTGGGATGCTGATATGTGTACATCGTGATCTCTTCTGGAGGGCTTTGGCTCATGTACTATTAAACACTGCAGGGCTGATTAATTATCTTTAGAGAACAGATCAACAACTGCAATCACACACCAGGAGAAGATCCAGTCCAGCACAGCTCGATCCTGTAGACAGATTGCAGCTTTCACCCTGCCTCATGGTACAAACCGAACGATACAAACAAGAGTAGACTTGGTGACAAACAGAACACTGACTAGTCACCCTTTCCCTCCCTGAACCCGACTGATGTTCCCTCTCTTCCCACTAATCACCTGACTGGATATCTGATTTTTCTCTCCGGCTGGTTGAAGATTTTCTGCTGTATCCTGATTAACTAGTTTAATGTTCTTATATAATCTGACTGGATAGTTAAATAGTCACTTCTATAATCTGACTCCATAACTGAATAGTTTTTCAGGTAATCTGATTTGCTATCTGATTTTTCGCTCCTGTAATCTTATCAGCTGGTTGAATATTTCTTCCTGAATTCTGATTTGCTAGTTGAATATTCCCTCCTATAATTTAACTGCATAGCTGAATAATTCCTCCTATAATCTGACTGCATAGTTGAATAATTTCTCCTATAATCTGACTGGATAGTTGAACATTCCCTCCTATAATCTGATTAGATAGTTGAATATTCCCTCCTGTAATCTGACTGGATAGTTGAGCATTCCATCCTATAATTTGACTAGATAGTTAAATATTCCCTCCTATAATCTGACTAGATAGTTGAATATTCCCTCCTATAATCTGACAGGATAGTTGAACATTCCCTCCTATAATCTGACTGGATAGTTGAACATTCCCTCCTATAATCTGACTAGATAGTTGAATATTCCCTCCTGTAATCTGACTGGATAGTTGAACATTCCATCCTATAATCTGACTAGATAGTTGAATATTCCCTTCCTATAATATGACAGGATAGTTGAACATTCCCTCCTATAATCTGACTGGAGAGTTAAATAGTAACTCCTATAATCTGACTAGATTGTTGAACATTCCCTCCTATAATCTGACTGGATAGTTGAACATTCCCTTGTATAATCTGACTGGATAGTTGAATATTCCCTCCTATAATCTGACTGGATAGTTAAATGGCAACTCCCATAATCTGACTGGATAGTTGAACATTCCCTCATATAATCTAATTAGATAGTTGAATATTCCCTTCTGTAATCTGACTGGATAGTTGAATATTCCCTTCTATAATCTGACTAGATAGTTAAATAGTAACTCCCATGATCTGACTGGATAGTTGAACATTCCATCCTATAATCTGACTAGATAGTTGAATATTCCCTTCCTATAATATGACAGGATAGTTGAACATTCCCTCCTATAATCTGACTAGATTGTTGAACATTCCCTCCTATAATCTGACTGGATAGTTGAATATTCCCTTCTATAATCGGACTGATAGTTGAATATTCCCTCCTATAATCTGACTGGATAGTTGAACATTCCCTCCTATAATATGACTGGATAGTTAAATGGTAACTCCCATAATCTGACTGGATAGTTAAATGGTAACTCCCATAATCTGACTGGATAGTTGAACATTCCCTCATATAATCTGATTGGATAGTTGAAAATTCCCTCCTTCTATCTGACTGGATAGTTGAACATTCCCGCCTATAATCTGACTGGATAGTTGAATATTCCCTTCTATAATCTGACAGGATAGTTGAATATTCCCTCCTATAATCTGACTGGATAGTTGAAAATTCCCTCCTTCTATCTGACTGGATAGTTGAACATTCCCACCTATAATCTGATTGGATAGTTGAATATTCCCTCCTATAATCTGACTGGATAGTTGAACATTCCCTCCTATAATCTGACTGGAGAGCTAAATATTCCCTCCTATAATCTGACTGGATAGTTGAACATTCCCTCCTATAATCTGACTGGAGAGCTAAATAATCCCTCCTATAATCTGATTGGATAGTTGAACATTCCCTCATATAATCTGACTGGATAGTTAAATAGTCACTCAAATAATCTGACTGGATTATTTTTACTATTTTCTTTTTATATGACTGGGAAGTTGAATATTCCCTTCCATAAAATGATTGGTTAGTTGAATAATTCTTCCTATAATCTGACTGCATAGTTGAATATTCCCTTCTTTAATCTGACTGGTAAAATTAATATTCACTCCTGTATTCTGGAATCCTCAGGGGTCTTGCCGAGGGATAGTGTAGTCTGCCTGCCCAAGGAATCAACTCCCCAGTCTGCAGCATGGAAGGTACAGGTGTTGCCTCTACTCACTATACCCACTATGCTACCAACTTGTAAGGTAAGACGTTTCTGATAAAATGGCCAATCAGTATAGCTACAAGTGCTTTATCTGTCTGCCTGAATATTCCATTTTGAAATTTTGATTTATTTAAAGATTCCCTCTCTTGCTAGTGGTATTTTCCCCATCATCAACAAAGAGACATCAGCCTATAATCAAGTACACCTATAAATCAAATCTTAAATAAGTGTCCCCTAAGTAGAGGTCTTTCAAGTGGACAGTGAGGATCTACTGACCATGCTGAGGTTTAGAAAAGTGGGTGGCAAGGTGCTCCTTCAGACAGTCCTGATTTAACCCCATCATGGTCGAGATTAGAAAGGATCTTAGAGCTAGGGTGATTTCTAGAGCTTTACACTCTGAAGTGAAGACAGATTTCTCTACAGACACACTTACAGACCTTTCTGACCTGCTCTGTCTGTAAAACCTCTATAATCCTCATCAGGTTGCAGAAGATTAGCAGAAAATCGGAACTTTATTAGGACAAGAGAATAAACAGCCAGCTCTGGCATCTGTGCTCCTCTCACACGCAGAGCCTGGAGCTCAGGATGTTTCTGATCCGCATGCTGTCAAGCGTGGGCCTACTTCTCTTTGTCTGAGAGGGCAAAAGAGCTTTGTCTTGCCATAACAAAAAGCCAAACATTCAAAAGGAAAATCTCGAGGCGGAGGGGAAAATCACAGGATTGTTTTGTGCTGGGAATGAGCCGATTGCTCTGCTGAAAACAAAGCTGAAGGGTTCAGCATTGCCAGGGTCAACATACTCCCAAATAATGACGCCTACAACAGCCCTCCTCAGTGACCAGGACACATGTACCAGTACAGTAAATCTGAAGCTTGGAAACCTAGAATTTCAGATTCCGATTGGATGGTTTTTCCGATCCTGTAATCTGATTGGCTAGATCAGTTAGTCTTTTCTCCCCTAATCTGATTGGACAGTTCAACTTTTCCGTTCACCATCTGATTAGCTAGGCAGGGTTTAGTTCCGACAGTCTGATTGGCTAGTTAATCTTTTCTTCCTATGATATGACTGACATACTTATCTTTTTCCTCCCATAATCCAATTGGCTAGTTGCAATATGCAGAAATGAAGGTTTTTTACAGTACTGGTGATAATAACTAGACCTCTAAAATAATTAATACCTTAACAGCTATGGTTTTGTGTTATAATAAGTTTGAGATGTGTATCTCCTTCATTGATGGTAGAGTCCATCATGATTAGACCCTATATGACCAAGACCCTATATAGCATGTCAGAAACAAACCAGCCTAATGCACTGGCCACTTTATTAGAAACCCCTATCTTGTAGTTCCAGCTTGCTACTGTACATTTAGAGACTGTAGCTCAAGAGAGGAACAGTTCCAGCTTAATTAGCATCATAACCCCATCAGCAGCCTGTAAGTAGCAGCCATGCTGTGTGATTGTATCCGTGTTTGCCGGTTCAAGCAGATCATCTTAAACTGAGAGCTTCAGAGTGAGGAACAACTTCAATGTGCTGTGTGTTGAAGTCAGGATGGAAAGCGAGTAGCTAGTATAGGTAACGTTAGCGACTCGCATTAGCTCCGAGTAGCTAGCATAGCTAGAGGCTCGTTTTATTTAGTCTATTCCGACATGTTGTGTCTGGGTGATCAACATGGGGTTGTCTCACTATTAACCAGCCAGTTAAAGCAGAGCTCATCAAAGTATTCATGAGGTCACCAAAAAAGGGAAAACGGCTTAATTTATTCTAGGCCCGAATCATAGGGGGACTTCTAAAACTGCATCTGCCCTCAACCAAAGTCATATATCTTCTATGTGGCATCAGAGAAATACTGGATAAAGACACTCTATGGCACCTTTAGCTTGGAATCAGCCATGGTGGCGTTAACAACTCGTGTGCACGCATCTAAACTGGGATTATTTGCAGGCTTTGTATCTAAAGCCTGAGTAACCGAGAGCAAGCTGTTAACTGCTGTTGTAAAACCAGTTAACCACATCAGTGGAGCTGAAACTTGCCTGTCGTTGCTACTCGCTGTCCAACTACAGGCTAAAACACATCACAGTGCTAACGCCTAACACCTTCTTCCTAGTTTGTTGTCTCTAGATACTTTTTTGAGACATGAGACATGAGCTGCATTTCTCCAGACAACAATAATTGCACTGTACTAACCCAGACATTATTAGAAGGCCCTCAGGAGGCTGCAGGGCCAATGCTACTGCCTATGTCACTTAGTAGGTAGAGCCAGTACTGAGCAGCCCACTCTTAACTTAGGAGTGACACTGACGGACTCCAAAACTGAACTGTCTAACACTGCTGTCTTAGTTGATGGTGTCACTGCCATTTTATAAGGTCCACCTATCTTGTAGTAGCTAGACTGAGTGGCCATTTTATCAGAGACACCTACCATACAGGTTGGTAGCACCTACACCTCCAATGCTATAGACTGGGATTCGATTCCCTATCTGGGCAAGCACCCTACAGTATACCAATTAGGATCCCTGGGCTTCCAAGACTTCTAAATGTCTCTATAGGCCAACCTACAGGAAGTGGAAAAAAACCATACTCCACTTTTAACATATGAAAATGGAACCAGTAATTTTGAGCCGTGTCTTTCGGACCATTCCTCATCAAACTTGCAGACAATGTAAAAGACAATCCTGAAGTCGTATGTATTAATATTTAATATTAATATTATACATATTAATTCCTCTGAACTTGGACTGTAGCTATTCGTTTGTCTGGCTTGGGCCAAGTGATCTGTGCTCCACTTGAGTTCCATGGCAGTCAGAGGAACCTGGGCACCGCTCCCACTGGCCTGGTCAGTAATCCTTCCACACCACATTGTGGGTTTACAGTTACTAAATGAGGTCTGTCTGTTACCGCACAATTCATCAGCCCATCTATCAGTGGAAACCACCATGGAACCACCACAGACCAGCTATTATTTGGGCGGTAGACCATTTCCAACATAGCAGTGATACCAACGTGCTAGCGCCATGTTCATATGTGCAGATAAATGGAGAAGGTGAGTGGCTAATGCCTGTTGGAGGAGACCGTCCCGGTGTAAGCCTTTAATCTAAAGACATAATGATACAGTGAGGCTTTACTGCGTGAACAAAGCCGTCTGGGACAACAAAGCGATTAGACTCTGGAGTATGCGCTGATACATGTAGAGGTTGGTTCAGTCGGTCCAGGCTGAGATCAAGGCGATAAATGAACACCTCACTATTATAAAAATAATTATCCGTCCCAGCTACGCACTCCAGCTCTGAGTGGAGAGGGAGAGCCTCTTTATCTCTTCAAAGGACTGCTTTAGACCAAACGTGAGGTGAGGGTGGACAGGTTCAATTGTGAGAGGTCATTTGCCTGGACCGCCTCGGTGCATAAATCTACTTCAGTCCAAAGAGAGGGAGCAAAACCTTTTTCTTTGCTTTGAGCACATCGCTGAGGAGCGGAGCTGTGCGGCGGGAATACAGATGTGAAAGGAATCCTTTTCTTTTTTTAAATACCAATTAAAAAAAAAAAACAAAGTCTGTATATATTATATTGTCCAAAAGTTTGGGGACATGTGTGTTTTTGGAGTTCTTTATGCGTAAGGAGGTTTGTTTATCATATGGATAAACCAATACTTTGAGAACGTGTACTTTGAGTATTCAGCTTCACCAAAGCATCTTCAGCTGTAGGGTTCACGTGCAGACATCTCTGATAGACAGACAAAGGGCGATGTGGTAACGAGTGATTCAGCAGTATGCTTTTTGCTCATGTTAAAAGGCTTTCTGTTGGAGAATTGGACTGCATTATCTTCTCATTTATTTAGCCCCAGTAATATTCAGAGGCAGGTTTTGTGTTTACATCTTGCATCTGAAGGATCCCACACTTAGACAAACCAGGATAGACCAGTATAGGCATCATTTGGGCAAATGGCCCAAAATGGCTTGAGGGGGTAAAACTCTGATTATATTTACACGTACATTGAAAGTAAAGTATGCTTTCTCCTTCTCCTGTAAAGCTATCACTTTGAGGTTTTGGACAACATCTGTATGAATTTTGGATGCTACTATGATGGTCAGCAGCATTGTAGACCAATGTGCTGGTCACAAGTTAACCAGCATGTGTGGTGCTGTGGATGCTGGCATGCTGGTCAACCATCAAGCTCATTCTGGGTGACCAGCTAATCCAGCACCAGACCAGCATAAACTAGCACCAGACCAGCATAGAGCAGCATAGACCAGCACCAGACCAGCACCAGACCAGCATAGACCAGCACCAAACCAGCAAAGAGCAGCATAGACCAGCATAGAAGAGCACCAGACCAGCACCAGCACCAGACCACCATAGACCAGCACCAGACCAGCATAGACCAGCACCAAACCACCATAGACCAGCATAGACCAGCACCAGACCAGCATCAGACCAGCACCAGACCACCATAGACCAGCACCAAACCACCATAGACCAGCACCAGACCAGCATCAGACCAGCACCAGACCACCATAGACCAGCACCAAACCACCATAGACCAGCATAGACCAGCACCAGACCAGCATAGACCAGACCACCATAGACCAGCACCAGACCAGCATAGACCAGCACCAGACCCGCACCAGACCTGCACCAGAGCAGCACCAGACTAGCATAGACCAACACCAGACCAGCATAGACCAGCACCAGACCAGCATAGACCAGCACCAGACCAGCACCAGACCACCATAGACCATACAAGCTGCCTTGAGCTCATATTCTGGTTGTTGGTGTAGCTCAGCAGATAACACCACTACCCGGTTGGGAGCCACCACCACCACATGTGGGAGACTGGGGTTCAAATCCCAGTGTGGGTGACTATGCTGTGAAACACCAATAAGAGTCCTTGGGCAAGACCTGTAATATGATTAACCTTGTAAGTCGCTCTGGATAAGAGGGTCAGCTAAATGCCAGAAATGTAATTCTGCCCCAGCAAGGGTAAATGCTAACACCTAGAATAAAGAAAACTCTACAAAAATACAGCATTAGTGTAGCGCAATCCCAAACCAGTGCTCGTACCTAGACAGAAGAAACGTTAATCTCAGTATAAGCGCATAAACGAAAAAGCATTTCAGTATATACCTTTATTAGTGTTTATTATGCTGTTATGCTGCTAATTATGCTATTATGCTAATGCTAGCTCTAAATCTAGCATGAAAACTGTCTATTTATCTCTTCACTACTACATTGGGACTTCATTAAAATTTCTACAGAAAGAGATCAAGTGTAGAAGGAACTGGGAATAGAGTGAATTAGGTGTTCAGGGATATCACTGATGATAGGAGCCAGATATCTGAAGTGTCTCTAAAAAGCCAACCCACAGAAGGCTATTTAAAGAAATGGTTACAATTGCTTAATGGTCAAGCATAAGGGCTTTAGGCTTAAACATCAAGAGGTTATTTGTGATGGAAGGGTACACAAACAAACACAATTTCTGTTTTCTGATTTCTAATTATCAGCATTAGATATAAAATCTCCCACACCACACAGATATGTAAGTTCACAGGCTGTTTTTGGGATGAATGATTTTGAATAAAATGCTGGATTGGCATTGTTAACACTGCAACCTCTGGTTCCCATCACCACTGCTGTAAAGAGAGTGGGTTTCTCTACAAATCTGCCTTTGTTTATTGTTATTACATTTATAACACAGTTATTACACTATTATAAAGTCCTACAGACATTTGGTGGAATTCCCCTTGGAATGTGTATGAACGTGTAAATGAGTGAGCATCTCAGAAGACATATGTAATGCTGTGTACTACCAGTAGAGGGCCCTACTGCCCTACCCAGGTCGCTATGTCAGGCGCATATTGACTTCAGCCAGCCAGACTGATAGACTGAGCCTTTTCTGCACCTGGATGAAGGCCTCTATCTGAAGACAACACAGTATCTACCTTGTTTTTAATGCTGGAGATTTGTATAGTCTGGACATTTTTTAAACACCGGTTGGAGACGAATAACAGACGGAGCCAGACACAATACTGATGAGGGTATTTTTCTTTTGCTGGGGCCTCTGTTTCCTAGACTCACCACTAGGTGGCACCTCTGAAGCAGTGTTTAGGCTCCTGTCAAGGCTTTACTCTTTTTCCTTGTCACAGAATCCCATTTAAGTTTCAAGCTTACTGTCACAGTCAGGGGTTTCAGAGGCACAAAGACTGATTTCAGAATTTCAAAATGCTAAAGGAAGTCATATCACGCCTGTTGCAGAATGCTGAATCTGAAGAGGTTTTGGATGCCAGCATTATGTTGCATTTTGGATACTACTATGCTGGTCAGCAGGACGGTAAGCTAATGTACGGGTCACAAGCCAAACCAGAATGTGTTGTGCTTTGGATGCAGGGATGCTGGTCAACCATCATGCCCATTCTGGGTGACCAGCTGACTCAGCACCAGACCAACATAGACCAACATAGATCAGCATAGACCAGCATAGACCAGCATAGACCAGCATAGACCAGCATTGACCAACATAGATCAGCATAGACCAGCATAGACCAACATAGACCAACATAGACCAGCATAGACCAGCATAGACCAGCACAGAATCCCATTTCTGTTTATGTTGTACACTGCATAGACCGGCTTAGACCAGCATGTTTTCATTACCGCATATCATAGATCGGCATAGATCGGCATATTATAATTCTCACCACCTTTCCTCTTTACTACAGATAGAAAAGCTGTGGGGTTTTTTGTATCAAAAATGTTATAGATTTCCAGCATTTTAAAAGAAATTTTTATTTGCAAATAAAAAAAATATAAAAAAAAGCATAGACCAATAAATAGACCAGCAACTTTTTTTTATAGATCTGCATTTCAGACCAGATAGACCAGCTATTGATGCTGTCAGTGCTGCCTTAACTTTCGTACTACAAAGGTTATGTGTTCATGCGTCCCAGACCACCTCCACAGGTTTGAGTGGAATAGACCACCGTACGACCCAACATACACCAACATAGATATGTGTTAATCATAGACCAGCAAGTTTTCGTTTTGTTGTTGGATTTCAATTTCCATATAGTAAATGCGCAAAAGTAGGCTTAGCAGGCTTAGCATTACCTCCATCGCTCATACATGAGCTTTGTTTTATGTGGCAATGGGACTGAGGGTTGGGTTTAGCAATGTACAGATCATCAGGACCACTGAGATGTGGTATTTACACCCGAGCTATCAGCCCTTTACACACTCCACATGAGGGGAGCCTACCAATGACGAGTTTGTAGATTATTTAGAAGTTCCAACAATAGACAGCTCCCATTTACAGGGAAGGTCAGTGGGTGAGGGAGTTTGGGGAGGGTTTGTGGTGGGGTCTTCAGACATGATACATTTCTTAGTTTTCCAGCCAAATATATATATTTACATTTACATTTAAGGTATTTAGCAGACGCTCTTATCCAGAGCGACTTACAACCATGCTTAGTGTTCCGTTGGATAATATTCCAGCTAGTACAGGAAGTTTAGAGCCTAGAACTCACCATGAGCTCAGACACTGCCCGAACAGGGGGCCAGTGCTGGTACCCAGAGATTAATACACAGACATAGAGCTAGTAAAGCATTACCTGGCAACCCCAGCCCAGTGCTCATTCCTATAGAGGAGAAAAGGTCATTATAAGTGCAACACAACACACACAACTTACACCTGTACTAGAGCTCACTCTCTTAAGAGCATTACGAAGAGATGGGTCTTCAGCCTGCGTTTGAAGACCGCGAGAGACTCCGCTGTTCTGACGCCCAGTGGGAGTTCGTTCCACCATCTGGGAGCCAGGACAGAGTCTGGACGCTTGTCTTCCATGTGTATATATATATATCGTCGCTGTCCATAGAAAAACATGATTCTCCATTTTTGTTGATTTTTAATTTTACACCTCATTCAATCACACAAGCTGCTCTTTACACTCTGTGGGAATTTCATGAAGAATGGACCGACAGTAATGGCCCAAAACTGCTTGGAAAGATATCTGGTTCCATTGACTTCCATTCAAATTACATAAGGTTTTTGGCCTCTCCTGTAAAGTTGCCGTTTTGGAGATACCTGTTTTACATTGGACAGCGACGATATATACATATATATATATATTAACTAATGTTAAGTAAACATGTAACAACTGGTAGTACAAGTTGCAAGTTTACTTAACATTAGTTAACCATTGTTAATGTAGTACTTTATGTTAACTAGTGTATTTCTTTATGTTAGTTAGTCCACACTTAATGTAAAGTGTTACCATGAATCATTTGTGCATAAAAACTTCTTTTCATGGTCAAACCGGTCTTTTTAAGGACGAAAACTAACATTCAGCTTTTTATAGAAACCTTTCACCGGTGGTTTTATATAGCACCACTTTAATAATGAGTCACAGGACCGTTCCTGGAAACCAGAGTTTGTTCCTGTGCCCTATTAGCTAAATCTATGCAGACTCATTTTTGAGCAACTGGCCTTTAGGGATTGCACCGAAACATCTCCATAGCCTCTAGGGCCACTGATTTGTTCAGCCTAATAAGAAGAGACAGACCCGAGCCTGCTTGACCTGATGACTGGTCTGATATTAATGCCAGAGCACAGGGTTAGATTAGCATTACCGTAGCCCCTATCATATTCTGCTGACCCATCCCATTCGCTAATCTGCGCCTTCCCGTACTCACTGGCACGGCAGGAGCTCCGCAGGACGACCGGAGTTCACCGACAGCAGCAGACATGAATGCCACGGAGGGTCCCGGTTTCTTTGTGCCCATGTCCAACGAGACGGGAGTGGTGCGGAGCCCGTACGAGTACCCGCAGTACTACCTGGCTGATCCCTGGGTGTTCTACCTGCTTACAGGATACATGTTCCTCCTCATTGTGGTCAGCTTCCCCATCAACGCGTTCACTATCCACGTCACCATCCAGTACCAGAAGCTGCGGACGCCGCTCAATTACCTCCTGCTGAACCTGGCCATGGCTAACCTGTTCATGGTGGTGGGTGGACATACCACCACCATGTACGCAGCCATGCAGGGCTACTTTTTTTACGGCCATGCTGGCTGCAACACCGAAGCATTCTTCTGCGTCCTGGGTGGACAGATCTCGCTCTGGACGCTGATGGTCCTGGCCGTGGAGAGGTGGATGGCGGTCTGCAAACCCTTGAAGACGTTTCGCTTCCGTCAGTACCACGCCTGCCTTGGGGTTGGCTTCGCCTGGATGATGGGATTTTCCTGTGCCTTGCCACCTCTGCTGGAATGGTCACGCTACATCCCGGAAGGCTTGCAGTGCTCTTGTGGAGTCGACTTCTACACAGAGAATATCGAGCTCAGCAACGACACCTTCATCATCTACCTTTTCGTCATGCACTTCAGCATCCCGCTGACTGTCATCAGCTTTTGCTACCTATGTGTGTTCTGCTCAGGCGGGGCAGCGTCTGCCGAAGAGCCCGAGGCTACCAAGAAGAGCGAGGGCGAGGTCACCCGCATGGCGATGGTCATGGTCATGGTGTTCCTCGCTTGCTGGCTTCCTTATGCAGGTGTGGCCTGGTACATCTTCACATATCACAGCATCCCTGTCAGCCCTTTCTTCATGACCGCTCTCTCTTTCTACGCCAAGAGCTCAACACTGTACAGCCCAATCATCTACGTGTGCATGAACAAGCCCTTCCGGGACTGCGTGATCCGCACCATATACAACGGAGAGAACCCCTTTGAGACGAAAGAGGAGGCCGAGGCTGTTTCTTCCAGCTCTGTTTCTCCTGAATAGGCTTCACGTCAAGCACTAAAGCAACCCTGGTGGTACATTTCATTGACTGGTCCTACAGTGGCATCTCTGTTCTAATAAACCACTTCAATTCAGGAAGGGCTGGCTGTCGAATTAGCTGATTGGATGGATTGAGGACTCACTGTAAAGAATAAAGAACCACTGGGGTCAAGGTTTGCGGAAGCTTTGACGCCCACTTAGCTTGCCTGCACTCCACCACAGCTGCCTAAAACCGTACCACTTGGTGAAAGATGTTTTATCCTTTGCATGGTGTATATGGATCTACCTTGAGAGCAGAGCAAAGGAATGGCCATGACCATGCCCTGAATTCATTCCTGTTCCTCCAAACAGGCGGATTGAGCACGGATGGAGGGTTAAACAAAAACGGAATGCTGTAATGCTTGCCAATATGCTTCGTTCATTGTGTGGAGAAATGGAGATGACCACTGACAGTTAAACTGGGTTCTAGCTTGACCGTTTCGGAGGTGATGGGGTAAAAGAACCTAAAAGCTTTGAATCAAAGTAGTGCGCCAGCAACATGGCTGACTTTTGAAAAGTCACCATACAGTACGTTATCTTGAGCCGTACTCCAGCGCTCAATACGTTCCCAAGGTCATCCTGCGTAAGGAGATAATGCTAATCAGGCCTATCAGATTAGTGCAGGTGGATCTGAATAATGATAACACAGCCGCAGACTGGCTGCAGTTAGGGTTATTAACTGACATGCATTTCAATGGGCTTCTGGAAGAATTGCCACTTTCTGAAGGATCTCCATCAGAGGGAGTTTTGCTAGTTTCCATTAGCGTCTCGAGTTCAAGCATATTCAATTATACGTTTCACTTGTGATCTATCATGTTCTCCTTCTAATTCACCGACTCCTGGTACACCTTAACACTACAGCGCCAACACGCTTCTAAAGGGATATTTGATTCTCAGCGGCGTGCGGAGAGAAACGCTTTTCTTAATTGCTAATTGCATTGCAAAATTCACTTCCATCTTGGCTTTGAAATGAAATGCCAATTAGAGCCATTTGACACTCAACAGAGGAAATCAAAACCATGGAGGAGACATTCTCTCACAAATCGTGCAATTGCAAGAAGAAGCAATTGCAAATTTCTGCTTGAAGCAAATATGACCAGGCCAATGAGGGGGATAAAATTGGGGGATGTTTAAAGACTACCCAGCAACATTCGAGGCTTGGCTATTCTTACTGCTTTATTGATTTGCCATCATGTTTGTGTCATAATTAGCCATTTATGACTCCATTCTTGCATATATCAAAGGAAGATTCCTTTGTATTCTTCAAACTAAATTGAGCCCTTGATCTCTATGATATGATTTTTCATTTTCTATAATTTCCTGACCTGATATCATTGAGTATCTTGAGGTTATTAGTACTTACAGTCATATTAAATATGGTTAGGTCAATTTATACTCTACAGTTACCATTTATTGGCTAAATTTATGAACAAACTAATAAAAAAAAAAAAGACATAGCAATAGTCTTGGCACAACACAACCAGGTTAACTAAGTTAACACTACAAGAATAAAAAAAGGTGGCTTATATATATATATACCCTGTTTATATAATAAACTAAGCTTATATTATATATTTTCACCTGGGCATACTTAAACTCGGGGTCGAGATAACCGTTTTGACAGAATGCCACTCAAGGAATGCTATTGTTAAAGCTGTTCTAGCTGAATGACCATGGCTACGGCCACAGTACCTGGTCTAACCTGGATAGTCAGTGTTTAGACATATGATGGATGCCAATGATAGTTACTTTGTCATGGAAACAAATACCCATAGAAATATTAAGGCAAAATGATGCTTAAGTTGCTATAGCAACCTCAAAGCCTCTGATTCTCCTACAGACTACAGATTTCACAGAGCCATATTCTCCGGTCTCCACACATGCAGTAGATACACACATAGATACACATGTTTTCCCTACCTGCTTGCTCTTGCCTTCTCCATGAAGCACACCGCACATGGTCATTGGCCGCTCACGCATGGAGTCCTAATCAAAATCAAAACACGTTCGTGTGTTGTTCCGACTTGGTGGAAAAGCTCAGCTCGGGCAGACATACACAAAGGGGGGATTTGTGTGGGGGCGGTGGGCACCAGCCCGGTCTGACCACCTGTCCAACTACAGCCTGTGATGTCAAGGTAGAAGAGGATGCTGTACAGCAGGGGTGATGGACACAAGCTGGAGTTAGAGGTCACAACTCACAAAGAATGAGAGAAAGAGGAAACTTCAAACAAGAGGTTTTCTGGGCGATATGCTCTAGGAAATGTCAATAAGAAATTCCTCTTGAAGTATGATCTGTACCTCCATCATGCCCTGACTACTTCTTTCACCAACACCTACTGTTTCGGTACATGTACTGTACATTCGATTACGTTTTGTACAGGGACTGAATGCTATCATGGTATGCCACGGTTCTCTTTAGCGCCATTTCAGGAAAAGATCCTCATTTTGTATTTGGAGAAATTTATATTTCAATGATCAGCTAATAAAAACACTCCACTGATTTTTGTCTGCATTCCTTTATTTCACCCCCCCTGCTATTAACTGATGGCTGTTCTAGCTAGTGTAGTAATAGTCTTGGTCATTGCCAGGTATCAATGGGAAACAAAAGGCTCAAGGTCTTGACGGTCTTTCTCTAGGTAGATGGAGTCAAGTGAGCTCTCCTATTGGTCAGGCTTTCAGAAGCTGGACTGAGGACCTACAATCAATGACCTTTTGATTATAAGGGGAACTAGATAGCTACTAGAGTCATACTGGAAGTTCTAGATACATCACTGGCTCCATTTATGACTGTCCAACCAGGTATCTGTCTAAGAGTGGCAGATCTATGGCGTGCACAATATATGTTCATTATTAATAATAATTATTAACATTAATAAATGTTAATAATTACTGTTACAAACAGCTCCTGCGAGAGTTCATCGTCATGTTCCACTCTTGCCTGCAGGACGGTCTATTTGGTGTCCACCTGGGTTAGCCACAGTTGGCCATGATCGGCACGTGTCAGTCTTACCTTTAGTCGGCAGGAATTCCCCTACCCTGAGAGAGTCTCCACGGCTGTGCCTGTCTGAAGGCTCCACCGTTTCTGGAGACTACAAGAACTTGCATCATTTTCAGAGTGACATTAGTGACTGTTAGGTGTTATGGAATTATGATTGTTATTTTTATATATATATATAATTTAGCTATTCATTCATTTATGTTGTCCCACTCTCGCAAAACGGGCCTTGTAATCCAAGACACGTCCCTTCAAACCAAAGCATGGGATTGTCTAGCCTCAAACATGTGTGATTAACCTTGTACCGCCAAAAACGTTCTTGGAAACCAATATTAGCTTAATTCCCGCATACTTCTGGAACCTATATACATTTGTGGTAGCAGAAATTAGAATTATCATGTAGATGTTTCTTGACCAGGCTTTGATATTTATGGCCTGAACTGGAGGCCTAACACTAGTAGTTTGGGTTAGCCACTAATAGGATCATCAAGATTTGACTAAGCTACGCTAACCATGTGACACAGGCTGACTGACAGGGTTCTTTAAAATATAGTTAGACTGAGATTAGATGAGATTAGGTTGAGCTGCATAGCCATGCATGGCAACATTCAACTTTCCTTAAACTCAAACGTTTTGGTTTGGTCTAGATTTTGGATTTCGAGACTTTTTCGGAGATCCTAGTTGGGGTACTGCGTGCATGTTCATATCACGAATGCCTATGATATTATATTGGCTCATTCAACACTAGGTTGCACTCTTTCATAGTGATTTAGAACAGGGTTTCTCAACCTGTGGGCCACGGACCACCACACAGCCATGAAACACGCTCTCGTGGTCTGGGGGCTTGTACAGTGAGGGGCTTGTAGTGGGCTGTCAATGTTATATACAGCCCTGGAAATAAATAAGAGCCCACTCCAGTTTCTACTTAAATCAGCATCTCCACATGTACAGCAGGTTCTCAGTGAGGAACCGAAGGTTGGGTTCTAGCTTTACTGGCAGATACAGTGAGCGTCTGGTTTATAAGAACAAGGTCAAGCAGCAAACACACAGGACAACACAGCTACAAACTGGCAGAGGGCCACTCTCTACTGACCGTGATGAGCGCCACCTCATTCCAATGTCCCTTAACCACCGTAAGATGGCCTCAGGTGACCTACAGAGAGACTGGCGAGCGGTGGCTGGGGTGAAACGCACAGCGAGCATGGTTCAAGAAACAGGCTTCTGGAGGTCATTAGTGATTTTCTAAATAAACAGATCTAATACAATATCTGATCTGGAGTTTGGGAGACATGGTTCCAGTAGTGTAGAGAAACAAACAGAACTGGGGAATTCTGGTCCAACACAAACCCAGAACCTGTAGAGCTAGAGAAACTCTCTCAACCTCTTTTTAACTGGACACATAAATCAATATGATGGGTTTTGTGACATCATCAACACAGGTTGCAGGAACTGCAGGAGGATATTCAAGCTGCATGGGATGGATTATTACAGGACACCATTAGGAACCTCTACAACTCCATACCGAGACGTCTGGCATGTTGGGTTAGCAAACATGGCGGCCCGACGCCATACTGACAGACTTCTGTATGTGTAGCTCAATAAATATTGATCATATCAGTCTAAATGTATCATCAGTTATTAATCCTGGTAACCTTTATCATCCTTCCCAAGAGCCCTGCAATCCCAAACCTCCTTCTGGGTGCAGCTATTTTTATTATAAGCTATTATTATGCATTATATACTAATATATTTGCATAAAAGGAAAATAAAAATATTTTCTTCCACAAAACGCACCAGTAAAGTGGTGTAACTCACTCGGTGACATTACTCAGATGTCGTATGAGTCTTCATTGTGTTTAACTCAACACGTCAACCCCCTCATGCACCGTCAAGACAAAGGCGTCACCTGTTTCAAGGTCATTCAGTCCTCAAGGTTTAAATCTCAGCTCTGTTAAAGGTGCTGCTGAGTAGCGAGTTTATTAACTCATCAGTGGTAGCTAGGAAGAAATGACAGCAG
The DNA here is from genome assembly GCA_024036415.1 of Prochilodus magdalenae. Lineage (NCBI taxonomy): Eukaryota > Metazoa > Chordata > Actinopteri > Characiformes > Prochilodontidae > Prochilodus > Prochilodus magdalenae. Next base: position 100,428 of record JAMWET010005637.1, on the reverse strand, counting down.
GGCCAGCCGCATGTCTTTAACGTCCACTAAAGTGATTTGCTAGCGCATTTCAGGAATCATCTGTAAACACAAAATGGTGCCGCACCAAGGAACACGAATCCATAATTGACATCTAATTTACTGTGGTCTCTGACAGGGGGGATGAAATGTGCTCTTGCTGGGCTAAAAGCCTGCACTCGGCTATCTTGTTCATAAAGGTCCACTGAAAGGCACTTTCTGCAGTTTGACTCACTCAGTTGAGTGGTTTATTAACTGGAGAGTCGCAACCTCTTCTTCCTGTAGATGTTAGACTGACATTCCGTGACCTGAAGCACCTAAAACAGCAGGAAATGAGGTTTTTGACTGCTCAAGAAAAAAAGACAATTAGGGTCTTAGGCTACGCTATGGGGCTACGCTATGCTACGCTAAGGGGCTACGCTATAGGTTAGACAAGTGAACCCAATGGTTCTGTTAGTGAAACGTAGATTAAGTTACATTTTTAAATGTTAACAAAGTTCTCCTTCCTCTGTCCAAACTCTTTCTGGCTAGCGCTCTTTTCTGACTAGCAACCTTTCCTAACTAGCATTTTTCTGGCTAGCTATCTTTTCTGGCTAGAGGTCTTTTCTAGCTAGCTATCTTTTCTGACTAGCATTTTTCTGGCTAGCTATCTTTTCTGGCTTGAGGTCTTTTCTAGCTAGCTATCTTTTCTGACTAGCATTTTTCTGGCTAGCTATCTTTTCTGGCTTGAGGTCTTTTCTAGCTAGCTATCTTTTCTGACTAGCATTTTTCTGGCTAGCTATCTTTTCTGGCTTGAGGTCTTTTCTAGCTAGCTATCTTTTCTGACTAGCATTTTTTCTGGCTAGCTATCTTTTCTGGCTAGAGGTCTTTTCTAGCTAGCTATCTTTTCTGACTAGCATTTTTTCTGGCTAGTGATCTTTTGAAACAATTATGTCGGGTTGGGAGAGTTTTCACTTTGACTGAACATGAAAACATCAAGGAAGACCTAAAACAAACTTAGCTAAGTAGCATATAGCTACCAGCAAACAATGCTAGCTGTTATAAAGGCCACTGAAAGTGGACAACATGCTAGTCTTGCTAACTGCATGTTAAGAAACTGAACTTAACGGGTCTATCCAATAAAATGTGGATTCCTTTTGGATTCAATCTGAATTTGTTTTTGAAATTCCCAAAAATCCCTCAAAATAGAAATATGGAATACATTTGAAGTCAAACTGTAGTTTTATATGTTTTGGCAATTGAAATTATACTACGGATATACAAATTGCCATTTAAATTTCCAAAAATGAAAAGAAAAAAAACATTTTGACTACAAAAAAGTCCTGCTAGCTACTTTTCAAAACACTGACCGTATTCCACGGGCAGCGGTAATTACACTGACTGTAAAAACATCAAGGAAACTAATTTCAACTCTACACTTTTACCACTGCTTCACCTTTACCAGCACCACAGAAAAGTAGCAGCAGTCCAACCAGATCTCTTGCCTACTGCTAAATTGGAATGATGTCCTGCAAGGATAATATCAGGTTAGCAATGCCGACATTCTTGCATTAAACCTTTGGAACTATTCAAACGACTAGAGTTTAGGAAAAAGGCCATTGCAAAAGCCAGCAGCCACTTCCTAAAACAAGGGCCAGATCTGATGAACGAAGGATTTAGAAACTGTAACGTCGGCTGAACATCATCATTTAGACCTGGCCAAGATAGAAGCTTACACAGTCATGATGCCTGCAGCTCTGGATGGTGCTAAAGCAACTACACTGAAGCTACTAATGTTTATTTCATGGAGACGACCATTGTTAGGATGTGTGCAAAGCGGTCAGCTTCATGAATGTTGTGTTGATCTGCTGTGGAAAAGAGTAGGTGGGTTTCATTGTTAGCTTCTTGTGCGTAGTTAGCATCTCTCTTTAACATGTGCCTTCATATATGGCCTGATATGGACTGCATCATTCAGTAGTCAGCATCATTTCCATATTAGGAATTCCAAGGTCTAAGCCATTCATGTCTATGGGAAAAATAAATGGAGTAGAATGGAACAGAATGACAACACTACTGCAGCTGAAACACCAGCGGCTCAGGTAGGTCTGAATGAATCATGAATGCTTCTGCTTACTGCAGTGCAAACCTACCCTTGGAAGGTGGAAGCTCATTAAAGCTGTAAGATGTTGGGATTTGGAGACTTCCTGCTGTAAAAATGAGTGAATGAGTCATCAGTTTTGGGTCAGACATCTTCCTTGAGTGCATCTAATTGAAGATTCTGAGCGCCTTGGAAGAGAACTCCGAGATCTCCGTGGCTTCGGAGGATGTGAATGAATGATCTGCTATTGTCAACATATCTCCAGCTTGAGGTTGATTTTGCCTTTGGGACCTAAACATGAAGCCGGATCTTGAGCCTGTGCATGTGAAGTCAGTTCTTTCATGGCTAGCACTGCCTATGAATCCCCCATTCATAATGCATTATAAATACAGTTATAGATGGTTATAATGCATACTCAAAAACCTAATACTACTGAGTATAAACTTGAAGTACTGACAAGTACATGCATATAACTTTTAATAAACACAGGTATATGACTTTATAAAGTCATTTCCCAAAATTAAAATTTATAATAATTTATTCATCCATGCATTATAATTAATTTATTGGCTAAAGAAAAAATGCTCTAGTCAGTTACAAATGTTTAAAAACTTACTAAGGTAATTATTAAATTAAAAATTACTAAATTATTATTATTAAAAAATTACTAAGGTGATGATGAGTGTCATGATGAGTTTACTGATATACTGAAAATCTATTCAAACTTTGGATAATGCTTTAGAGTAGGGACTGTCCATGAGGCTACATAATATCTACATAAGCTTCTAATGACAACTGACATAACTATATAAATGCTTATTTATATTATATGCTTATTATATTTGTCAGTTTTGAATCAAGTTAGCTGAAGTAGCCTTCATGGCAGATGACACCTATTGAAATAATATCTATAACTGTAACCCTTTAAATAGGGTTATGTCGGTTGTCATGACATTATAATGTGTGCTCATTTAGCAGTTGGATAAACATAAATTACAAAAATGGCAAATGATGTATATGAAGTTGGTAATTAGTGTTGAGTGTTGAGTTTGGATGCTATACTGAAAATGTATTGGAGTTTGGATTCTGATTTACTGTAGGGTACTGTTCATAAGTCTCCATGATGCCTACATTAACTGCTCAAGACAACTGACATAACTATACGGGTGTTCATAAATGCTCGTTCTGGTAATCATCAGATGCTATTAAGCTATTATGCTATTAATCTACCTCTATTCTACTATGTGCAATAGAACCCAGTAATCTACCTCTATTCTACTATGTGCAATAGAACCCAGTAATCTACCTCTATTCTACTATGTGCAATAGAACCCAGTAATCTACCTCTATTCTACTATGTGCAATAGAACCCAGTAATCTCCCTCTATTCTACCATGTGTAATAGAACCCAGTAATCTCCCTCTATTCTACCATGTGTAATATAACCCAGTAATCTACCTCTATTCTACTATGTGCAATAGAACCCAGTAATCTACCTCTATTCTACTATGTGCAATAGAACCCAGTAATCTACCTCTATTCTACTATGTGCAATAGAACCCAGTAATCTACCTCTATTCTACTATGTGCAATAGAACCCAGTAATCTACCTCTATTCTACTATGTGTAATAGAACCCAGTAATCTACCTCTATTCCACTATGTGCAATAGAACCCAGTAATCTACCTCTATTCTACTATGTGCAATAGAACCCAGTAATCTACCTCTATTCTACTATGTGCAATAGAACCCAGTAATCTACCTCTATTCTACTATGTGCAATAGAACCCAGTAATCTACCTCTATTCTACTATGTGTAATAGAACCCAGTAATCTACCTCTATTCTACTATGTGCAATAGAACCCAGTAATCTACCTCTATTCCACTATGTGCAATAAAACCCAGTAATCTACCTCTATTCTACTATGTGCAATAGAACCCAGTAATCTACCTCTATTCTACTATGTGTAATAGAACCCAGTAATCTCCCTCTATTCTACCATGTGTAATAGAACCCAGTAATCTACCTCTATTCTACTATGTGCAATAGAACCCAGTAATCTACCTCTATTCTACTATGTGTAATAGAACCCAGTAATCTACCTCTATTCTACCATGTGTAATAGAACCCAGTAATCTCCCTCTATTCTACCATGTGTAATAGAACCCAGTAATCTCCCTCTATTCTACCATGTGTAATAGAACCCAGTAATCTACCTCTATTCTACTATGTGCAATAGAACCCAGTAATCTACCTCTATTCCACTATGTGCTATAGAACCCAGTAATTTACCTCTATTCCACTATGCGCTATAGAACTGCATAACATAATCTACCTTCTATTTAAATACTATTTGCAATAGAACCCTGTAATCTACCTCTATTCTACTATGTGTAATAGAACCCAGTAATCTGACCTCTATTCTACCATGTGTAATAGAACCCAGCTAATCTACCTCTAAATCTACCCATGTGTAATAGAACAATAAATCTCCCTCTATTCTACCATGTGTAATAGAACCCAGTAATCTCCCTCTATTTTACCATGTGTAATAGAACCCAGTAATCTCCCTCTATTCTACCATGTGTAATAGAACCCAGTAATTTACCTCTATTCTACTATGTGCAATAGAACTCAGTAATTTACCTCTATTCTACTATGTGCAATAGAACCCAGTAATCTACCTCTATTCTACTATGTGCAATAGAACTCAGTAGTCTTTCTTTAAATTCCTATATTTAAAAAAATTCCATAACATAATCGTCTCTTCTGGATATAAATTTTACTCTTTTATTTATATTTTTCTGTAATTTTTGTATAGAGATCTTATTTATTATTTGTATATTTCCTGACACTTCTATTCTTTCCTCTGTGCTGCTGTGACATGGTCAGTTTCCCCACTGTGGGATCAATAAAGGATTATTTTAAGTAGGGTTATGATTTGGAACAGATCCCCAAATTCTAATTCACAGCCCGACTGACCAACACTCCTCTATGTGTCGTTTATTCATCCCTCTTTCCCGCAATAGCAACCACAGCCTACCAGAAAGCAGGAACCATCTAAGCTGTGCAACCATTCTAGGTTTCCCTCAGGAAATACACTTTCTTACATGCGTATTTTCAAATGTACATAATTATTTTTTGCGATGATTTCATTTGTTAACAGATATTTCTTTAAAAAATTTTTAAAAATGTTTTTTAAATAAGTAAAAATTAAAAAAAAAAATTTAATTTAGTGAAATGTGTACCTGAAATCATTTTAGTACATTAAATAACTTGTCCATTTTCTGTGCGTTCCAATTTATAGTGTTTATTAAAAACGTTGGGGTCAGATTAATATCAGTGTGAAAATCAGACTGCCCAGAGCTATGCCAATGTGCATGAAGACCAGCATCACTGATCAATCGCACCACCAAACAAAGAAAACTCCAAATTTCCATATTATTCTATATCCCTGATCATATTTAACCGTGCAAACTCAAAACTAATTCAAACGGCTTTTCCACACATCACTAGACTGACTGCAGCTGGTCAAGGCTCTTAGAACAGCCTCCGGCTTCCGTATCATCTTATTCAATGGGATATGACATCAGTATTCTTTACTCTGAGCGCAAGCATTATCAACACAACCTCCACTGCCCTCTATTCTTCCTCCCTCCGTCCTCATCTCGTCATCCTCTCCATATCGGAGGACAGGACTCTCTTTGCTATTCAGCAGATAACCCCGCAGAGAGACCGAGAGGAGCATTTTTACCAGACATGGACTCCGTGGATTGATTATTGAATCTCTGGCTCTCCTTCCCCTTTTTGAACCAGCATGGAGATAAAGAAGTCTTTCATCGCTCCTTCTCTTTATTTGAGACATGTTTGCCGAGCCTTGCAGAAGAATTCTGTCCCTTTCAACCCCTTAATACAGGGCCGGCCTCCTCGACAAAGCCATCTGAATGTAAACCCAGGGCTACATCTCTCTCTTCTTCCTTTCCCTGCCGTCCTTATCGTCCCTCGTTTTTCCCATAGAGTGCCATTCATTGTCGCCCCCATTCAAAAACTATCGCTTCTTTTAACCTACAGTCACCAAACTGCATGTCCTCATTCGGAACAGATCCCCAAATTGTAATCCACAGCCCGACTGACCCACACTCCTCTATGTGTCGTTTATTCATCCCTGTTTCCCCCAATAGCAACCACAGCCTACCAGAAAGCAGAAACCATTTAAGCTCTGCAACCATTCTAGCTTTCCCTCAGGAAATACACTTCCCTACACATGAATTTTCAAATATACATAATTATTTTTTGCGATGATTCCATTTGTTAGCCAATACAGGGGTTGGACAATGAAACTGAAACACCTGGTTTTAGACCACAATCATTTATTAGTATGGTGTAGGGCCTCCTTTTGCGGCCAATACAGCGTCAGTTGGTCTTGGGAATGACATATACTGCGTCCTGCACAGTGGTCAGAGGGAGTTTAAGCCATTCTTCTTGCAGGATAGTGGCCAGGTCACTACGTGATGCTGGTGGAGGTTCGTCCTTCTTGGTGGTATGCTGACATTACCCTGGATACCGTGGCTCTTGATACATCACAAAGACTTGCTGTCTTGGTCACAGATGCGCCAGCAAGACGTGCACCAACAATCTGTCCTCTTTTGAACTCTGGTATGTCACCCATAATGCTGTGTGCATTGCAGTATTTTGAGCAGAACTGGGCTCTTACCTGCTAACTGAACCTTCACACTCTGCTCTTACTGGTGCAATGTGCCATTAATGAAGATTGGCCACCAGGCTGGTCCAATTTAGCCATGAGACCTCCCACACTAAAATGACAGGTGTTTCAGTTTCATTGTCCAACCCCTGTATTTTATTAAAAAATCGTAATTTTTTTTTTAATAAGCAAAAAATTTATTAAAGTGAAATATGTACCTGAAATAAAACGAAAAGCTGCAAAATATTTTTTTTTTTTAAAGTTTGTTCCTCCGTGAGGACTCTACCTGCTAACGGGAGAAGGGCAAGCGTGCGGTGATGTATCCTGAGTATAGGGACAGGAATGAAGACGAATCGAAAGAATGTGTATATATATTAGTTTTATTTTCACATTATCGTCATAATTTTTCTTCATTTTTTTCCCCCCTTCATTCTCGTAAAATGATCACCTCTGAATGTACACATACTGCAAACTGTCAAAAATATACAAATGAATGCAGACTTGTGCTATACTCTGGTCAAATGTTTAAAAAACATTGGCACTGAGGGAGAGAAAGAATAAACCAAAGGAACGAAAGAAAAAGACACTGAAAAAAGTGTGAAGACATGCACAGCATACGTGTGAGCACCGGCTGAAGCGAGGCGCTCGCTGCATGGGTCTGTTTCTCTGGAACCGAAGATACTATAGTCAGACAGTAGTAGTTCAAAAGGCTGCCCTTTATAAAAGAAAAGAAACCATCAAGAATGGTACTAGTAGGCACATAATCGTTTGCTTTATACATAGTTGTCAATCTCTGATTGAATGTAGAACTGTTTTGGAATTGTAGAAAAAGAAAGAAAGAAAGAAAGAAAAAAAAAAAAACAACCAACAATTCCTGGAACGTACAAGAAAAACCATTCTTCCGCTGTTACAAGTCATCTAGGAATCTCTGTCTAGGAAAACACCAATCCGTAGCGTGGTATCCAGGGATGGTGTGCGGTCCCCGGGTGAGGGCTTGCGTGGAGTTCTCCGGTCCGTGTGGCACTGTATCAGATGCTGAGATCTCTGGGGTTGTCTTTGTTGGCCTTCCTCTTGGGCTCGGTTTGCGTCTTGAGCTTGCTGTAGTAATCTTTCACCGTGTCTTTATCGTCCGAGTCGTCCTCGTCTGTAGACAGGTCTCGGCCAAGGCTCCTGGTTCTGTAGGGGTTCGGTCTTAGAGACTCTGCCCCGGAGTACCGGCCCCTTCTCTCAGGAGAGCGACCCCGCAACAGCGAGTTGTACCTTTGGAAAGCTGAGTCCGGGGTCCGGACACGGGGAAGGCTCTGGTCCTGGTAGGCTCCTCGGTATGTCCGCTCCATGGATGAGAAATCTTGTAAGCGGTCGCTCGACTTGTGGGGAAGAGTGTCGTCCCGGGTCAGGCGGCCGTAAGACTGTCGGGGGAGAGCGTCATCCAGGGTCAAGCGGTCGTAGGACCGCCGGGGCAGGGTATCATGGTCTAAGCGGTCGTACGATTGTCTGGGCAAGAGACTGTCCCGCTCATATGAAGGTCTTGGAAGGGGACTCTCCCGGTTCAGCCGGTCTAAGGCAGGAAACTCCCTCAAGACGCTGTCCAAACGGGATGGAGGCTCAGGAGGTGGAGGCTCCCTCAGCACCACATCCTCATCCTGCTGTGGCTTGCCGTTGAGTGGCCTGTCAAGGGTACGGTTGGAGGGCCGGTTAGGGGACTGGTATCTAGGGCGTTGCGGGGAACGATATGGTGATCTACGGCGTTGAGGAGAACTGTGGCGGTGCCCTGACCGGTACGGTGAACGGTGCCTATGAGGGGAAGAATGCCGATGGTGCCGTCTTTCTGGTGAGCGGCCAGGCCGGCGTCCGTTGCGGTTATCCAGGGTATTCTCGGCACTCCTAGCCCTGCGTCTGTCAGGTGAGCGGTGTCTCCGGTGGTGATGGTGGTGGTGCGAGTCGTCCCGGCTGGACCTCTTGTTGCCCTTCTTCTTGTGGTCTCTGCCATTGCTTTCCTTGTTGTGGTGTCTGCCCTTGCCCTTCCTGTCCGGGGAGCGATGTCTGTGGTTGGAATGGTGATGGTTGGAGCGGTGTCCGCGCTCATGGTGAGCCGTCTCTCGTGCCCTTTTGTCCTCATTCCGGGATGGTTTATGGTCTGGTGGAGAGCTGGAATCCAATGGCGGATGGGATTGAGTGTTAGGAGGCGCTGTGTTCACTTCCGAAACAGTTTGAGACCCGACGACGGGGCCGTCGCCGTTGTGGTTGTCTGGAACATAAACAGGCAATCATGGGTAAAACAAAGAAGACGCTAAGCCTAGCTGGCTCAGGGCTTGTGCTTCCATAAATATCTAGCGGCCCAACTGAGGTCATTCAGGCACTCTAGCACTCTCGATTCAACTCCTCTGTTGATTCTCAAGTCCTTAATGAACTAAATCAAGCTTGTTCAAGGGCTCTGACACCCACGCACTAAAGCGATGATCAAAGGGAACATTAATTAGCATTAACGTATCTAGTGACATGATAAATTAGTCATTGATCATGAGGCTGAAAACAAATGAATCATTATACCACATACAGATTGCTGCATTAGCCAATCCATTCCTGAATATGACTTGCGGAAGAAGGCGATGGAATATCATTGCGAGCCAGGAAGCAGTGTCTCATATGAGGGTGATGATTCAGCCAAAGCTTATATGGCATAATGGCAAATGGGTTTATGAGTCCAATACAGCATCCCTTCTGAGCTGCCATTTAAAGAAATCCTAGGTTTGGCCTCGAGACCAGATCTTGACATTCATGCGTTTAAGTAGCTTGACCTGATGGACATGATCTTCAGACATGCTCGGGGCATACATATGAGGATATGGGTAAAACCGAAATAAGCCAAACTGATTTGAGCAAGTCTTTAGTTTAAAAGTGCTCTATTTACAATAACGCTCCTTTGAAAAATCTGACAGGAAGTCAGGTTTCCACAGTTCTCTACTTAGCCCAGATGCAGTGGATCTGCCAAGACATTCTCCATGTCCCAATGGTACTTCTTAAGTTTAGCACTGGACCAACGAGGCTCATAAAAACTTAGATGACAGAAATCAATAGGCAACCAAATCTTTTTTCCGGAAACCCATCCGGATAGGATAGACCATGACTTATTGCCAACTATTAAAATGAGAAAAAAAAAAACCTAGCTAAACATGTGGGCAGCCAAAATTGCCTTCTCTAAAAATGGTTTTCGTCAAAAGTCAAGCTACACCGTGAAACGCTGTTAATGTTTTTTTTTTGTCATGCAATGTAAAAAATGAATTTTTGGCAAGAAAAAATATCTAGTATCTAGTTGGTATATTTTAAATGTTCACATTTTGAAAAAGTGTAGCTATTTTTAAAAGTATTTTAATTATTTCCAGATTAAAAAATATATATATATATATTTTATATTATTATTTTTTGCTTGTTTCAAGCCCAATTTTCTCTCCATATTGGGAGATAATACAAAGATTTGGATTTTTCAAGCACGTACAGTATCTTAAGTCAAATTATCCACCAATATAGTGATCCAAATGCACATAAAACAAGTAAAAAACTTCAAAATAAGTTCAAAAATCTTAGTTATATTAAAATAATCTTAAAATAAGATATTCAAGATTAGCCATCATAACGCAACATCTTTTTACGCGATGAGAAATCGTTTTCTACAGTGTGCTGTGTCGTTAAGTATTCAGCAAACCTAAGTAACCTTAGCAAAGACCTAGATGTGGTTTAGTTGTGAACCAGTATCAATAAAAAAGATTTAGGGTGGCTATTGGCTTTAGCTATGCATTAGCATTAGCTACGTTAGCTTTATGGCTCCAATGCTAAACTAAAGAACAAAATTTAGACACCAAAGACAGTCTTGGAGGACCACTACACTTGGGAAAAGTTAAACGAAGCTAAACGATGTTTTATAATGTTTTTACCAAACCATTTTTAATCTGTGCTATTAAAACGGCACCATGGACTTTACCAAAGCTGCTAGTGCCTCTTGAAAGAACTCTTTCTAACTAAATCCAGAAATTTTATTACACCTATACTGATAGTTTTATTACACCTATACTGATAGTTTTATTACACCTATACTGATAGTTGCACACTTGGCACAGGGGTACGGTTACCCTTTTAAGCTAGCCAGAAACTGAGCGATCCCGCATGGGTTAATGTTGGAAAGTGGTTCACATTAATATCAAGACGACCATGAAGGCTATCGACTACGAAGGCATCCATGAAGGACGAGTTTGGTATCTGTGAGAATGTGCAGCCCGAGTTCAAATGCATGAGCCGTTCCCCACTGGAAGGGTGCGCCGGGGGTGGCCATAGCACTGGCAATGCATTGCGGATGAATGGATTCGTCTGCATGAAGTGGAAGAACGGCTGGAGGCAATGACGGCACGGCATGGACAGGGCGGCTACAAACCGTGGTTTGGTTTTGGTAGAAACCAGGCTCCCCTGCCTTTTCATTTCTCGCACCGGCCGCGGCTTGGGGAGCAGCCATCGCTGAGACGGGGGGAAGGAGGGAGGGAAGAGAGCCCGGGACGATAAAGGAGTGCATTTTGGTATCATCAAAAGAAAAATAAAGTAGAGAAGAAAAGAGGGAGAGAAAAGCAGAACATTTAGAACCCAGAATCAAAAGCCAGGAGATGGTGGTGGTGCTTTCGCAATGGAAAAGGTGTTTATTTGATCAATTAGTCAATCAAAGATAGAGATTGTCCATAAAATGCCCCCACCCTTGAGTGAAAAATAAAACAGAGAGAGAGAGAGACCACACACAAGCACCCAGCAGCATTATAGACCCAAGCTCCATAGACACTGTGAGGGTGGATGCTTTAATATGTCCATACAAACAGACACAGGTGCCGTGTAAAAGTCGACCGTTCAAATAACACGTGCCCCCTCAAATCAGCCATGAGGTACAAGTCTTCCAGTTCTCAGGAGATCTCAGCTTAAAGACAAACTTCCAAAACTAGGGTCCAAGCTATGGAGAAAACAAAACTAGCAACCACCTGGAAGACCCATTAGACCATCAAAACCACCCACAGACCAGACCAAACAATGGACTGTCCACCTCAGAGCCACATTCCCTATGACAACCGGCCTTAACACCACGTCAGTGTAGCCAAAGACTGTGGTGCTGTGGTGCAAATGGCAGTGGGTCATCTTCAGCCATGAGTCCCGCTTTTCTCTTGGTGGAGACGACCAATGAATCCGTGTGTGGAGGCACAGGTTTGTTGTCATGCCTCATACATCCAGAAGGGCTGGTGTCACTCCACCTCCACCCCTACCGCACCATCTGCAGGAACTGTGTGAGGATATTCAAGCTGCATGGGATGGATTATCACAGGACACCATTAGGAACCTCTACAGCTCCATACCGAGACGTCTGGCGTGTTGGGTTAGCAAAGATGGCGGCCCGACGCCATACTGAGAGACAGACTTCTGTATGTGTAGCTCAATAAATATTGATCATATCAGTCTAAATGTATCATCAGTTATTGATCCTGGTCACCTTTATCTTCCTACCCCACACCTCCTTCTGGGTGCAGCGGTTCTTTTGAGGATGAGTGTGTGAATGTCCTGAAAACGAAACTTGTACCTAATGGCTGTTTGGACGGGAACAGACTTTAGCACAGCACTGTGAACACATGCACGCACTTGCAGTCACTCGGTCACCCATGCACAACAGTGAATGAAGTGAATGAAGCGATTTACATAGCAAACAGAAACGTGGAAGAGAATGAGAAAAGAAAAGTACAAAAATGGTAGAAAAATATACAGCCTCACAGAGTTATCGAATTATGCGGAAAACAAAGACACATCATATCACATTCTGAACCTGACAAAATACATGAGAGAAACTCCAGAACCAAAACAGAACGCATAAAAAAAACAAAAAAACAAAAAAAAAACAGAAGAACATCAATCGAGAGATCGGAACAGCTACGACGAATCTTCCATAAATATTATGGAAAATGAAGTCTTTAAAAATAACATGGTTTTCACTGAAGACGTCATGCAGCAACAGACATGTTTAATGTTCGGTAGGTGAGCTGGATTATGGCTTGACTTTCATAATCACACAGAGGACCAAAAACTAATGGTGGTGGAGAGCGGGTGAAGTCCATGAAACGTTTTGCCGGGCCTGCACCGTTACGCAAAGCATGTGCGGCCAGATCCATGCGCGAACCGGCCTACTACAGTATGGAGCGAGCTCTCCCTGGGAACGGGGGAAAAGGTCCTAGAGCTTTCATAGTCGTGGAGTCTCTACAAGTCTTCTCAGTAGCGTACATTCACCTTCAATAAATAGCATAAATATGTTACGTACACCGCGCTGACTCGGTACCGCCTTCGACCGGGAGGGTATAAAACAGTTTATCAAGTTTATCTGGTTATCAGCTTTAAATCAGATCTCACTTCGGGAGGGCTCCGAGAGGTCGTAACCCTGGAATCCAGTTTTAGTTTAGGACGGACGGTCTTCCTGCTTCCTTTCGGTCGCTCTTTGCTTTCTTTCCGCGTTCGGGTTAGCATGGAAACTCGCATGTGCCCAACGGCGTAACCACCACCCAAAGAAAAGGAAAACAAACCAGCCAGAAGTAGAGCCACGTTTCCCAGTGTCCCCTGCTAGGCTACCCTGGTGCACAGAAGCAAAGAGGAGGGCAAAGGGAACAGGAAGAAGCCCCATCACCCAGTAGCAGGAGGCCAGGAGAGAGGAGAGGTGCTGCTGTCGCCCCCGAGCCCCCGGCAGCTGCGTCAGGGCGTGAAGACGGGGGAGAAAGGGATGTTTTCGTAGATGGACCCACCATATTCGGGCACGGAGCCGTCGCCCCGCTTCAGGACGAGGTGCACCGTCCGGCCGCCGTTTTTGATCAGTTCTATGGCGCGCGCGTGCTTCATGCCTTTGGTGCTCTCGCCGTTAATCTCCAGGATCTCGTCCCCTACCTGGAAGAGAACACCGGCACTGTTACTACTGTTATTCATATGGAGGGGGGAGAGAGAGAGAGAGAGAGAGAGAGAGAGTAAGAGAGAGAGAGAGAGAGATAAAGAGAGAGAGACAGAAAGAAAGAAACAGAGACAGACAGACAGAAAGAGAGACAGACAGAGAGAGAGAGACAGAGAGAGAGTGAGAAAGATTGAGAGAAAGAGGGAGTAAGAGAGACAGAGAGAGAGACAGACAGAGAAACAGACAGACAGATAGATAGATAGATAGATAGATAGATAGATAGATAGATAGATAGATAGATAGATAGATAGATAGATAGATAGATAGACAGACAGACAAACAGACAGAGAGGAGAGAGAGAGAGAGAGAGAGAGAGAGAGAGAGAGAGAGAGAGAGAGAGAGAGAGAGAGAGAAAGACAGAAAAAGAGAGAAAGACAGAAAAAGAGAGAAAGACAGAAAAAGAGAGACAGAGAGACAGATAGGGAGAAACAGAGGCAGAGAGAGACAGACAGAGAGTGGGAAAGATTGAGAGACAGAGAGAGAGAGAGTAAGAGAGACAGAGAGAGAGAGACAGACAGAGAAACAGAGACAGACAGACAGAGAGAGTGAGAAAGATTGAGAGACAGAGAGAGAGACAGAGAGAGACAGATAGATAGATAGATAGTAGATAGATAGACAGACAGACAGAGAGGAGAGAGAGAGAGAGAAAGACAGAAAAAGAGAGACAGAGAGACAGATAGAGAGATACAGAGGCAGAGAGAGACAGACAGAGAGTGGGAAAGATTGAGAGAGAGAGAGAGAGAGAGAGAGAGAGAGATAGAGATAGAGATAGAGAGAGAGAGAGAGAGAGAGAGAGAAAGGGGGGTGAGGATCACAGAATCACCAGCAAATTGAAATCTAGTTGGCAGCAAATAAAACACAAACATCTCCACAATCAGCACCGTCAACACCATCAACACCATCAACACCGTCAGCACCGTCAGCACTGCAGTGACGGCTAACAGGGAGACGCACACAGAGACGGGGAGCTACCCAGGCGATGAGAGACGCACAGAGAGAGAATGATGCAGGAATCCTTTTGTTCTATTTTCCTCTCTGCCTCTGGCTATCTGTCAGTTGTGTTCTCCGGGGGAACGCCACTTCGACAGCCGCTCTCTGTTCCTGACACCTTCTCGCTCCGCTTCCCTCAGCCTGAGCTCCATTATCCTCTCATCTCTCCCCGAACCCAATCCAGCTCCGGCACTAACTGCCAGCTAAAGCTGCATATCTGCCGCTCATTAGCATGCAGGAGCTACTGCTAATGACACCTACAGTTAACCCCTCCGCTGACCCGCAAACGAACCTGCGAGTAACAGGACGGGCTCTCGGCGAACCATCAGCGTTACGAGCTACGACACGCCGGTGAGATAACGCTGCAGTGAGAGCTTTGCTGGTGCTGGGAGTTCAAAGCTACGCTGCCTAGGAACACTGCTGGAGGCCTCCAGGGACTCCTTCAGCAGGAGATACATCAGGCCCTGGGCAGATCCGCGCTGATGTAGGAACAGCGGTCTCGGCTGATCTTTGTGAGCCTAGCAAAAACTAAAGAGCTCCTAGATTAGCTAGTTAGCTAGCTAACAGCTCCCGGACCTGTGCCCCAAAGCCCTTCAGGTTCTCCTCAGCTAGCTGCTAGTGGAAAAGTAGCACACATGGTGAAGGACACTGTCCCCTGCCTCCCCTGGTCTCCTTTACTCTGGTGTCACCTCTCAATATCCCGGCCACACGTGAACGGGATACTATCTTTGAGGTTCTGTTAAAGAGGAATATGTGAGCGACTCTGATTGGACGGTTCTTTTAATTTATGAACTTGTGATATTTTGGGTTTATTAATAAGAAGTTGCAGTAAAACACTTAAACAGGATTAGCTCTGGGCCGTAGCATTAAAAGTGCTCTAGTGCAGGGGTTCCCAACCTTGTCCACCTCGAGGACCACCTGATAACAGCTACAAGGCATAGCGGTGATGAAAAATATGAAATATGATGAAATAGATTTCAGTCCAGTCCAAGACACCAAAAATGGCCGTTATTAAAATGTAGTAATAAATAAAAAATAAATAAATAAATAAAAATGTATGTATTTACTTTATTACACATAAATTATTATTATTATTATTATTTTATTATTAATTATGTTCTAATGATATTTTATTATTATTAATTATAATAGTTATAATAGTAATATAATTTATTTTTAAAGTGCTTTTTACAACAGATGTTGTCATAAAGCAGCTTTACAAAGATCATTAATCAAATCATCAAATCAAATAATATAATTTTAGTACATATATACATAAACAAATGTGTAGTCCTTTTTAATATGTATAGCTATAATATAATACACACACACTTTCATTAATTAATTATTATTTCATTTTAAAAAAATTAATTCCTAAAAAAAATAAAGTTTTTTTTTCAAAAAAGTAGGGACAATAATTGAAGGTAGATTACTTGGTAAAATTGGGAAAGCTTGGGAAGCGCCCTGGTGGCTATCTATCTATCAGCTGCTGTCTCAGATTGAAGATTTTATTAGCCTATTAATGCACACATGCACATTAATATACACATATTTATAAGACTAGCTTGTTTATATTTGACATTTCTGTGGTCAAGAAAGGGCTTTGGACTGCCCTGCTTTTGGAAGCTTCAACCCTGATTGAGTACTGGAGGACAGATGCGGTGGTAATCAATAAGTCTGATTAGGAGGAGGGTTGAGGTTTATGGAGTCAGATATACAAATCAATAAATCTGATTAGGAGGTGTGCTGAAGGTTCTGGGAGGGTGACGTAGTCATCAATAGCTCAGATTAGGATGTAGGCTTAAGGTTGGGTTTATACACAAAAAATATAATTTGTGTTATTTCATTCTAGATTATTAGATTATTAATCATTTCATATTAATATTCCAAATACAAATAAAAACTATTTTGAGTGTAACCTAAAAAAAAAAAAAAGATAATACATTAAATAAAAACTTAATTTTGAGCACATTATGCATGTACATCTGACATGCAACAGTCGAAAACAGAAGGACTATGTAGATACTGTTGCCACGGCGATCCCGTGACGGTAATCTCAAAGCAGTGGTCTATTTTAATCTCCATAATTTCAAAATAATGAATAAACAATGACTAGCCAGTCACCTCTCCGAACTGACCCTCGGATTAATTGTGCTGTTAGTGAATGGCTAGACTTCTTCTACCACAGGTAACAGGTGCACATCACCACCACCTCCTATAACGACGCTCATCTGATTTGCATACTTCAGAATATGAGTTACTGATTGGTGAAAACAATAACTGGGTGTTATTATCCGGCTGTGTTTAGATGTTGGGGGATGAGACGTACCCTCATCTTGCCGCTCCGCACTGCTGCTCCATCCTCGGCCAGCCTCAGGACGTACAGGTCCATGTTGTACTCGCGTCCTCCCCGCAGGCTGAAGCCAAAACCTTTACTGTCCCTCTCCAGGTCCACTGAGTAGAACTCATCCTGTTTAGACACGAACAGAGAACGATAGACGTGAGTCCCATGCGTATTGATGCCAGAGACATACCTTTATATTATAGGATATTATATTCAAATATTAATAATCTACTTTTAATACGAGTCAGGTAATTGGGCCATTTCTTTTGGATGGTCAAGAAATCTACAGACAATGTACAGGCCAAGAGGCATTTACAAAAGAAGCCCAAACCTGAGAAATGGCAAAACTGGAGATACAAGTTTTCAATGTGACTGGATCTGATTTAGATTGTTTAGGAAATGCTTGATGTCTCTTAATATGATTCTGAATCACACCACAGGACGTGTGATGTCAAGATTTACATTTACATTGATTGCATTTAGCTGACGCTCTTATCCAGAGCGACTTACAAGGTTAATCATATTACAGGTAGGCCAGTGTAGTGTTAGGAGTCTTGCCCAGGGACTCTTATTGGTGTAGCACAGCATAGTCACCCAGACCGGGAATCAAACCCTAGTCTCCCACATGTGGTGGTGGTTCCCTGGAGGGTAGTGGTGTTATCCGCTGAGCTACACCAACCACAAGATCCACTCTGACTGCTTTTGTTGTGCTTTAAGCTTTTGCGGTTCTCATTCTTAATCTTCCGTTAGGAAATCTGGACTAACTTCTTGATTTGATTGAAATTTGATTGATAGTGGCGATCGGCTAAAGCTCGTTACCCTACGTGAAGAGCTGAAACACAATAATGCTACAACGTAGGTCAGCTATCCAGACAGCCCCACGGAAAAAAGGTCAGATCTGTATTAACTGCAACGAACTGGAAGCTAGGAAAAGCACCTAGCCATGTTCATCAGAGCACCGGCGCTCCGGTTTCAGTTTCCTACTCTGTAGATGGTTTGCTGGTTACCTTAAACTAAACCAGTGAGACTCCCTGTATCTCTGTGAGAGTCTTTGTTTGGATTTAGATTCTGATCTGGTGTTTACTGTGAAGGAAAATGAAGGCTAGCCATTCGCCACCATCGTTATTACATTTGATCAACATTGACACACAAAGGACTGTGACACTGGAGGTCGTGTCTACGGTATCTGGAATTGGTTTTTGTTTTTTGTTTTTTTGTTTTTTTTAATGAACATAGATCCAAAGATTCACACTATAGATAACTGTATGGCCATTATGGCAGCTATGCTATCATAACAGCTCATGAAAAGTTTCAGAGTACAAAGACCTTATTTGTGTCGTTATTTTATTTTCTATGCTGAAATTACTGCCATCTTTCTAGAACAATCAGCTCAATCCGACCTGATGATCATTCCTGTAGTCTCTCATATGGCTATACAGATCATAGAAGGAAACAAATATTACAGGGTCAGTTATTTCCAATATCGTGTATCCCTGGTAACCACTTAACAACACTCTAAACATCAACTGTGGTTGGTGTAGCTCAGCGGATAACACCACTACCCACTAGGGAGCCATTACCACATGTGGGAGACTGGGGTTCGAATCCCAGCCTGAGTAACTATGCTGTGCTAAACCAGTAAGAGTCCTTGGGCAAGACTTCTAACACTACACTGACCTACCTGTAATATGAATAACCTTGTAAGTCGCTCTGGATAAGAGCGTCAGCTAAATGCCATAAATGTAAATGTAAAGGCCACTGCTCTCCAGACACGCTGTGGATGAACAACAACAACAAAAAAATATATATATTCAACTTCTGATGCCTTAGTAACCATATAGGAACACATTAGCAACCACCCGGAATACCACGTCAACTTTCAAGGTCATTAGCCTTCTAGAGTATTACTTAGTATTGGTAACGTAATATACACTATACTATATATACATACACATATATATATATAATATATATATATATATATAATAAATAAATATGTTTGTGTGTGTGTGTTTGTACACAAACAACCAGACACCTACAGCCCCACCCCCCAAGGTCAGACTCTGTTGTTCCCTTTTTTCTCCTTTTCTTTCTTTCTTTAAAGCCAGGCTCTGCTTTCCGGAGAGCAGCCCACAGTCACCTGCAGGAAAGTCACCCACATATTTGATAGCAGTGGCGACTGACGCGCTGCATGAATAATAGATAACAGCAGGCCTGGCCCGCGAGGGTATTTTTGGGCCAGGAGAGAGAGAGAGAGAGAGAGAGAAAGGAGAGAGAGGGTAGGGGGCATCTCTAAAGCAGCAAAGAGAACAAAGCAGGAGGACACGCTGGCTCGACCGAACCCTCCACCACGTCACAGCCTGGGAATGTCAAATGCTGGGCTGGGCAGAAAGAAGGCAACACCGCAAACAATGCTATCTGATCACATCACGGCTCAGCACTGGCTCCAGATCACCTTCGCTGTCCATACAGGGGTTTCAGACGGGAACGGTCAGAACGTGCTATCGGAGATGTTGGAGATGCTGTAGATAACAAGCAGGCTGAAAAACGGGAGAGGAAGAGTTCGGCTTCTGAGTATTGGGATGTCCAATAGTCCCTTATTAACGAAGGAGTCCTGATCGGAACTGAGAGAAGTGGATCAGTATCAGTATCTTAATGGATCAGTACCACCAGTCAATCATATTCTGATGCCCTTATAAGGCCCTTATACCCAACGGTGCTCCAGTTCTAGCATCCTTATAGATTAGACATCAACTCACATTACACTCAACTCGCTTCCAGACGTTACTAAGCAGTGTTGCCATGTCTGCAGCTCTCTCTGCAGACTCTGACTGTCTGGATCCAAGTTAGAACACCCCCTTAAACGTTCAGCTGATGTCCAAGTGAACATGCATGAACCCGACACACAGACAGAACACATACCGACAGGGCATTTGGCTCGGTTCATCACACTGGGATAAAATTATCGGTGCCCAGGCCACCTCCATCCATCTGAAGTGCTTACTGGCCATATGCCATGGCCCATCACAGTAATGCTCAATGTAAACAATGCCATGTATCAGACTCGTTCCAGTGATTGGATCAGCCTTCAGGTGCTGAGAGCTTTTGCTGAACGGGGGAAATCTGCTTTCAGCTGCCGTGCGGCTGGAATTACAGGAAGCTCAAACGCTGGAGACACATTACAGCTTACGGTTCCTAACCACCTACACTCAAGCTGCAGCTGGTGTATTTGATTTAGCTGCCTCTAATATCATTGTTTCTCTATAACAATATGTTTTAGACATAGTTTGACATTATTTATTCATTTATA
>JAMWET010005637.1:62500-75000 GCA_024036415.1 Prochilodus magdalenae | reverse complement strand
TCATGGAAGTTTCTGGATGTAGCCACATCAATGTTCAGACACTCTTACGTCTGAGAATTGGTCAGGTGGTCCAGATTTGGTGGATGCCTTCCCTGGCACACTTCCGAGGAGTATTCCCTGTAGACTGGGATTCTGCTGGTAGACCCGTATGACCGTATGCTTCCATACACCTGCAGATTCAGCTACTTCCTTCATACTATGGTCTTTGGCCACGCCCACATGCAGTCACTCCTTTTAGCCAATCAGTAACATCTTCTCTGGAGCCATATACACACATGGAAAGAGACATTCCCTGCACTGTACCACCTCTCCCCAATCTATGGATCCCGTCACTCACAACCCGCATCAGTAGCCCCAGGTATCCTCATCCGGCACCCCCTACAGGAGCCTGAAGTTACTACCACCTTAAACGCACAAGGTGAATTTTCTGTCCGGGGAGTTTATAATGACTGAGAAAACAGTTACTCAGTGGAGCACTGAATGAAACCTGCCCTGCAGAGTCTAGCCCATAGTATTCCAAAATCAAAATTTGATTAATATTATTAATAGCATTTATTAATATGATAATTACTTCCATCACTTCAGAACAGCTGCCCTGAGCTCCAGCCAATGTCCATCTCGTGAGCCAGTCCAACATCTTTAATGAAGGAACATGCTAATATGCTGAGGTCACTAAGAATAAAAGAAAGCTAGAGGCTAGTGATTAGCATAACGCATACCACTCCATCATTCCTGCCAACGTTGGCACTGTTACTGAACTATTCCTTTAACTCGGCCTTAAAATAGCAGCATGTGTCACTGTTTTCCTTCTCTGCCCCCCTCTCTCTCTCTCCATCTCCCCCTGTCATTTCCACTCCGGTGGTCATAGCACACCCCCCCCACCCCACCCCTCATTCTCCAGCACTGAAACATTCAAAACACAAGAGTGTCTCAGGCTATGGCTACATGTCACGGGATAAATTATACAGAACGGAGGGAGAAAGAAAGACAGGAGGCCACCAAATCACCTCCAGTGGTTCCCCCCACTCACATGCCAACTCTGACACAAAAGCTGAACACGGCTTCCTCGTCCTCTGAATAAAGGACGCACTGACCCCCAGAGACAAACACGATGCATTAGGGTTCATGTATTACACCCACATAGATGTACTGAGGCACCAGGCCTACTGCTACCAGCCACTATGCTACCAGCTAGCGTGTAGACCCCTGGGAGAACACTGGACATGCTATAACTGAGATCCTCTAAATAGCTACATTTGCAGCTCGTATTATTTACATTTATGGCATTTATCCAGAGTGACTTACAAGGTTAACGATTACAGGTGGGCCAATGTGGTGTTAGGAGTCTTGCCCAAGGACTCTTATTGGTGTAGCACAGCATAGCCACCCAGACTGAGATTCAAACCTCAGTCTCCCACATGTAGAGGGGGCGTAGTGGTGTTACCCGCTGAGCTACACCAACCACAATATTACGTTTCTATATGTTTTGGCTTCACATTTTATACAGTATATACGCACAATATATATCTGATACATATAAGGATTTATGTTGGGTCAAAATGTCATGATGGACCAATATACACTTATAGTCAAAAGAGTAGCTGCACCCAGAAGGAATCAACCGACGGGAATGAAACTTGGTGGGTAGGTTTGGCATTCTGAGACAGGCTAATGGTTCAAGTTTCAGGCTCATATGGGCATGGGACATAAGCAAGGACAGGCCTCATCACTGTACCTGACTATCCCAACAGCCATGATTGACATTCAGTGTACATTCAGTGGTGTCCTCCATTAGTCATCCTGTTAGTGCAGCACCACTGGCAGACGGCTGCACCATGCAGGACTACATGCACACAGACCATTACAACAACTGTCCTTAACACCACGTCACCGTCACCAAAGACTGCAATGGAGTGACTCAGAATCACAGAGTCTCTAAATACGTTCCAATGACAGAGTCCAGCTTTGGTCTTGGTGGAGACAACCAGCAAATCTGTGTGTGGAGGCCCCGTGGTCAGAACGATTTGTGTTTACACATCACACGTCCAGAAGGCCTGGAGTCACTCCGCCTCCACCCCTACCGCACCATCTGCAGGAACTGTGTGAGGATATTCAAGCTGCGAGGGATGGATTATCACAGGACACCATTAGGAAGCTCTACAGCTCTATCCCGAGACGCCTGGCATGTTGGGTTAGCAAAAAGCCCGACCCCATACTGAGATGCACTACTTCTGTATGTGTAGGTGGTTTTGGTATAACTCAGCAGATCCTACTTGCCAGGGAGTCACCACCACATGTGGGAGACTGGGGTTCGAATCCCGGTATGGGTGACTATGGTGTGCTACACCAATAGGAGTCCTTGGGCAAGACTCCTAATACTACACTGCAGCAGCACCGCACTCCCACACCTCCTTCTGTGTGCAGCTATTCTTTTGATGATTGTAAACTGTCAATTATTATTATGTGGAAAACCTGACCTACATTAACTAACACTGGGTTGTCCAGTTCCAGGTCTACACGTCCAGCAGAACAAAGCTGTCTAATCTGTGTTCAAGTTTTCAGAATTTAACCAAATGAATTTAGACTGGGATTTCTAATTACCACATTGATGAAACCGGCATTTAAAATGCAGAGCTCCGTCAGCTGGGTCAGACTGGTCAGACCCAGCTGAATCAGGAAACTGGCCTCAGCGTTTACGAACAAAAGCAACTACTGCCTTACCATCTCCTGGAATGATGCGCAGAGTCACCGTGTTCCCCGCCTCCTTGATCAGGTTGACGATGTCCGAGTGGGATTTGTTGGTGATGGAGCACCCGTTAACGGCCAGGATCCGGTCGCCCACCTTCAGCTTCCCGCAGCGGTCCGCCGGGCTGCCCTCGATGATCCGCCCTATTTTATGAGGCATGGCCACACATGTGTTTCCAGCTTTTGGTAGGTGTGTATGTGCACATGTGAGGGTGTATTTCAAATACATGTTTGATAAAGAGGGTTGGAGGGATTTTTCAGGGAGGGGGTCGGGGGGGTGGGGGGTGGGTTGTTGGCAGAGGGGTGAAAAGGGGGAGGAAGTGTAGAAGAAGGAGAGAAGGAAGAAGAGAAAGAAGAGAAAGCATAGCAGTTAATACACCGAGCCACCAAGCCAAAGTGACTAATTGCAGTATAATGAAGAATGACCATGTGGAGTACCCCATTCAAACCATACGCACCAGAGAGAGGGAGAGAGAGAGAGAGAGAGAGAGAGAGAGAGAGAGAGAGAGAGAGAGAGAGAGAGAGAGAGAGAGAGAGAGAGAGAGAGAGAGAGAGAGAGAGAGAAAGAAACTGTGAGAGAGAAAGAAAAGAAAAAAAGAAGAGCAAAAAATGAAGCAAAGAAAATAAAACCAAAAAGAAATAAAAAGAGAAAAGCAGAGAAAAAAAAGCAAAGCAGAGAAAAGAAAAACAGAGAAAAGAAAAGCTGAGAAAAGACAAACTGAGAAAAGACCAACTGAGAAATGAAAAGCTGAGAAAAGAAAAGCTAAGAAAACAAAAGCTGAGAAAAGACAAACTGAGAAAAGAAAAGCTAAGAAAAGAAAAACTAAGAAAAGAAAAGTTGAGAAAAGAAAAGCTGAGTAAAGACAACCTAAGAAAAGAAAAGCTGACAAAAGAAAAGCTGAGAAAAGCAAAGCTGAGAAAAGTTGAGAAAAAAGAAAAGCTGAAAAAAAGAAACTAAGAAAAGAAAAGCTGAGGAAAGAAAAGCTGAGAAAAGAATAGCTAAGAAAAGCAAAGCTGAGAAAAGACAAACCGAGAAAAGAACAGCTGAGAAAAGAACAGCTGAGGAAAGAAAAGCTGAGAAAATAAATGCTGAGGAAAGAAAAGCAGAGAAAAGAAAAGCTGAGAAAAGAAAAGCTGAGAAAAGAAAAGCTGAGAAAAGACAAACCGAGAAAAGAAAAGCTGAGAAAAGAACAGCTGAGGAAAGAAATGCTAAGGAAAGAAAAGCAGAGAAAAGAAAAGCAGAGAAAAGAAAAGCAGAGAAAAGAAAAGCAGAGAAAAGAAAAGCTGAGGAAAGAAAAGCAGAGGAAAGAAAAGCTCATTTGCTGTTATATATATATATATGTATGTATGTATTTGCTGGTGTTCCAGTAGAGAAGGCCTCAGTGCTGAAACCAGATCCCCGTCACATCTACTACCGTTACACTGAGCCTGTGTAGCTTTTCTAATCTCCTCCACTCCCGTTAAATTATTCATCCCTCTTTTTAAAACTCTAAATATGTTCCAAACTCGGCTCGTCCCCACAGCGCCGTGCATTGTGCCCTCACTCTGCTCCTGTGATAAATTATGGAAAACAAGGTGATAAATTATGATGTTTGAATGGAGAGAGACTCCAGACTCTGGAGGCCGGATTGTACCAGCAGATAATTACACTGCCATCTAAAGTTCCGGAATCTTCCATACAGACCGAATACGTTACGCTGAAAACGAATTCCATACGTGTTCAGAATGAATCCGTTAGCATCTTAAGGCCTTTAATATTTAATGGATGCAGCCGGCACTATGCCAATACGCATAATCATATTCATATACGCCTAGTGATTTAAAGGAAGGCTCTTATCCCAACCCTAGCTGGCCAGTGTCTGAGGTCCGCTTCTTTGGTTTTGCTCTTGATCTATGGATGTTGTCCGTTTTGACATAAACAACAACGAGTTGTCCAGTACCACGTAAGCAAGACCATATGAGATCACCATGTGGTTCAATGGCCTAAATTGGTCAGTCTTGCTGTGGTGGAGACATCCCGACATTCCAATGTCCAACAAAAGATACCCAGGTTGTCCCCTTTTAGCGTAAACTGGCCAAATCCAATCTTGGGGTAACGGTGACATAAGCAGTACCCTCACCAACGTCAGATGACTGATATGGCAGTGCTGTATTCACTATGTAGTGCACTGTTGTGGGGGGCAGGGTGTGATTCTGGCATTTTGAAGAGGCGTCCCAGAGCATAGTGCACACAAACAATCCCACAATGCACCACAATAAGTAGGGTATAAATGATGTACTCGAGTATAGGACACGCCCACAATGCAATATATCAGCTGTAAAAAACCTTAGCATCTGAAATCATATAACCATCAGTCATTCTGATACCTATAACAGTGCTCTAAATAATAATCCAGATTTTTTAAATATGGTGATCGGGGGTGATTTCAGATACGACATTAATTAGCATAAGATAACAACCAAGCGAAAGCTAAACGAGCCAGCTGAGATATCAAGCTAGCTCGATCTCTCTTATATAGGTCTGGTTTGATGATATGATAGAGTGTGTTGGACCAAGACATGTCAATCAAGCACACTCATTAGAATATTAGGACCACGCCCACATCCTTCTTAAAAATGGCCAATAGGGATTTTTTTTAGGAATACTGCTTTATCTTTTCTCGGCCCTCTTCTTTTCATCCGAGCTTTGACAGATTATGTATATGCAGATTTATATTAGGACAGATTATACTAAAGCCATAAAGGTGATGAAGGTAGCTGAGGTGTAGGTGTGGAAGCTTATTGTGCTCCTCGGAAGGCTGTAGTAGATGGTTAACTAGTGACTATGATTCCAAACAGCCAGAGCGTCAGTGAGCCCTCTGGAACGTTCTAGAATTCTGCAGAAATTTTGGCTTTCTAGAGCCGCAGTCACTAGTCAACCATCCAGCACAACCTTTGGAGGAGCACTGGATGTGATCACATCAGAACCCTCAGAGCAGCTAGAGGCACCTGAGCATCAGCGCCACCGTGGGTCTCCGGCCCTGTTTCATCACCTGGCATGACCATAACCATTACACTGACCAGCGTCTGGCTCTGATTATGAACTTTCTCTATGGGTTGGCTCCATCTTGCAGTTACTCCGTCCTGGACTAATCAGACTGGATCTAATCAGACTGCATCTAATAGATGTTCTAAGCTCCTCCTCCTGTTAGTTCTGTCTTTCTCTCTTCATCCGGGTTCGACCTGAGGAGGTTGGGTTCCGCCCTTGAGCCTGGTTCCTCTCGAGGTTTCTTCCTTACTCAGGGGAGTTTTTCCTCGCCACTGTTGCCTCTGGCTTGCTCAAGGGGGGCTTGGACCCGGTTTTGCCCTCTCCCCCCACTTCCTAGAATGTCTATACATTAACTTTGTGTTTTTTTTCTCTTTTCTTTCTTTTATATAACAAATTGCTTTTTCTGTGAAGCTGCTTTGAGACAACGTTAGTTGTAAAAAGCACTATATAAATAAACATTGATTGATTGATTGATTGATTGATTAGCATTAGCATCATAGGCTTTCATTACTGGCCAGCTACACACATCAGCTCTGTAGCTTGAGTGTACAGTAGATGAAATCTGGGAAAATCTACAGGCTTCACGAACATTCAAGCACTGCTGCACGGATTCTCTGGATGTCGGGGCTTTCTGGAGCCGCAGTGCATAGTTAACCATCTAGCACATCCTTCCGAGGAGCACTTGAACGTGCCACTGGGCACAATTAACATAATACTCTTCCATTACTGGCCAGCTACCTCCATCACCTTTGTGGCTTCAGTGTAAGACTAAAGGAGCGACCTCCAGACACCAAGCATGTCTTAGCTAACCGAGAGTGAGTTACACAGCTGTACACGGTGGGTGCAGTTCTATGGGCCCCTGGTGATTTCTAGAGACAGCTATACATATAAACAGCTGTGTAC
Organism: Prochilodus magdalenae; assembly: GCA_024036415.1. NCBI lineage: Eukaryota > Metazoa > Chordata > Actinopteri > Characiformes > Prochilodontidae > Prochilodus > Prochilodus magdalenae. Next base: position 68,324 of record JAMWET010005637.1, on the reverse strand, counting down.
ATTAGACTCATGGCATCTCTCGTTCTGGCCCTGAGGCCTCTCCTACACACCCTCACTAGCATTAGGGCCAATTTTCATCACTGCAGCGAACGCCGCTATCACTCTTCATTCCTGGGTCTGTCATGCCCTGCTCCGTGCCGCTTTCCGACGTGTCGTGCGAGCACCGCGCCGAAGCCACAGCGAGGACACCTGCTCATAAACGGAGCAAACAGTCCAATCTCGGTCAGTAAACACTGCTTATTGGAAGCAGGGAGCTGCTAAATCCCTGGCTTTCTCCCTCCTGAGTAGATCTCTTTATCTCTCACGGCCATGAAAACCAGGAGTGCTTTCCATCTCGGCACTGCTAAGTCCTATCAGGCTTCGTCTGATGTCTGGTGAGATTAGGACACGCAGTGTAAGACCCGGGAGAGCGGCTCCAATTCAACAGCAGAAAGTATTCAATCAGCCAAGAAATATTTGGAGGTTGGCTTCCACGTTGCGTAGCTCAAAACAGTGATAGCCACCACACTGTAGCCGCACGCCGTCAGTAGTTTTGTCCATTTTCATAGATAACGGCGTCAAACTGTCTCAGGAACGACATTAGCAAATCTATTTGTGGTGTAGAAGTAAACATGGGCCGGTATATCCACCTCCATCACCACCTGGTATGGTAACTGCACTGTCATGGGGCACAGAACCTCTCCAGACGGAGGTGTGGACAGCCCAATACATCACCGGGGTTCAGCTTCCAAACCTCCTGGATTTGTAGGCCAGCCGCTGCCTGAGGATTAGCAGGAGGACTCTAAAGGACTCCACCCACCCAAGCCACAGTCTGTTCTCACAGCTGCAGAGTGGCAGGAGATACACGGGTATAAAGACCAGACCCATCTGGTTCCTAGACAGCTTCTTCCCCCGGGCCATCACGCTGCTAGAGAGCCAGTAGTGGTGGTGTATCAGTCAATGGGCCTGTCACTGCATCTCTCACCTGTATCATCATCATGAGGATCTCCATGGACAGTCCACACGACATCCACATGACATCCACACCCCGATATAGACCCACTCTGCGCTGAAACGTCAAACCTAGCATATCTATTTCTGCACATATATGTCCATCTTCTATCCATAGCTTGGTAACACTAACATGAAATAATGCATTAACATACATATATATATAATTTCTTGCCAGGTGAGTTAATTTACTCACTCACTCACTCACTCACTCACTCAGACACTCAGACACTCATTCAGACACTCACTTACTCAGACACTCACTGACTCAGACACTCACTGACTCAGACACTCACTGACTCAGACACTCACTGACTCACTCACTCACACACTCACTCACTCAGACACTCACTCACTCAGTTACTCACTCACTCATTCAGACACACACTCACTCGCTCACACATTGACACACTCTCACTCACTCATACATTCAGACACTCAATCACTCACTCATTCAGACACTCACTCATTCATTCAGACACTCACTCACTCATTCAGACACTCACTCACTCATTCAGACACTCACTCACTCATTCAGACACTCACTCACTCACTCATTCAGACACTCACTCACTCACTCATTCAGACACTCACTCACTCATTCAGACACTCACTCACTCACTCATTCAGACACTCACTCACTCACTCACTCACTCATTCAGACACTCGCTCACTCACTCATTCAGACACTCACTCATTCAGACACTCACTCATTCAGACACTCACTCACTCATTCAGACACTCACTCACTCAGACTCTGACACTCACTCACTCAGACACTCACTCATTCAGACACTCACTCATTCAGACACTCACTCACTCACTCATTCAGACACTCACTCACTCACTCACTCACTCATTCAGACACTCACTCACTCATTCAGACACTCACTCACTCACTCACTCATTCAGACACTCACTCACTCACTCATTCAGACACTCACTCACTCACTCACTCAGACACTCACTCACTCACTCACTCATTCAGACACTCGCTCACTGACTCATTCAGACACTCACTCACTCATTCAGACACACACTCATTTATTCAGACACACACTCACTCACTCAGACACTTACTCAGACACTCACTCAGACATTCACTTACTCACTCAGACACTCACTCACTCACTCAGACACTCACTCACTCACTCAGACACTCACTCACTCACTCAGACACTCACTCACTCACTCATTCAGACACACACTCACTCACTCACTCATTCAGACACACACTCACTCACTCATTCAGACACACACTCACTCACTCACTCATTCAGACACTCACTCACTCACTCAGACACTCACTCACTCATTCAGACACACACTCACTCACTCACTCATTCAGACATTCACTTACTCAGACACTCACTCACTCATTCAGAAACACACTCACTCACTCATTCAGAAACTCACTCACTCACTCACTCATTCAGACACACACACACTCACTCATTCAGACACTCACTCACTCACTCAGACACTCACTCACTCATTCAGACACTCACTCACTCCCTCAGACACTCACTCACTCAGACACTCACTCACTCATTCAGACACTCACTCACTCCCTCAGACACTCACTCACTCAGACACTCATTCACTCACTCAGACACTCACTCACTCACTCAGACACACACTCACTCACTCACTCAGACAGACACTCACTCACTCACTCACTCACTACCAGTGTCTAAAACACACCTAGGCCACATCAGCTGTTCTCAATCACATATATCAATCTCAGCCTAGGATCTAAGAACAGTTCCGAGGAGAATTCCCTGTAGACTGGGATTTTAGCCACTGCTGGTAGACCCGTATGACCGTACACTTCCATACACCTGCAGATTCAGCTACTTCCTTCACACTATGGTCACTTTGGCCACGCCCACATGCACTCACTCCTTTTAGCCAATCACTAACACCTGCTTTTGGAGCCATGGAACATGAGTATATACTGCGTACAGTATTATATACGTATATACGCATGTACTACAATGGACTACGCACCTAAGATTTCCACCTGTGTAATTGCAACCTGACAGTAAGTGTGATCTGTATAAGCCTGAATGGGCTACTTTAGCCTCGTAGCTCCAGTGCGGAGATAAAGAAGCAGACACGTCTTGGCTGATCAACTACAGTCGGCGTCTGGAGAAAATTGTGTAAATTAGATTCTGCTTTACAAACACAGCGTTAAGGCACGCACGCCGTCTGCAGCCTAAGGCGATCCTACGAGGAGGACCCAAACAGACAGAGAGCTGCAACAGGCTGCAACACTAAAGAATTCCCAGGGTGCAGAAAGAGGCAGAGGCGACAGTGGCGGGCAGCAAAGCGCAGGACATGCAGGAAGGCATGGAGAGGGACGACATATGTGCGGAGGGCACAGAGTCAAGTGCAGTTCTTAATGCCACAAACAAAAACACATGGAAAATCAATAAGCAGAGACATCAAATCCTGCAATCCTCTTCCCAAAATCTGCCTCGCCTTTCAGCGGAGGAGGAGGATCAGCATCAGCATCAAAGCTTGGCCAAATAATTACTTCAGAGTTTGTTTTTTTATCCTGCTATGACATTTTTAAGCCAGGGTGCTGGGAATCTACATGTCATCTGACTACATTTTCATGCATCTTGTTAGGCAAACTGGAACGTCATGATGTCAGCGATAAACAGGCCGGCTATTTACTAGACTGATAAAGTAGAGCTGCACAATAACTCGCACTGTCATGATATGGGCCTGTATGATCAGCACATTGTTAAGAGCTGCATCAAGATGAAAATGTTCGACCTTGAATGGAACAGAAACAAAGCGTTACAAGTGCTTAACACGGGCTTCTCTGTGTTGAGCTTAACCTTCTGGCTCAGTGGAAACAGCTATAATGCCAAAAAGGTCATTGTTTCCACAAACCTGCAAGACCTGCAAGGCCTATATGTTTTGGTGATTTTTCCTAAAAAAAAAAATCTAATACCTATAAATCTAATATCTATAAATCTGTCTCTCTCTCTATCTATCTATCTATCTATCTATCTATCTATCTATCTATCTATCTATCTATCTATCTATTGTTATAGCAGCTTAAAAGTTATAGCTGTAATGCAAACATGGCTATTGTTACAACAAACCTGCATCACTATAACTAAAAAATTGTATACAAGAAAAACTATATATATAAAAACTATATATAATTATAGATATATATATATAGTTATACTAAAATATACTATAACTAATGACTTATATATATATAATTTATATATTTTTTTTAATGTTATTTATACATTATATTATTATTATACTTATACTTAATTATACTAATTATTTTTTGCTATATATAAACACACATTTTGCGCCTGTATTAAATAACCTTTTTTATACCCTCCTTCAACAAATTAAATATCTGCTTATTATATATTATAATATAATTATATATATATATATATATATATATATATATATATATATATATATATATCTCAATATAGATAGATGATAGATAGATAGATAGATATTTATACTATAATATACTATAACTAATTATTTAGTATATATATATATATATATATATATATATATATATATATATATATATATTTTTTTTTTGTTTTTTTTTTTTTTTTTTTTTTATATTTAAAAAAAAAAAAAATTTTAATGTTATTTATACATTATATTATTATACATATTATTTTTTGGTATATATAAACATGCCCATTTTGCGCCTGTATTAAATAACCTTTTTTCTCCTTCAACAAATCAAATATCTGCTTATCCATTTTTTGCTACGCTCTCTAAATGAGATTTAGTTAGCCAGGTTTCTACTGACACATAAAAAAACATTTCAATAATTTTAATCAGAATTTACAAAAACTGAACACTGCATTCTATCAGCATATCATGAAGCCTGACTCATGATATTCACGATACTCACGATTTATTCTCTAAAGTTTCCTTCTGTGGTTTGGTCCTACAGCTACAAAGCTAATGTAGCTAACAAGTAATGAAAAGACAACCTATCCAATTAGCACTGTGCTAACTGCATCCCTAAACCGTACCTGTAAACTGTGTTTACCTGCCTGTGTCATTTCTAATTTTGACTTTAAGCTCAGATCCCTTTCCTGCCAGATTAGCCATGTAGCCCTGGTGTCAACTTTGATTTAGGTGAGGCCCATCAATCATTCTCTGAGTAGAGGCAATGAGCACACTAGCCTAGATTGGTGGGCTGCCCCTTCCACCCTGCCCGGGGAGCAGTTGGGGGTTAGGTGCCTTGCTCAAGGGTGCTTCAGTCGTCATGTCAGCTCAGGGCTCCGTGTCTGGATCACTAACCTCCAGGCCCTGACTGCCCCACCAAACCCGGAGAAACAGAGAAACCAAGCAAAGCTCACCGAAAGTGGTTCCTGCGTCGGGTCTGGACACAGACGAGACGATGACGAAGCCAAAGCCTTCGTTCTCACCGCGCCGGATCTCTACGTCGTATGGCTGGACGGTGTTGGGCACGACGGTGCTGGCCCCACCCCCTCCGCCTCCACCGCTGCCGATGCCGCTGGTGGAGCCGGAGCCGGAACTGACCGTGTTGAGGGAGTTCTGGCTGCCCTGCGGAGTCCGCTTATCCTCGGTCAGCGAGGCTGCCTGCGTGCTGCTGTGGTGGGACGAGGCCGGCGAGGGAGGGACGTCACCATCCACTTTCGTAACTGAGGAGACGGATCGAGAGTTAGCGTCTGTGACATGACATAAGGGCCTTTAGAGTCAAACATCCTGGGCAGTGCACTCAGTCCGGTTATGGAAACATACTTATTAATGAGGATAGTAACCCATAACAAGCTGGAGTTGATCTGATACGGTG
>JAMWET010005637.1:37500-57500 GCA_024036415.1 Prochilodus magdalenae | reverse complement strand
CAAATGCTACTTGTGCAATTTTGCAACCGGCCTTGCGACTCTTTTAATGATGTCAGGTGTAGCCAACAGCGGGGCAGCCAATTAGCTACGACAACATTAAATACAATAGCATAATATGCTTTAACAGTTAGCATTAGCGCATCACCTTAGCTAAGGCATAGCATAAGCAAGTTAACAAGGTCTCAGTGTCATTGCTTATGGTCAAAGATGGCTCCTCCTCCGTAACTGATTGGCAGAATGAGACACTCCACAGCCAGTGGGACCATCTGGGGGTGGGGACCATCACACCTTACTAGAAGAAGAATGGCATCATCTCACAGTCGCCATAGTGTAGCTCGAGAGCGTGAGCCAGACATGATGGTGGTCTCTGCAAATCGACTACATTTCCCAGCATTCTGTGAGGCGAGATGCTAATTGGAAACCTCACGTTAAGAGACACTGCAGCTGAGGAGCCGAGAGGATAAGGGTGGCAGTCTGGACTGTTCAGTCCATGCTCCTTAACGTGCATTCACCTGAACCAGGATACCTACATATAGGTTATATCTGACATACTGCCTTCACATGATCTGAGGATGAGTAGTGCTGGAATTCAGATTGAGGTTCAAGGAAATGACGCTCTGGAGCAGCCGCACGTGAGCCCATGAGCCTAAGACCGGCGTGTCCAATGGAAGGTGCCAGCTAGAGCGGCATAAAGCCCCTAGTTCTGGGCTGAAGAGCATTGGAGGTCTATTCTCTGGACTCATGGTGCACAATTCATCACCTCTGGGATGAGCTAGGAGTGGCACCCAACCTCAGTAACTGATCTCGCCAAAGCTCGTGTGGCTGAATGCAATGTTTCAACATGTCCCAGTGTAAAAACCTGACGTATTAGATATGAAGCCCATGGAACCAGAGAAGACTGGCGACTTCTGTACACATGGCGAATTGTTAGCGTATGTGGAACTGAAGGAACGACAGCTGAAAACAAATCAACAACAACAACAACAACAACAACTCACCGGCTCTCCTGGTTCGTTCCCTCCAAGGATCCGGAAGCCGAAGCCTGTGTCTTTCCTCCACAGGAAGATATCCTGCTCTTGGTAATCTGGGACTGCAAACGGACAAATAACCCAAGGCCAGGATCAATTCACCTGCAGCATGACGCAAAGGCTCTGAATCATTCCACCCTGTTCCCTTGATCTCAAGTGCGGCGGCTGCTGGGGACGGCGGTAAAAAGCGACCGGCGAGATGTAGCGATGTAGCAGCAGCTAATAACGTCATCGTTATAACAGCTGCACCTCCGGCTGGGCCCAATCAGAACGAGGGTCGTGTACGGCTCCAAGCCTTTTCAGGCTTTAACAAAGCCGTACAATTGACAGCCGGGCCGGAACCAGCAGCTATTATTACGAGGTAATGGTGGAGTAAATCAGTACACCCGGAATGAAGTAACAGTACTACAATAGAGTATTACTATTTAGCCCCATAGAGGAAAGGAACAGAGTACAATGTACCAAACCTTATTTGGGAAAATTAGCCAATAGACTTTCATATAATACTCATTGAATTAACTGAATAAATGACTCATTGAATTCATATACAGGTTATGAAAGCACCCAGCTCATAAAACCACATGACACCCCGACAAAAGACCTTTCAGACATAACGGCAGAGTGACCTGACCCATTTGAGAGCTCCTCTGAAGCATTAAACCTGTTCGATGCCTTCCTGCCCTTCGGCTCCGGCCTCATTCTCGCGAAGAGACACCTGTACCTTCCACCACTCCATGTCAAATCAGCCGAGACCGCTGACAGCGGTGGCACTCCGTCCTCTGACGTGTTTACTAGCGTGCATCAGCAGTATGCCGGCCCCCAGGCTTCGGGAGCACCGCACCACCCGGCCCTCGCGCTGACGCACCACTTTAAAAGGCGAGCGTGCTAAGGAGGCGATTAGCAGGCAGGGTTGCTCATGCGACGTCTGCTGCACTTCATCAGGTTAGGCTCTGATTGATGTTGATCTGCAGATGTGGGCAGAAAGTAAACTGGCAAGTGAGGTCGGAGCCCAGCGGCGCTCTATCTGGGGAGGTATCAGGCAGCAAAACCCAGATTTGGGAAGGGGCCAAGTGATGCCTAGGCTCAAAGATAACTAACTTGCATCGTTTTAGTAAAATGCAAGAATGCAGGTACAAGGCTAACGAAGGTAAGATGTGATGGAAGGCTGCAAAGCATTGTAAGACATCCAACCGACCTCAAACAGGCCCAAACTGTGGTAAGTGGTCTCAATTTGAAAATAGTTTGTTTGTGCATTCTTGAAACAACAACCAAACCACTGCTTAGCAACCTAACACCCTCACGGTTCTAGTTCTGGTGCTCTGGATGTGTGGCAATGCTAATTCGAAAGGTATAAGCCTTGCCAAAACATCCGGTCATAGCGACACTATGTAAGATTTGGGGATTTGGAGACCTCTCTGGTGAAAACGTGTAATTGCAAGCACGTTGGACAAAAATTCAAAGAGAACTCAGTCAAAACTTGCTGAAGTACGTGTCCTGTGAGGACGCTTGCAAGTAACCCACCAAGTCTGACTAGATGGCTTGGGCTTGAGAGGTTGACCCGCTGTCACGCAACAGCCCATCACGTTTTAGAGTTTATTCGTTTTCCTGACTCATCAACGCCACTTTCTTCTGTCGTTCCGCTTCTTCTTTGGTTCGACTGCTGTTCAAATAAGAAACTAAGTGCTAGCGGGAGTTACTCTGACACCATCCTGAGACCACTTTTGCTGCCAGGCATATGACGGGGATTTGGGTAATGGGGAGCTGTCTGCGGCGGGAACAGGCATTCCTCCATTGTCAAGCCAAGCCGATGCAGCAGGAAGCAGTGTGGGAGCACCAGGAGCAGCTTGGGCTGCAATCTGTCCACTGAATCGGCAATTAGGCATGCGGTGTTCTACACTCTCTCCCTTCCACAGCAGAGGGAAAGGGAGCCCGCACACCAAACAAGAACCAGGCTTACATCGACATCCCCTCGTCTGCAGAGTTTAGCGATAACGCCATGAATCTGCATGGCTTCCCTGCGGAATGGGATTGAGCACAGCGAGTAGGATTGCTTGCGCAGACCTCATGCGAGGAAATGCGACAGTGAACCCTGCCTTATCATGTCTCCGGGATTCGATTCGCTGCGAGCGGATGACTTGAGTCCCTCCTCCGATGTTTCATTGCGACGTTGCACTCTTTCAAGGCAATCAAGGGTCAGTTTGATCCATACTAACCGTGTCCATGTTAGCGGTCCAGACAGAAAATCGGGAAATCGGGAAATCGGAGCTCATCGTGCCTTTACGATTAGATTCGCTTGAAGGAAATGACAGACTTGAATGCGAATTGGCTTCGCCGTGTCCTTGCAGGGATGCCATCTGTCCAGGTAATCAGGACCAGCTTGATTCCGACTATCTGGGTGCACGTTAAAAAGTCTGGACAGAAGTGTCCATTACATGGGTAATCAGAGGTCCGAGTGCCTCCAGAGGCATACAAAATGGCTACGGCTAGGAGAGATCTCCCGGATCATTCCGTCTCCATTAAGCTGCCGGAATGAGTTTCCAAATTGCGCATTATGGCTTGCCCCGGCTTTCAACCTACATTCACTTAAGCTGCAGTCACTTAATGATACTTTCGTGTGCTTAAGCTAAACTTAGAAATACCCACCAAGGGCTGCTCGAGCCAGGCATAACAGACCTCTGGCTGGCTTCGAAAAACGGCAGATCGATCGGAATCGTATTGAGCCGCTGCTAATTCCATTCAGGAACTCTGAACCACAGCTGACTGTCCAGGCCTATACCGGTAGCTCTCGGATGCAGACGTCACGTTTCCCTGGGCCCAGGACTCCCAAAAACTGCATTACCGCGCTAAAGATAAAACAGCGGCGGCGAGTAACCTCTCCCGGCTCCTCCCCCAGCCTTCCTAGGCTTCATGAGCGGTGCTGCTGGTCCTAGCCCCCTTCTCTGCTTTACGGCGTTCAATAATGAAGGAGCGACATGAAAGCAGGGGCCACTGGAGGAATGATTAGCCACGGGAATTTCCTGACCTGAGAGCCGAGCCTTCGACAACAACCGCAACCTCCCGTCAGCAGCTGAAGGATATTCCCGCTAATTAGCCCACTTGTCCGTCCACGTCCGCACCACGCAGACGCCGAAGAAATATGGGGGTTTCGCCATGTTCCGTCGCCGCCAATTACACACACGTTTGTCAGAGCCGCTTTTAAGGGGCGCCCATGCGTGTAAGAGTGCTGATAGCAGGACAGTATGTAATTGGTCAGAAGGGCTAGGAGTTGATTCCTCACGTCTTCGTTCCAGAGATCCGACGCATAGAGGAGGCGAGCGAACCGGGCTAATTAGAACTAGACAAAGCGTGGACGGCAGAGCACCATAGCATAAAGGTCTCTGACAGCGAAAACACACAGTAGGGGCTTGAAGAGGGCTAATGGTTTTCATGGGAAGATTCTTCACTCGGTATGGCAGAGTTTAACTCAAAACACCAGTCCGGAGTCAAGGCAAGTGGCAGGATGGTTTCCAGGAGCGCATGTCTGGACTTCAAAGCACTTAAACTGAGCTAAGTCAATACGGAACTTTATCATGCTCTTTGATGTTAATCTTATATTTGCTCGTGGCGCTCTTTCGGCCACTACAGACTGGGCCGTTGGCCCAAACAGACCATTTCTGAAATCAAGAAGAGCACGCTATCTTAAACCACACATGAGATACGCCAATAAGGTTCGACAGAAGGTCCAGAACCAGGTCTGAAACTTGCGGCACTTGATTTAAATTGAAACCGTGTCTTTTCCTTGCTGCAGTGCAAAGCGAGTGTATGGAGTGCACCACGTTGAGCAACAGGCTTATGAAAAGCATCAAGACTCAGGTTAGCGAAATAGGCATGCAACGTCAATTCCACCCAGGTTACCTGCCCTCAGCAACCCCGAGAGATCCAGCTCCCCCAAGCGCCCGCCACCAAAATCCCATATTACTTACGCCTACTTTCATACATGCTCCTCGACTGGGCCCAGATTTTGAAGGGGTCGGGCTTCTTGGCGAGGGTGCCGTCTACCGCGACGTCCTGCTGGGGCAGGCCGGGCAGCGGCTGGACCGGGGCGGGTGGGGCCGCCGTCTCGGTGGGCAGAGCCTGTGAGGCGTGGAGGGGCGAGGAGTCCGAGGGGGCACTGCGGTGGCTGGAGACGCTGTGTTGAGAGCTGCCTTGGCTGTCCTTTCTCTCCAACTGTTGCTGTGAGGGGGTCAAAATGTGTGGGTGGATGAAGTGAGTGGATGGTTATAAGAAGACAGTGGGTGTTTGTGGGTGTGAGGAGAGAAACAGAGGAAAACGAAAACAGTAAGTAATCAGAAACCTTCACTTTCCATTCCAGCCGCTCTGTCCACAATGCATCCTACTAGATCAGAGGAAAACCCAAGTCTTCTAACAAGTGCCTTTGGTGAAGACATGGTGTTCAGTTTTGGACTGGAGCTACAGATCTTGCATCTAACGCATAACGGAAGCTTGAGTGTAACAATTAGCACGCTACCTCACCTCAAACAGCCATCTTCCCGTATAGCATAGTTCCAACTACAATTTGCCACACCTGTTCCCAATGACCAAACTTTTCCAGAGTCCCTGGTTGGCTGGATTAGACTCAATAGATTTAGGGGTGGGGAAAGTAGCTGCATAGGACCAGGGTTGGATCATATTTGATCTACAGCCTTTTCCCAGTTCCTTGTTAAGCTTAATTAGCGAGTCTCCGGTCAACAACGCTTCTTTTGTTCCTGGTTCCTGGACCCTGGGTTATTCACAACCACGCTAATGATGCTTTGCCAATAAAGAAACCTATTACACCCATTTTCAATGTTCATAATTCAATTTTGGGGTCTACCCAAATAGATGTACATGCTACAGAACACGTTGTCCGTGTGGCCTGTCTTTAAGGTCCGCCTCCTGATTAGCACAGTGAAATTTCAATGGCCAGCTCACTCACTTTGTTCAATCATTAAAACCGTAGCCTGCTGTAAGTCACACCCCCACTGCGGTCATTCCTACAATGGGTGATGGTCCAAAAGTTTGAGCCAGAGTCCGACCCTGAAAGTCCGGTAAAGTTCGCAAGATAGTCTGGAGCAGGGCATGCCAAGACTTTCTGGTAGGCGGGCAGTAAGGATTGTGTTACGTGATGATGTCATCCTGTAACTGGGAAAAGGGCTGGTATTCCAGTGAGGCGTTGCAGGCAGGTAGTACGGGCACTTGAATACTGCTCGTCCTGTTGAGCTAAGGTGGCATGGGTTAGAGTTGCTGTAAAGAGACTACTGGAGGCACAGTAATCCATCATCCGGTCCACCTCCAACTGCAGCACATCCGATCCCATTCACTTCTCCACAAACGTGCACTTCGCGCCCCGGCCGCTGCCTGCTAATTGTTTACAATCTTTGTTTCCGAGGGAGGGAAAAAAGTCTGCTTCCAGGACCTTAATTTTTAATCATAAGCAGACGAAGATATGAATTCTCTCTGTGCTCGTAAAGCGCGAGCAAAGTGGATTTTCTTTCGCCGGCCTGAAACTTTCGGTCCTTTGAGGCTCGACAGAGACTGATCAAGCGCTTACAGTGAATGGGAAAGGGGGCGGGCCGCTGCGAAAGTAAGTAAGGCGCGCAGTATTCATTTCCTCTTGATCAACAGAGAGAAGAATTCATCAGTAGACGCAATGCCCTTAATCCCAGAGACGGCTCACGTTGTTCCAGAGAAGGAACAGCCTCCAACAGGCAGAACTCCGCCGAGGACGCTTTTTAATGAGACGCTGATAACACAGTAAGTGGAAGGCAGTAGGGCAGTGCGATGGAGTAGCACCGTTTGCTTTTCTGTTGAGTAGCTGCATGACGTCTTTACCTACGACTTAGTCTCTGACCAAGCTGTGTAGCTGCTTCTACATCAAAAGACTCTTAAGCCCTGATTGGACGGGATTAGATATTATATATATATATATATTATATAAACCTTTATATAACAGATATAATTCTACCATTATATACATTTTTACATTGGGTGCACAAATAGCTGCACCCTGATGGAATCAGCCCACAGGATTGAAACTTGGTGGGTAGGTTTGACATTGTGAGGCATGTCAATGATTCAAGTTTCACGCTCGGTCACACACACGTGACGTAAGCAAGGTCAGGCCTTTTCGCTGTACCTGGCTGACCCAACAGCCATGATCATGGACATTCAGGGAGCAGTGGTGCCTCCGTGAGTCATCCTGTTAGTGCCAGCTCCTTGGGCAGACGGCTGCACAACACAGGGCTACTTGCACGCTGACCGTTATGACGACTGCCCTTAACACCACGTCTTTACCAACGTCTCCAAAGGCTGCAGTGGTGTGGCGCCAGACTGTCATGGAGTGACTCAGAATGGCAGCGGGTCATCTTCAGTGGCTAGTCTCGCTTTTGTCTTGGTGGAGACGACCAACGAATCTGTGTGTGGTGGCACCGTGGTCAGCAGGTGTCACTCCACCTACACCCCTATAATTAATAATTCAGTTACCCCACTGCAGCATGGAAAACTAACCCCGCCCAAACAGGGCTTTAAATCAACCATGCTCTGTGTATTTACAGTTCTGAGCAAAAGTCAGAGACCACCTTTCATTTGACTGGTCATATTTCCAGTCAAAATGACCATCGAGTACTTCCTTGTTACCGCCAATTCCACTCTTCTGCTTTAGCTACACGTCCTTTCAGATCCAAAGTGATCTTCTCACAGTGGGAGGATGGGAAGAAGCTCCTGAATGTTTTTAGATCTGAAGCAAGTGGAACTTGATATCCTCCTTTTGCTGAAAGCTTTGTGAGGTGTTGTTTAGGGTAAGATCTGGTGGTCTTCCAGGTGGTTGTTAGGAGTCCTATTTTTACCTGTGAATTTTGTTTTAGCCACTTACTACTTTCCCCTTCCTTAAAGTGGACTCATGCATGTCTCATATCTGAAAAATCTCAATCGGATGTTTGGGTACCTGCAATTTGTTTGAACTACAATCAGTTTTAAGATTGGAAAGAGTTCACCTGGCTGTACAGTGCACAAAACTGAAGAGTGGAGAAAATATTGATTGATGGTTTTATACTGTTCTGTCCTAAAATCATATCCCACCTGTCCTTGACCAGAACCACTGGAAGCCCAAACCACGTCAATACAATACACTGCACAGCCTGTCCTTCACAGTCATATATGTTAACCAGCATTAAGTCAGAAACTTAGCTCAACTCTCAGCTCCTGAGGGATTGATGCAACTCTTAGATCAAACTGGAAACTAAGATTTACTTGATTGTGTCTTTGAATTTACACTCACTAACACAAAACCATGAGATGGACAGATTTGAGTGGGGGAAAAAAAAGTCAGAGCAGAAGAGGAGGCCCATAATGAAACACATAAGAAAAAAATAAATATGGAAATAAAAAAATGCGATTAAATGTTTTAAAAGAAAATTCAATTCAACAAATTAAATACAAAACTGAATAATTTAATAAATACTAATACTAATAACAGCAATACACTAAAATACACTAATGCATGAAACATTCATTAGAAGTGTGACAATATAAAATAATAATAATAATAATAATGATAATGATAATAATGATAATAATGATAATAATAATAATAATAATAAAATCTAAAACCTAAATAAAATCAATAATACAAAGAATAAAAAGAACTAATGCTAGAAGTAGAATAAATAATATAAAATACAAAATCAACGTCATTTTAAATAATAAAATTAAGAATTAGGAACAACAGTATCAAAAATAATGATAGGGATTATAAAACCTCATAATTCAAAAACTATAAATAATGTAAAAAAATGCAAAGAAGGTAACCAAATATAAAGGAACAATAATAATAATAATAATAATAATAATAATAATAATAAGTTCATTTATAGGTTATAAAGCAGCCATAATAACCATGTAACCCTGGTCTTTAAACACCTGTCATGAACACCACCTTTAACAGTGTGCTCCTGGAGGGGGCGCCATGCAGCCCTTTCAACTCAACAGGGTCTTTAGGGATTTCTCAGAGGCGGGCACTGAGTGTGCAGTGAAAACAAACCCTCCTCACACGCAGGCATCCTCACACTGAACACCAAGAACACGTCCCAACACCAGTCACGCACACGCACACTTACACCACTCCAATTAACTTCAGCCCCCTGATAAACACACAGCAGGACCAACGGCACACGCTGGGAAGAGCAAGGCGAAGTAATGACAGGAGAACCCGCACGGAGAGAGAGAGAGAGCGGGGGGAAAAGGGGGAGTGAGGGAGGGAGAGATAAAAAGGATGAAAGCAGAGTAACAGCAGGTGAGAAGAAGAAGAAGAAAAGGAGAGATAGAAAGAGGGAGAGAAGGTACAAAGGATGTGTGGAAGGATGGACGGAGGAGTACTCACCAGTTTAGGGCTTTTCTTTGCAGGAGCCACCCCTGAAAAAGGCAACAGAGGGAAACATTAATCGGACGTGCCGAAATTCCAGCTTCAGCAGACAAAACAAGCCCGAAATCCCAGACGACCGCAGCTCTCGGCTCAGCAGCAACAGCCTCCTCTGTCTATCTCTCCCTCTCTCTCTCCCTCCCTCTCTCCAGTGCAAAATAAATGAATAAAGGGCAGAGCGCTCTATCCGCATTCACGCCGAGCGCAGGAGCGATCCATAAAGCTGAACATACAGAGAGAGAGAGAGAGAGAGAGAGAGAGAGAGAGAGAGAGAGAGAGAGAGAGAGAGAGAGAGAGAGAAAGAGAGAGAGAGAGAGAGACAGAGACAGAGACAGAGAAAGAGAGAGAGAGAGACAGAGACAGAGGCAGAGACAGAGAGAGAAAGAGAGAGAGATGACAGTAGATAAGCAGAGAAAGAAAGAAAGAAAGAAAGGAAGGAAGGAAGAGAGGAAAACAAAGCACAGGAGTGTGACAGAACAAGAGGGGGAGAAAGAAGAGGAAGTGAGAGCACAAGAGAGAGAGGGAGAGAGATGAGAGAGAGACAGCACTGGAGTGGGAGAGGATGAGAAAAGGTGGAACGGGAGAAAGAGCACAAGAGTGAGAGATCGATAGAGAAAGTAAAAAGGAAGAGGGGGAGAGAGAGGGAGAAAGAGAAGAAAGGAAAAGAAAGAAAGAGAGAGAGAGAGAGAGATAGAAAGAAAGAGAGAAAGAAAAAGAAAGAGAGAGAAAGAGAGAGAGAGCGAGAGAGAGAGAGAGAGAGAGAGAGAGAGAAAGAGCAAAAGAGAGCACGAGAAGGAAAGAGTGTGAGAGGGAGAGAGCGTGAGAGGGAGAGAGCGCGAGAGGGAGAGAGCGCGAGAGGGAGAGAGCGCATCCAAGCGAGCCCTTAAATCTGTTACCCATAGAGAAGGAATCCAGGATGCTGAACATTAGATTGTAGGCGACGGTCAGTTCCCCTCTTACTGAAACCATCTTCCAGCAGAGCTCCTCCTGCATCCACAAGCACTCCGCACTCCTCCCCTCTCACATACACTCCCTTTTTCCCCCGCTCTCTCTCTCGCGCGCGCTCTATCCTCTTTCACCCTCCCCCTCCGCATCAGGCGGCCGTGCATCAGCATCCCTCTCTCGCTCGCTTGCTCTCTCCCTCCACTCTCAGAGCCTCTTCCTATCCATCCCTCCGAACAGAGCATCTCTTTTGATTGACATGACAGATTCACATGTGTACTGTCAAAGCATTGCAACCCGCAACAGAACCGCTGTGTCTCTCCTCCTCTACAGTCTCTCTCTCTCTCTCATGCTGTTTTCGTGAAAGCTTCGTCAAGCCCCATTTCTAACCCAGCCTCTCAGTACTACACAGACGTACACATGCTCGCTCTCTCTCTCTCTCTCTCTCTCTCTCTCTCTCTCTGTCTCTGTCTCTCTCTCCCTCTGTGCATAAATAATGCTCATACATAAACAGCAGCCGCAGCTTCACAGCTGGATGATATGAGCCGGGGAAGTGAACGGACGGGTGATACAGCACCACCGCTGAAGTTTCCACACAGGGCGCCTTAGCCTCAGTTCATCAGAGTTCCAGAGCGCTCAGATCTCACAGCTGTATGTCTGAGCGTCCTGCTGAGGGTCCCGATCCCAGGACATGAGGAAACCGCTGACTGTGTGCGAATCCTCCGGAGAGAAAAGCGGGCATGTGGGTATGGGGGGCCCTTGTGGCCTCCATCACTTAGCGCCTGAAGCGATTTGGGCAGAGAGACACAGCTGAGCTTCATTCAGATTATGTTTTCCCTCCTGCAGACGCACCAGAGCCGTCCCTTTTACTGTAAAGGGGAAGTCCACCCTATATTTTTAGAATTTCCGTATACTCATTCCGTATACTGGCTTGATGTAAAACCATACAGAGACTCCAAGGTCCACCAGTCAACCTAAACATGCCTGATGGTATTTGAATAGTCAGCAATCGCTGTACCTGACTGACTTCATACCTCCGGGCTCGTGCTGTTGTGTTGGCAGCACCGGTTGCAAGTGGAGTATGGCTTGGAAGAGTTTGAGAGGGGTTCTCTCCAGGATCTCCAAAGAGTGCAAGTGTCTCTAACATATTGCTGACCATATAACACACTGGTAGGATCTGGGAGATCTACACGAACCATGAAGACACAGAACCGACAAATCGTCCAGCCTGCAGTGAGTGACCCAACAGCCATTGTTGTGGACATTCAGTGATGCTCTCCATGAGTTAGTGCCATGCTCTCTCCTGATAGTGCCAGCACCACTGGCAGACAGCTGCATGAAGCAGGACTACATGCACACAGACCATTACACCGACTGTCATTAACACCACGTCACCGTCACCAAAGACCGCAGTGGTGTCGTGCCAGACTGTCATGGAGTGACTCAGAATGGAAGCGGTTGATCTTCAGCAGTATCTTCAACGAGTCCCAGTTTTGTCTTGGTGGAGGCAACCAACGAATCTGGGTGTCATGAACGGTTGGCTGGCCAGAAGGCCTGGTGCCACTGCACCACCATCCATACCGCACCATCTGCAGGAACTGTGTGAGGATATTCAAGCTGCATGGGATGGATTATCACAGGACACCATTAGGAACCTCTACAGCTCCATACCGAGACGTCTGGCGTGTTGGGTTAGCAAACATGGTGGCCCAACATCATACTGAGAGACAGACTTCTATATGTGTAGGCTGATACGATCAATATCTATTGAGCTACACATACAGAAGTCTGTCTCTCAGTATGATGTTGGGCTGCCGTGTTTGCTAACCCAACATTCCTGATGTCTCGCTATGGAGCTGTAGAGGTTCCTAATGGTGTCCTGTGATAATCCATCCCATGCAGCTTGAATATCCTCACACAGTTCCTGCAGATGGTGCGGTAGGGGTGGAGGTGGAGTGACGCCAGGCCTTCTGGACGTGTCACAACAAACCGTTCATCTTGGTGCTGACCACGGTGCCTCCACACACGGATTCGTTGGGCGTCTCCACCAAGACTAAAGCGGGACTCGTCACTGAAGATGACCCGCTGCCATTCTGAGTCACTCCATGACAGTCTGGCCCGACACCACTGCAGTCTTTGGTGATGTTGATGTGGTGTTGAGGTCAGTCGTCGTAACGCTCTGTGTGCATGTAGTCCTGCGTGGTGCGGCCGTCTGCCAGTGGCGCTGGCGCTAACAGGGTGACTCATGGAGGACACCACTGCTTGCTGGATGTCCACTTTAATGAGAAGACGCTGAACAGGAATTCAGGCCTGCATTTACTCCCTTCATCTGCTGCCCACAAACGAGAGGTCACGCCCCCGAGCCTTTCACCTTTAACAACCTCCATCGTCCAAACGTTGCTCCTCAGCAGCCTTCATCCTCCTCCTCTTCCTCCTCCGCCTCTCCAGCTGTGCTACAGCCCATTAAATGTTAAAACTTTCTCCGCCTTCGCCCCCTCGTTCCCATTCTCTCTTTCCTCCTCACTCTCTCCCACTCCTTCCTCTCTCTCTCTCCACCTCTCTACCTCACTTCTTTCTTTTCCCTCCCTCTCACACACTCACTCTTTTTCCATCTCGCTACACCCTCTCGTCCATTCTTTCCGTCTCCATCTCCCTCCACTCCTTTTCCCTTTCTCGTAATCTTTCTTCTCTCCATTTCCCCTCTCTTTCTCTTTCTCCTTCTGTCTCCTTCAGTGTCTCGACATCACCATCTAGCCCTCGTTGCCCCCCTCCACCATCTCGTCTCACCCCATCGTCTCCTCCTCACTCCTAACGTCTGTTCTATGTTGAGGAGGAATGGAAGCGAGACAGATGTCAGCTCAGAGGCGTAGAGGGAGGATAGAGCAAGCGAGGGGGCCGGCCAGGGAGCCGAACACACAGACGGGATGAGGACGAGCACAAGGTGAGCACAGAAAAAGACAGGAACAGAACCCATGGGAAGATCCATTTCACCCCACCTGTCCTCCTGACTCACAGCTCTTAAAGCGACAGTCGCGCAAATATCGGATTTCTACGATTTTCCCTCTCAAGCCAAACGTCGTCAACCAGCCGAGACGAGTCTGTGCTGCTTCTTCCGCTTAGCACTGGAGCTACGAACAGGGCTCAGAAGTAAAGGAGAAGCTCACCAATTAGCCCCACCAATTAGCATCTTGTGCCATCGGGGAAAAGGAGAGGAGTATGTCAACACAAAAACAAAAGCAGTGGCCGGAACGTTGCCCATTGGCCTACTAGACCCACCGCCCACTTCACTAGGTACACCTCATTGTCCATAAGCTCCACTGACCCTATAGGAGAACTCCAGTTAGTGTGTGCTGTGCTGGTATGAGTGGATCAGACAGGTCCATACTGTGACAGCTTGAGACGAACATACATACCGTTCCACCCCGAGATGTGTGTAATAGCATTGTTTTAACTCAACATCTATCATTCCGCTGAGCACCAAATGCTAGGTAGGCTAACACACCAGCTAACCATCACCAGGTGTCTACTTTAACATATACAGTTAAGGGCAACATGTACAGGATATGGTGTAAACTTTAGTCGGCAGATGTGAACAACTACACAAACTGGAATTAGCCAGAAATGGACACGATGCTATGTGAGGGTGTGGTGTCTGAAGCTATGTTAGCTGGAGAGCTCTAGCGCAAAACTGAAGAAGCAAACTTGACTTGATTTGGCTGCAAGATGTGATTTGGCTGTGAGATTTGATTTGGCTTGATTTGGAGAGGTTTGGCTACAAGATTTGATATGGCCGTGAGATTTGATTAGGGTTGATTTAAAGGAATTTAACTAAGTTTTCATTTTTTTTGATATGGAGAGATTTGGCTGTGCGATTTGATTTGGAGAGATTTGGCTGTGAGAGTTGATTTGGCTTGTTTTAGAGAGATTTGGCTGCGAGATCTGATATGGCTTGATTTGGAGAGATTTGGCTGTGAGATTTGATTTGGCTTGATTTGGAGAGATTTGGCTGTGAGATTTGATTTGGCTTGATTTGGCTGTGAGATCTGATTTGGCTGGATTTGGTTTGATTTGGCTGCGAGATTGGATTTGGCTGGATTTGGCTTGATTTGGCTGTGAGATCTGATTTGGCTTGATTTGGCTGTGAGATCTGATTTGGCTGGATTTGGTTTGATTTGGCTGCGAGATTGGATTTGGCTGGATTTGGCTTGATTTGGCTGTGAGATCTGATTTGGCTTGATTTGGCTGCGAGATCTGATTTGGCTGGATTTGGCTGTGAGATCTGATTTGGCTGCATTTGGCTGTGAGATCTGATTTGGCTGGATTTGGCTGTGAGATCTGATTTGGCTGGATTTGGCTGGATTTGGCTGTGAGATCTGATTTGGCTGGATTTGGCTGTGAGATCTGATTTGGCTGGATTTGGCTGTGAGATCTGATTTGGCTGGATTTGGCTGGATTTGGCTGTGAGATCTGATTTGGCTGGATTTGGCTGTGAGATCTGATTTGGCTTGATTTGGAGAGATTTGGCTGTGAGATTATAAATTTTATTTTGCTGCACTGTGGTATTTGCCTTTCCAGAGAAGTTCTATACTAACAGCTTTGAGCACAATCACGCAGACCACCAGGGCCCAGGAATAAAAGACCCCAAACACATTCAACTTCAAGAGATCAGGAGATTATACCCAAGAAACAAAACAACTACTTTCTTTACAAGGCCAGGTTCAAACACACACAGAGAGAGAGAGAGAGAGAAGGAGAGAGAGAGGGAGTGAGAGAGACTCTGAGGTTAAGAGTGGATGGCGCAGGGCTTGTTCTGAGTTTAATTGAGCATCTAGAGGCCGGAGAAAAACACTAAACAAAGCTCGTCCAGAGCAGTGGAGCAATGGGTCAGGAACTCTAGCTGTGCTCCAGAGGAACGCTACTCTGCTCACAAAGGTATGTGAGGAGGCCTCGGAGCAGCATGGACCGTGTCAGGCGCAGCAGAAACTAATCAGACTGTTAAACGAGAGGAGATTACTACGGGGGGGAGGAGGGGTGCACAGATTCTGGCGGACCGGCCCATCTGGCGGTGACTGACATGTAGAGGAGGGAGAAATCGTCTCCCAGGCAACAGACAGAGCACGGCCCGGTGCTTCTGACTTACTGAGAGTAAAGTGGCCAGTTTATTAGGAACACGCAGCTGGAGCCACTTGTTGGCCATTTTATTAGAAACAAGCAAGCAAGCATATTGGTGGATCTTGTAAGTTTATAGTTAATGACTGTGGCCCATCTCGCTTCGCTGCTCTAGACGTCGGCCTGAGATGACTGACAGAGAGCATCATTTGTGCTTGAGGCCATGAGGTTCATTAGTGACTCTCGAACATGAAGATGTTTATCTTTAGTTGTCTGTAGATTTCCATGTTATACGTCTGTGTCATTTGTGCATAGGGCCAGTTGTGAATTACCCTTCCAGGACAAAGTATTCCAGTCAGTTCAATTCCAGACAAGTCACTTCAATTACAGTCAGTTCATTTCAATTCCAGTCAAGGCAGCTCAAGTCAATTCCAGTCAAGGCAGCTCAAGTCAATTCCAGTCAAGGCAGCTCAAGTCAATTCCAGTCAAGGCAGCTCAAGTCAATTCCAGTCAAGGCAGCTCAAGTCAATTCCAGTCAAGGCAACTCAAGTCAATTCCAGTCAAGGCAACTCAAGTCAATTCCAGTCAAGTCACTTCAATTCCAAACACGTCACTTCAATTACTATCAGTTAATTCAATTCTAGTCAAAGCAGCTCAATTCAATTCCAGTCAAGGCAGCTCAAGTCAATTCCAGTCAAGGCAGCTCAAGTCAATTTCAGTCAAGTCACTTCCATTCCAGTCAAGTTACTTCGATTACAGTCAGTTCAATTCAATTCTAGTCAAGGCAGCTCAAGTCAATTCCAGCCACTTCAATTCCAGTCAATTCAAGTCAAGGCAGCTCAAGTCAATTCAAGTCAAGGCAGCTCAAGTCAATTCCAGTCATGGCAACTCAAGTCAATTCCAGTCATGGCAACTCAAGTCAATTCCAGTCAAGTCACTTCAATTACAGTCAGTTCAATTCAATTCTAGTCAAAGCAGTTCAAATCAATTCCAGCCACTTCAAGTCAGCTCAATTCAATTCTAGTCAAGAAAGCTCAATTTAATTCTAGTCAAGGCAGCTCAATTTAGTTCTACTCACGGCAGCTCAAGTCAATTCCAGTCAAGTCACATCAATTCCAGTCAAGTCACTTCCTTTCCAGTCAGGTCATTTCAATTCCAGTCAGCTCAATTAAATTTTAGTCAAGGCAGCTCAAGTCAATTCCAGTAAAGTCAATTAAATTCCAGTCAAAGCAGTTCAGTTCCAGACAGTACAATTCCAGCCAAGGCAGTTTGAATCAAGTCAGTTCAAGACAAGTCACAGAAAGTCATGTGAAGTCCTGTGATAGCAAGTCATTTCCAGTCAATTCAAGTCATTGTATTGCAAATCAAGTCAATTCAGTTCAGTCTTATCCTCACCATTGTGTCCCACTGACCAGACATCACTTAGCAAATAGCTATTCAACGCTGACAATGACATGTTAATGTGACATGGTCAGCCACACCCTCCTGGTGGAGGGCCCATTATTGAAATGCTTCAAAAGCACTTTAAAAAAAAGAACAATAGATTTTAAATAATGATATTTAATATGCCAATTTGAGTTTCATCATTTTGTGAGGGGTTGGGGTTTATAGGAGGTCAAAACAAACATCCTCGCTGGCCACAAATTGGGCCGCTGGTATTTAGACACTGCAGCTCGTTTGCAGATGCAGAGTTTTGTCTTAGCGGATTTCTAGCTACAGTCAATAACAGGAAGCTATAATATCAGCAATCTATATGCAATATTTAGAATCTGTACTTGGTGTCATTTTCAGAACATGAGGTTATACAGATATTAGCATACCCCTTATATACACGTGCACGGCTAGTCACACTCACCCACACATGAATGTAAGTTTAGGAGCGTGAGGGAAAGGAAAACAGCGCCGTAACCAGGGACAAGCGCTGGCAAATGTGCTTCACGCCAAAGACACGAGGTGCAATTGGAACTGACAGAGCATGAGGGAACATTAAAAGGGTGGCCTGGTGTGCACCCATGCAGGAGACACATGCACACAAGCGCACCTCAAGCCCTCCAGGTGGTGACAGAGCAAAGCTGTCAATCCGCAACGTCACCACGCATCTCTTCTGATAAATGCCAAATATACCTCTGTACTACACACACGTACACGCACACACAGACCCTGCCGGCAGGGTGACGCTGCCGTTTATAAACCCCTCCTGGGTGTCGTCGTGTTCCCGAGAGCAGCCAGAGGTCTTTCAGAAAGGGAGAAAAAGACAAGCGGCTGAACGAGTAGAATACACGCATACCCTGTTTAAGCCAGTGTGAAATTATGTGTGAACGTATGCAGCACTGTGCAAAAGTCAGAGACCACAGGCCATCTCCTCCAGTTTTGGAAACTCGTCATTGGATGGTTGATGTTCACCATCCTTACAGAAGCAGATTGTCTCACATCCAACCTCCTCAGAAATATGTCCTTAGTGTTCCGGTATCTCTATGTATGGTATGCCTCCATCTATGTATCCATCTATCCATGCATCCCTCTATGCATCCTTTCATCTATGTATATATATATGCATCTATGCATATCTATGCATCCCTGCATGCATGCATCCATCCATCCATGTATGTAAACATCTATCTATGCATCCATCCATCTATCCGTGCATCCCTCTATGCATCCTTTCATCTATGTACTGTATATATATGCATCTATGCATATCTATGCATCCACCCATCCATGCATACCTGCATGCATGCATCCATCCATCCGTCCATCCCTTCATGCATCCATGTACGTATACATCCACCTCTGCATTCATCCATCCCATATACATATACATCCCTGTATGCATCCCCTCTATGCATCCATATACGTCTAAATCATCCATCTGTCCATGCATCCATCCATGCATCCTTTCATCTGTGTATATATATGCTTCTATGCATCCACCCATCCATGCATACCTGCATGCATCCATCCCTTCATGCATCCATGTATGTAAACATCTCCTTATGCATCCATCCATCCCTGTGCATATACATCCATCTCTGCATCCACCTATGCATCCATCCATCACATATACATCCCTGTATGCATCCCCCCTATGCATCCATATACGTATACATCATCCATCTGTCCATGCATCCATCCTTCTGTCCATTCTCCATGCATGTATACATCCATCCATGCATTCTTTTATGCATCCTTTCATCTGTGCATATATATGCTTCTATGCATCCACCCATCCATGCATACCTGCATGCGTCCATCCCTTCATGCATCCATGTATGTGAACATCTCCTTATGCATCCATCCATCCATCTATCCGTGCATCCCTCTATGCATCCTTTCATCTATGTACTGTATATATATGCATCTATGCATATCTATGCATCCACCCATCCATGCATACCTGCATGCATGCATCCATCCATCCGTCCATCCCTTCATGCATCCATGTACGTATACATCCACCTCTGCATTCATCCATCCCATATACATCCCTGTATGCACCCCCGCTATGCATCCATATACGTATACATCATCCATCTGTCCATGCATCCATCCCTCTGTCCATTCTCCATGCATGTATACATCCATCCATGCATCCTTTTATGCATCCTTTCATCTGTGTGTATATATATATATATATATATATATATATATATATATATATATATGCTTCTATGCATGCATCCACTTATCCATGCATACCTGCATGCATCCATCCCTTCATGCATCCATGTATGTAAACATCTCCTTATGCATCCATCCATCCATCCATGTGCATATACATCCATCTCTGCATCCACCTATGCATCCATCCATCACATATACATCCCTGTATGCACTCCCTCTATGCATCCATATACGTATACATCATCCATCTGTCCATGCACCCATCATTTTGTCCGTTCTCCACGCATGCATACATCTACTTATGCATCCATGCATCCTTTCATGCATCCATTCATTCATTCATGAACGAATACATCCATGTTACTGGAGTTCCCAAAGAAAAGACTGGACCAGTTAAACACTGACAGATTTGATTTTACTCCAGACGTTGGAGGCTACTGATTCCTATTCCTGTTAAATTCATGTTTCCTGCTTTCCCGCCCCCGACACGGATAAATCAGTAACATGTGCTTACTGGCTGCTTCGAAGTGGAAGCAGAGTAAATGAAAAGGTGGTCTCTGACTTCTGCACTGTACTGTATGAGAAGAGCTGCGTGTGACCCTCCATCTCATTCATCTCACAGACCTCGGTGTGCATGTGTGTGTGTGTGTGAGTGTGTGCGTGTGCGTGTCTCTCCATCTCTTTCATCATCATCAGACCAAAGCCCCCCCGGCAAAACGCAGAAGGCCATCGTCATGGAAACAAGGTGCAACAGGGCTCCACCCCTCAGACTAAAGAGAGGTGGTGGTGACTAGGTAGAGCACCTTGTCATCGTTATAGCAACCGTTTCCTTCCATAATATTCACCAGCATCATAATATATCCTCA
>JAMWET010005637.1:27500-32500 GCA_024036415.1 Prochilodus magdalenae | reverse complement strand
GCCCTCATCTCTGGAATACCGGAATTTGAACAACATTCCATATCCAAACCAGTGTTTCGGAACGACGGACCTCATATGACACCGCTGTTAGGAAAGCTTTGATTGAGGTTGAGCCCCTTGGCCTGGCCATACCTTATACACTGGCTTACAAATAGACCCCTCCCGTCACAGGAACATGAGACCGCTCCAACCGTCTCCTACACATGCCCCGCCAAATATGCAAGCCAGCGTCACACGTCACAGGAACCGACTGTCAGAAATGACTAATTGGAATGTTTAATAATGCGAGAGAAGTTGCGGCCTCGCTGGTTGCGGAGCCCCGCTCGGCAATTTCCTGCGCCGGTTATAAGCACTTACCCTAAAACAACAGATAAGAGGTCTTTCAATTCCTCAAATTAATAATCCATACAGGCCGGGCTGGCCCTGCGTCGGCCCAGCGTCGGCCCTGAAAACCGCCCAATTACAGCGCTGACAATGTAAATTCAGCGGGCTTTTGAGACCGGTCCTGATGGCCTTGGGCTTTTTTGAGCGAATAAGCTGCAGATTCAATTGCTCTCTCTCTCTCTCCCTCTCTCTCTCCTCTTTTCAGAGGCCTCTGCAGAAAGAGCACAAATCCCACCGCCACTCGGCGGATGCCACCATTCAAAGACTAAATAGCGCGTTTCACGCCAGTGCCTTTACGTGCGCATGTATGCGTGGGCAAGCGACCGTGCACATGCGAACACCAATGCACGCCCGCTGGCGCTCATGCTTCCTGTGGCTGGTCAATGCTGCCGCCTCACGAGAAGGCAGGGGCTGCAGCTTTACCATCAATTACAGTCGGCGCTCTAACGATGGTGGTTGTCGGTGGTGGTCCTTGAGCCAGCATGGCTTTGTGCTATCAGGACTCCCACAGGACCACCACAGGACTCCCACAGGACTCCCACAGGACCACCACAGGACTCCCACAGGACCAGGTAGCCACACCAGGGAGGTTTGTGTGTGTTGTGCTGGTGTGAGTGAATTAGACACAGCAGTGCTGCTGGACAGCTCAGTGTCCTGTGGGCAGCATCCTGTGGGCAGCGTCCTGTGGGCAGCGTCCTGTGGGCAACGCCCTGTGGGCAGCGTCCCGTCGGGAGCGTCCTGTGGGCAGCGTCCTGTGACCACTGATGAAGGACTAGAGGATTCCCAACCCTGCCCTGTGCAGCAGCAGATGGGCTATCGTCTCTGACTGTACATCTACAAGGTGGGCCAGCAAGGTAGGAGTGTCTAATAGAGTGGACAGTGAGTGGACACAGTGTCTCAACACTCCAGCAGCACTGCTGTCTCTGATCCAGTCACACTGAAATGACGTCATTCCTCATGATCATGTGATGCAGTACTGCTGTTCTGATTGGCTGTGCTGTTAGACTTGTTTGAAACTGGTTGCAACTGTTTCAAATGGGTTGCAGGACGCTTCTAAGGGTCACCGGTGGTTTTAGATGACCGTCAGTATATTGAAAAAGCCATTACGTCTCTCTACAAGCCGCCATTCGACAATAAACCACTGGTGGAATGTATCAGCCTCCGAGACTGGATCATTACACCTCTGAATCCACTGATTCAGGAGCATAGACGAGGAAAGCGCGGGGCTGTGCAGGTAAAAGCTGTTGCAGGCTATTAATATTAATGAGATATTATTGCGCAGCCAGAAAAGACTGGAGAGCTTGTACATCTCTGGAACCAGCCATGCCTGAAGACGAGAGAACCGAGTCTCGCAGGTCTCCAGAATTGAGCTGGAATGTGAGACTCCATGGTGAAAAAGTTTTCCCTGCTACTGCGCTGGCCTCCATCTACACCTCTCTCCCCCGACGCTCTCATCTGCTCCAGCAATCTATCACAATTACACTCAGTCATCCCCGTTTCTTTCCATCACTTCTCTCTCTTTCCACCATCAGTGTCACCATTCCCTTTCCTTTCCTTTCGTTCCATTCGCTTCCATTTTCCCACCTATTCCTGCTGCGCTCCATATTACATTAGTTTCCGGTGCTGTTTTTTTTTTCCTTCCTCGAGTTTCTTTACTCTTCAGACTAAAGTGCAACTCGTTCGGCCTCAGCACAGTGAACGTCGTTTATGTCGATAGAGCTTGGTCATGCACTGGACGCCATATTTGTGAATTTCTTCTACTGGTGAAAACAATGTGCAACAGAAGATCCAAGTGGATGCACTTAGTGATTTAGTGTATGCTGAAAAACTAATATTTATAAAATAATAAATCACATAAAAGAATCATAGAAAAACAGCTAAATATATTTATATTATTAAAAATATGAAATATTATTATTGTTATTATTTTCATCATCTTTATAATGAAAAATTCCAAAAACTCAAAAACATATTTTTTAAAATTTTAATATATTTTTTTATATTTTAGAATTGTTATGAAATCATTTAGAAAATATAAAACCAAAATGTTTATTAAAATTTGAATTTAAATTAAATTTTACCATAGTTCGAAGAGGACTTGCTGAAGGACGCGCCTTCTCCGAACGTGTGTGAGTTATCTAGCATTGTCTAGACACATCATCATTTTTAGGATCATGTTGATGTTACATCTGAGACCTAAACATCAAGCTGGATGCTCGTTTTGAATCTGTGCATGTGTCGTTAACAAGTTTCCACCAACATTCCTAAAAACTCTGACACATCGGACTACTAAATTATTACTTCAGGCTTCATAAGTCAACTTCTAGCAGTGCATTCAAACCATCCTGTAGGGTATTTTCCCTTCTGCCACTGTAATGCTAATGCTAATGCTAATTTTGCAGCTTTGAACACATTATATAGCCAGCAACTTCATTATATAGTTGGTAATTATTTTCATTTCTTAGATTTTAACCCTAATCCTAAACACACATGCTAACTCTAGCGTCCAGGTTAGCGCATATCACCTTTGAGGGTCCAGAACTGTCTCGCTGTCCGAACTGTGATGTTTCTCAAAATTCCCCCAAAGGTCTTTATCCTGCGGCCATCAGAACAAAGCCTGTACCCTTCACGCCATGGCAGTTTCCTGCTGCATCACTATGATGACCAACTACATTGAGGGAAGTACTACATCTGCAGTGGAAGAGGAGCAGGCTAGCTGGTACCAAAAGCAAGTGGAGGTGACCGAAGAAGAATGTAGGGCGGCGAAAAGAAGGAAGCAGCTCTGGAACTCTTTGGGCACTGGACTTTCCACTAGATGGCATCCATCCTCCCAAACATTAGGGCCATCGTAATGGCAAAAGAAGGTAACGTCCAGACTGGGCATGAGAACTACTTCTACCAAACACGGACACTGTAACAGCCAGGTACACAAGCAGGTCTAAACGCCAACTCACCTCTTTGGACCAGCATGGTGACTTCGCTGCCTTTGGGGCACTTGCTGAGCAGGTCCACCACCTGGTTGTGGGTGAGATTCTGGACGTTCCTCTTGTTCACCTCCATGATGATGTCACCCTCCCGCAGCCCTCGGCATCGTGGGTAATCCACGATCTGCTTGACTCGCTGGCCCCCTCCGGACGGGCTGTCCGCTATGGTGAAGCCGAAGCCTTTGTCACCTTTCTCCATGTGCACGGTAATGAGCTCGGGCTGCGTGGCGATGGACGACGCCAGGGTCACCACGTCGCTCGGGTAGCGCTCCTGGGAGCTGTTGGAGGCCACTTCATCAGATGGGCTGTGGGGTCGTGGGGGGTCACTGGAGCCATTCAGGCTGCCTCCACCTCCAGCCGTCTGGCTGCCGTGGCTGGACGGCGAGTCGTAGCTTTCCTGGCCATTGACGATGATGGGCTCCTTGTCCACGATGGCCACTGATGTCACCAGGCTGGTGTTGGGGTCGTCGGGGTCGAACGGCAGCGGGTAGCCCCGGCACAGCTCCAGGTCCACCATGGACCCAATGGGGATGGACTGGAAGATCTTGACCACCTGAGCATGCGTGTAGCCCAGTACGCAGGTGTCGTTCACGCTGACAATGACGTCACCTGACGGACAGAGATGGAGGTCTGTCACATGCTTCCCTGAACACCGTCACAACTTCCATGAACCAAAACGACACCAAACGACACACAGTTACCACAGTCAATATCTATTTGGCGCCCCCTTGTGGACATTTTGTAGCCTTCTAAATGCAAACGAGTGAGTGAGAAGATACAACACCAACACAGGAAAGCCTGCTGCTCTTCTTACCGGTCTCCATCTTGCCATCCAAGGCTGCCGGGCCGTCCAGCACCAGGCTTTTGATCTGGAGAAACTCATCTGGTTCATCTCCGCCCACCACGGTAAAGCCGAAACCCCGGCGGCTCTTCTTCAGTTTGGTGTTGATGAAGGTGCCCTTCAGCTCCGCTGGGTTCCGCGTGAAAAACGGCTTCCCTCCTGCAGAAAACGACAACGATAAAACACCCAAACAAACAGAGACAAGCCCCGAGAGCAGGACTGGCCAAGGCTCTCGTCTTATTTAGTAACCGAATAACGCAATTTTATAATAAGGCCAATTTCTTACAGGGAGCATCATTAAAAACCCAATAACCTGAATACTCCTGCTGCACACCGCCCATAGCCTTTTCACACATTATCAAGAGTGCACGGTAATTATTTAAGCCACCTTATTTAAATAAGTCATTTGAATTATTCATATGTAATTGCTACCTGGACATTATGTTAAGCACGTCTGTAAAAATGCCAGTATTACCCCATTAGGACACGACACTCATATACACAGGTCAAACCGGCGAGTACTTCAGCCGCACAGTGTGTGGACACAGTTGGCGGGTGTTTTAATGGGCTCCGGTTGAGAATATGAAGAGGGCTCAGTTTGAAATGCAATGGATGTAGAAGGAGTGGTGGGGAGTGGAGGGGAGGGGGTGTTGGGGAGAAGTGAGGGGTTTGGAGGGGGTTTATGTGACAGACACTTAAAATAATGTGTGATCTGTTCATCCCGACCTGCTATATGTGAATTATTATAGAATGAGAGAAGGAGGGAGGGAGGGAGGGAGAGAGAGGAAGAG
>JAMWET010005637.1:0-22500 GCA_024036415.1 Prochilodus magdalenae | reverse complement strand
CGATAGAGAGAGAGAAAGAAAGAAAGAAGACAGAATGACAGAGAAAGCCAGAAAAAGAGAAAGAAGAGAGAAAGAGCGTGAAAGAGAGAAAAAGAGAAAAATAGAGAAAGAAAGAAAGAAAGAAAGAAAGAAAGAAAGAAGAGAGAGAGAGAAAGCCAGAAAAAGAGAAAGAACAGATTGAGAAAGAAAGAGAAAGAAAGAGAAAGAAGGGAGAGAGAAAGAAAGAGAAAGAAGGGAGAGAGAAAGAAAGGAGAGAGAAAGAAAGAAAGAAAGAAAGAAGGGAGAGAGAAAGAAAGAGAAAGAAGGGAGAGAAAGAAAGAAAGAAAGAAAACAGAGAGAGGGAGACACACAGAGACAGCAAGACCAAAGACAAGCGCATTGCTCTGGCGACCCCTGAGCCTAACACCGCTTTGGGTGGTGTTCCTTTACTGCACCGTTTGAGGTGTGACGCGTCACACAGAGAGCCGAGGGACCGCCAGGGTTATACAGCCTTGAGAACACTGGTACACTACAGCTGCTGCTGCTGCTGCTGCCTTTATCTAGCACCGCATTCATAGAACCAAAGCAGCAGTCCTCAGACACCACACCTTCACTGACCGACCGCACAACCACCACAGTGAGCGTTCTCCTCTCCAACAGGAGGAGCTCTGAGAGTAAAAGACTGGTGGAGTTCTCCATCACT
Source organism: Prochilodus magdalenae (assembly GCA_024036415.1). NCBI lineage: Eukaryota > Metazoa > Chordata > Actinopteri > Characiformes > Prochilodontidae > Prochilodus > Prochilodus magdalenae. The sequence continues at coordinate 21,818 of JAMWET010005637.1, read as the reverse complement.
TACTCGACGTAATAAACCCCGTACACTGGATCGTCGATCTTCTCCCAGCCTGCGGGCAGCTCTGCAAAACACAAGAACAAGAAGAGAGGAGGAAATGAACTCCAGCGCCGCCGCCAAATTAACACGATCCTTCTTTCCCTGCTCAACACGCTCCTTAACATTTCACACAGGCAATATAACAATCACGATGAAGCCATCGCTCCGGCACTGGGGGAGGAGTGCCAGTTATGAGGTGACCCCCTCAGAACGGCTACCGACCCGTTTGTAAGATGCCGGAAATCTTGAGTGTAAAATACGAGCCTGTCCTCGTCCCAACCAATAAATGAATCCGCACACTGCTGAAGTATTGCTTAGCGCTAACCGAGAGATCTAACTCCACCCTTGAGAGAGCGGTATCAATCCAGCAGGGCTGAAACTGCGATAACGGCTCACTAACGGAGCGCCATCGGCTTCATAACGCCGGGGACCCGTCACAGCGGCCGTACGATAATCTACACTGAGAGCTGGCCACGGTACGGAGCCCCTATGGAGACATGGTGTGATTTTCTAATTAAGGCCACAAACGAGCATATCGACCGTGTGTTTCTCATTTCCAAACGATATGTTAGTTTGTGGCCTCAATATAATCATTCATAACTTCAATATACTAATTTGTCACTACAGGATAGTAAATGGTGACCTTGTGGCCTCAATACAGTAATGTGGGGCCTCATTATAGTAATTAGGGGCCCTCCATGTAGAACTTTGTGGCCTCAGTATAATAACGTGGGTATAAAATGTAATGTGTGGCCTCAATTTAGGTCCTTTATTAATCATTATTATAATTTATAGTTATTTAGTAATAATTTGTGGTCCTAAAAAAGTCAGATCAATAAAGTAAATACTGACCTCAGCATAAAAAATACTGACCTCTAACATGTGGCCTCATAACTGTCATTTGTGACACTGATAGTAAATATTGACCTCAGTATAGTAACATGTGGCCCAAGTATAGTAACATGTGGCCCAAGTATAGTAACATGTGGCCCCAATATAATAACATGTGGCCTCAGTATAGTAACACGTGCCCTCGATATAGTAGCACGTGGCCTCAATATAGTAGCACGTGGCCTCACTATAGTAACACGTGGCCTCGATATAGTAACATGTGGCCTCGATATAGTAACACGTGGCCTCACTATAGTAACACGTGGCCTCACTATAGTAACACGTGGCCTCACTATAGTAACACGTGGCCTCACTATAGTAACATGTGGCCTCGATATAGTAACATGTGGCCTCACTATAGTAACACGTGGCCTCGATATAGTAACACATGGCCTCGATATAGCAGCATGTGGCCTGGATATAGTAGCACGTGGCCTCACTATAGTAACACGTGGCCTCACTATGGTAACGTGTGGCCTCGATATAGTAACATGTGGCTTCACTATAGTAACATGTGGCTTCGATATAGTAACACATGGCCTCGATATAGTAATACGTGGCCTCACTATAGTAACACGTGGCCTCACTATAGTAACATGTGACCTCGATATAGTTACACGTGGCCTCACTATAGTAACATGTGACCTCGATATAGTAACACGTGGCCTCAGTATAGTAACACGTGGCCTCGATATAGTAACACGTGGCCTCGATATAGTAACACGTGGCCTCACTATAGTAACACGTGGCCTCGAAACAGCAACACGTGGCCTCGATATAGTAACACGTGGCCACGATATAGTAACACGTGGCCTCACTATAGTAACATGTGACCTCGATATAGTAACCTGTGGCCTCAGTATAGTAACACGTGGCCCCAATATAGTAACACGTGGCCCCAATATAGTAACATGTGAACTCAGTATAGTAACATGTGAACTCAGTATAGTAACATGTGGCCTCAGTATAGTAACATGTGGCCTCAGTATAGTAACATGTGGCCTCAGTATAGTAACATGTGGCCTCAGTATAGTAACATGTGGCCTCAATATGGTAACATGTGGCCTCAATATAGTAACATGTGGCCTCAGTATAGTAACATGTGACCTCGATATGGTTATTTATGGCCTCGAAACACTGCAATGTTTGGCCTCAGCATAGTAATCTGGAGCCCTCATCACCTTAGAGACCTTTATATAGTTATAATTTGCTTCGTGAAAAGTTTATCATATTTACACAACTCTAATTTCCATAGGGCACCATGCTGTACTTGAACTCAGCTCTGTAGCAGATGAATATTTAAATGTCCTTCGCTAACATGCCTTCAAGTGCGAGTATTAGTTAGCTACACAGTGTATCCACCACTGCTCTCTCTGGGAAGCTCCCAAACGTGATGGCGCAATGTTAAGCTCCCCAGTTTAATATTAGGACCAGCCATCATTAGAGAAAAACGGGCTCAGGGTGGGCGAACACCCTGCCTTGAAGTACGCCACCAAAGCAGCACACAAATAGGGCTCATACAGAAGTGTAGGATTAATATTCAGAGATATGAAGAGCAGTCATGACGCAGCTATGGAAAATGACGAACACAAACGCGGCGCCTCTGAACATTCACACTCGTGTGTTGGCAGGGGCACTGAAACAACACACCTCTGGAAGAAAACGCATCTTCCCTACGACCGTTCTGACAGGAACGCCGAAGCAAGCGGCGGATTTGCATACGGCCCGGAGCCATTGTGGCTTCATCATTACCGTGTTTTACGGGAAGAGCAGCGTTATTGCGCTGCCTGTTAATTGGCCGGTGAGAGCCGGAGCATGGTTTCTTTCTCCAAAAAGGGAAAAGTGGTTATCTCACGCTAGCAGAGTGATAACAAATTAGCCAGATTGGTGTTTTGTTCTAGCGGATCCATAAATGTCAGACGGCACTAATTGCTTGTGAATAATCTTGCAGTGACGGATTTTCCTCAGAGGGCACCTGGCCTGTGTTACTCCACAACCTCCGCTTCCGCTAATAATCCTAATCATGTCTGACATAGATAGATGCAGTACCTGTCAAAAGCTTGGACACATGCTCATACAGGGGTTTTATACATCTTAGAATAACAGCTGGCTTATATACATACATATATATATACACACACACACACACACACACACACACACACACACACACACACACACACACACACACCTACACACTCACACACACACACATCAATCATGCATAACAACATTATGACCGCCTCAATGTATCTACACTCTTCATCCATCTACAGGTACAGACTGTAGTCCATCTGTTTCTCTGTATACTCTATTACCCTGTTCATCAATGGCCAGGACCCCCACAGGACCACCACAGAGCAGGTATTATGTGGGTGATGTATTATGTACACTGACGTGGTGATGGTGTGTGGTGCCGGTGTGAGTGGAACAGACACAGCAGTGCTGCTGGAGTGTTTAGACACTGTGTCCACTCACTGTCCACTCTATTAGACACTCCTACCTTGCTGGTCCACCTTGTAGATGGACAGGCAGAGACGATAGCTCATCTGCTGCTGCACAGTGCAGTTCTGGTCATCCTCTAGTTCCTCATCAGTGTCCACAGGACGCTGCCCACAGGACGCTGCCCACAGGACGCTGCCCACAGGACATTATTGGCTAGATAGCTTTGGTTGGTGGACAATTCGTAGTCCAGATGTGGCACTGAGGTGTCCAGTGGCTCTGATGTGTCTGGCCCACTCCAGCACAACACACACTAACACACCACCACACACTGTGTCACATGTGGTGGTCGTGTGGGGGTCCTGACCATTGAAAAACAAGGTGACAGAGATACAGATGGAACAGATGGACTATAGTCCATCTACTACTGTAGAACTACAAGGGTCAAAGGTGAACCTGTGGTAACTGATATAATGGATAGAGAGTGTAGATACAAGAAGGTGGTCGTAATGCTATGCCTGATCAGGGTGTGTGTGTGTGTGTGTGTGTGTGTGTGTGTGTGTGTATATATATATAACCTCATGTCATTTGTGTCTATAATAATCAGCTACAGAAGCAGTACAGTCATGGACTACGTCCTGCAGAGCAAACGTACTCAACCAAATTCCTGATCGCCTGATGCATTATTTAGAAGTGATGTTTCCCTCTGCTGAAAGCCCAATCCACTCAGGTGTCAGTGAGCCACTCAGACAAGCCTGAGATATCGGCTTTGGGTCAGACCAGCTGAATTGAGACCACATCCAAATTTCTCGGGCAGATGTAAAGTATCTCCAGAGAGGTAAAGAGCAGAGTGGAAGGCCGTGGCCCTGCTACGCTGATCTAACGTCTGCTGTATGCACCGCGCTGTAAGGATAAGTGATTGGAGAGCCCGTTGTTGATTCCAGATCAGTCCTCCACTGCCCTCACTCTACTCTTACACCCTATAGAGCAGTGGGTTCTAACCCCTGAGACAGAATGGGTAGGGTCAGGCTCAGTCTGAATTTTATCGAACTACAACTGGATCCAGAGTGTTTTTGGGTAGAGTCGGGTTTAGGCAGAATTCTGTTGGGCTACAGTCGGGTTCAGACAGAATTCGGTTGGGCTACAGTCGGGTTCAGACAGAATTCGGTTGGGCTACAGTCGGGTTCAGACAGAATTCGGTTGGGCTACAGTCGGGTTCAGGCAGAATTCGGTTGGGCTACAGTCGGTTGGGAATTGTGTTTGGGCTACAGTCGGGTTCAGACAGAATTCGGTTGGGCTACAGTCGGGTTCAGACAGAATTCGGTTGGGTTACAGTCGGGTTCAGACAAAATTCGGTTGGGCTACAGTCGGGTTCAGACAGAATTCTGTTGGGCTACAGTCGGGTTCAGACAGAATTCTGTTGGGCTACAGTCGGGTTCAGACAGAATTCGGTTGGGCTACAGTCGGGTTCAGACAGAATTCGGTTGGGCTACAGTCGGGTTCAGGGCCTACAGTCGGGTTCAGGCAGAATTCGGTTGGGCTACAGTCGGGTTCAGACAGAATTCGGTTGGGCTACAGTCGGGTTCAGACAGAATTCGGTTGGGCTACAGTCGGGTTCAGACAGAATTCGGTTGGGCTACAGTCGGGTTCAGACAGAATTCGGTTGGGCTACAGTCGGGTTCAGACAGAATTCGGTTGGGCTACAGTCGGGTTCAGACAGAATTTGGTTGGGCTACAGTCGGGTTCAGACAGAACTCGCTTAGGCTACAGTCGGGTTCAGGCAGAACTCGCTTAGACTACAGTCGGGTTCAGACAGAATTTGGTTGGGCTAAAGTCGGGTTCAGACAGAATTCGCTATGGGCTTCGGGCTAGACAGTTCGGGGTCTACAGTCAGAGAACAGAATTCGGTTGGGCTACAGTCGGGTTCAGACAGAATTCGGTTGGCCTACAGTGGGCTAACAGAATTTAGGTCGGGCTTCAGGGTTCAGACAGAATTTGGTTGGGCTACAGTCGGGTTCAGACAGAACTCGCTTAGGCTACAGTCGGGTTCAGGCAGAATTCAGTTGGGCTACAGTCGGGTTCAGACAGAATTCGGTTGGGCTACAGTCGGGTTCAGACAGAATTCGGTTGAGCTACAGTCAGGTTCAGGCAGAACTATGTTGGGCTACAGCAGAGTGCAAACTTTTTTGTTCAGCTACAGTTGGATTTAGATATTAGTGTTGGGCTTTGGTTGGATTCAGACAGTATTTTGTTGGGCTACAATCAGATTCAGACAGAATTCTGCCAGGCTACATCTGGAATTCTGCTCAGCTACAGTTGGATTCAGATTTTGTTGGGCTACACTCATATTCAAAATTTAGTTGGGCTACAGATACGGTTGGGTTGAAACAGGCTGACACAAAATTTTGCTGGCCTGAAGTTTGTTGTTCTTCAGCACATTCTTGGCTCACATTCAGGTACAATTAAACCCAAATAAGACCAGGGTTGATCCTTCTCCTTGATCTCACCACGGGACCCATCACATCTTGCCCCAAGCCCAAGTTCAATGGCATCTGGTCAATGTTTCCGATAGATATCCATTGACCTTGCTTCTCCAATCCGTCCAGGAGAAAAACAAATACATCTCTGCTCTCTGAAGCAGTTGCTAACTACGCAAAATCCATTTCCACCACAGTGCTGGCCTTTGATTGTGGATACGACTCACAGAGCTGAGTAGGTAGGGGTAATTTGGGCGGCAGGCCTCCTTTGGGTTGCAAATAAGTGCATGGTGCCAGACCCGCTGATATTAAGAACACGTTTCAACAACGAAAACGACTGTGGCTCCGTCTTCTGCGTCATCGTTTCTGGGATACCGAGTCATATGGGTGCATACCAAAAGCCACTGTGATTGCAGGGGAGTCATATTACCGATACTGCCTGGGTTGCAAGAACAGCGATGAATATTTTATGGTAGATGGAGCAAATAACAGCACAGCAAAGCTCGTTTTGAAGTGATGCGACTTCACCCTTTTTGATCGTGTGCCTGCGACACAAACAGCGAGTAGAGAGAACCTAGGCAGGAAAGCATTAGCGCTGGAGGATTAAGACACACAGGGAACTGCGTGCAGGGAATGGTCAATACACTCGTCCGCTGATACCGATCAGAACCAATTCTGGGCTTCTTAATAGCTGTAGATAGGACTGTTCACTGGACCAACCAAAGACTCGAGTCTCCCAATGGCCGAGCGTAATGAGTGACCAACAGAAAAGAGCAGATTCCCCAAAAATGAGAGGCCTACCTAGGTCATTGTCCAGCTCCTCGGTATGTACCCCTTCTTCTCAAGGCCAGGGCCAAGCAGAGAGGGTAGGAACAGCGTGAGAAAAGAAGGATAGAGGGAATTAGTGCAAGAAATGGTTAGTCATTAGTCAATGCCAAAAGTTCAGAGATGTCCAACTGTGAATTTGCCCTGTAGGCACTAGTGAGCAACTCACTAGCTCAGGGACTAGGGGTCTAAAGCATGGCCTGGTTTTTCCCAAATGCTCTACCGTAGGCATTCTAAGACACTGACCGTCAGCCAGTGAATGGGTTTAAAACAGGAAGTCCATCTTTATTAGGGAATACTTCCTTATGCAACAGCAACTTGGACACTGGAGCTGGAGTTTACCATGTTCGGATCAAGCCAGAGCCCAATGAGGAAGCACAGTCAGAAAGACTGGGTTTTGGTTTAATCAGAGAACATGGGATACCCACACTGCAGCTCTAATTTGTCTGGGATGTTTGGATTTCTGCTACCATGGTGAGCACCAGCAAGGCAGTTCCAGCAATTCCTGATTGGGATTTTAATCCAAATAACTGCTAATTAAACATTGCTTAATGTGGGACTTGATAGAACCAGCCAGATATGCTGCAAGCAACCCGTCCCCTGGGATTTTACTCTCGGAGCAGCAAAACTGTGGGATATCAGACCGTACTCTACTACATTCAGCGTTCAGAGAGATTCTCGGACTTGGTAACACCCACTATACAAAGATCTCAAAGTGAATAGCCAAGCATTCATGTCCCACGCAATGGAAACCTTTGGAACGCAATAAGGGTGAAAAGGTGCAAGACAGGGACCGGTTTGGGATGAATGGCTAGTTCAATGCTTGTGGATGAAGAACAGGCCACTTCAATCACAGGTAGAGTAATAGATCGAGGCATGAGGCTACTACTGTTGTTAGCTACTCAGTGGTCCTTTGGCCATTCTTAGTCGAGTTTCTCAGTTCCTTAAGCCAGCCATCCATCCATCCATCCTACAACCCTTCCAACAAACTATCAATCCAACAAATGACCCATAAATCTACCAATCCTTCCAACAACCTTTCCATCCATTCATGAATCCACCCATGCATCAATCCATTCATCTACACATCAATCCAACAACCAATCCAACAAGTTTATCCAACAACTTATCAAACCATCTCAGTCCATCAATCCATCCAACAACCTTTCAATTAATCATACAATCTATCCATCTATTCATAAATCCATGCATACATCAATCTATCCATCTATTCATAAATCCATCCAATAACCTATCAATTCATCCAACATATTGATAAATCCTTCAAACAGCCTATGCACCCATGCATCATTCTATCCATCCACACATCAGTTCATCCAACATCCAAGCAACGAATCAAAGCATCAAATCAAATCACTTTTATTACATCACATTTTCACAGGTGTAAAGGTGAGTGAGAAACGTAGGTGCGTAGTCCCTTACAGTACTCCGATACAAACATATCAATTAGACCATAAATATATACAATACCAAACACTAAAATCTCTGTTCACCTCCATTCATCACTTCATCTAACAACATATCCATCCATGCATCAGTTCATCCATCAACCTTTAAATCCATCCAACAAGCTACCAATCCATCCATCCATCCAACAGCCTATTAATCCGTCAATGTATCCAACAACCCATCAATTCATTTAAAAACTTATTTATCCATCCATGCATCAATCCATCCATCCATTTAACCAACAAGCTATCAATCCGTCAATTCATCCCTTCATGAATCCACCAGTCAGTCAGTACACTCATCCGTGATTCTGACTGGTTGGGTTTAAGCTTCCATTATTTATTTTATTTTACTTCAGCAGAGCATCTGCATATCTGACAGGATTTGGATTGATCCCTTTAAAAGCCACTTCCATTCCTGGAGGTTCCCACTGTGCCTGCCACTGGACTGATGGAGATTCTAGGAGAGGACCGGAGCTTCTGGATTTAACCACGTAACTGAATAATCTTACTCAACACGTTCTGGAGAGGCAACACCGGTCAGAAAGACGTGTGTGTGTGTGTGTGCATGTGTGTGTGCGCGTATGTGTGTGCGCATGTGTGTGTGTGTGTGTATGCGTGCGTGCGTGTGTGTGTGTGACTGTGTGTGTGTGCGCGTGTGTGTATAGGCGTGCGTGTGCGTGTGTATGAGCGTGCGTGTGCGTGTGTATGAGCGTGTGTGTGTCTGTGCGTGTGCGCGCGCATGTGTGTGTGTATGTGTGTATGCGTGCGTGCGTGTGCGTGGGTGTGTGTGAGTGTATGAGCGTGCGTGTGTGTCTGTGTCTGTGTGTATGAGCGTGTGTGTGTGTATGCGTGCGTGCGTGCGCATGGGTGTGTGTGACTGTGTGTGTGTGTGCACGTGTGTGTGTATGAGCGTGTGTATGTGTGTGTGTGTGTGTGTGTATGAGCGTGCGTGTGTGTGTATGAGCGTGCGTGTGTGTGTATGAGCGTGCGTGTGTGCGCGTGTGTGTGTGTGTGTGTGTGTATGTGCCTGCGTGTGTGTGTATATGTGCGTGTGTGTGTGTGTGTGTGTGTGTATGTGCCTGCGTGTGTGTGTATATGTGCGTGTGTGTGTGCGTGTGTGCGTGTGTGTGTGCGCGAGTGTGTGTGTGTGTGTATGAGCGTGCGTGTGTGTGTGTATGAGCGTGCGTGTGTGTGTGTGCGTGTATGAGCGTGCATGTATGAGCGTGCGTGTGTGTATGAGCGTGTGTGTGTGTATGCGTGCGTGCGTGTGACTGTGTGTGTGTGTGCACGTGTGTGTGTATGAGCGTGTGTATGTGTCTGCGTGTGTGTGTATGAGCGTGCGTGTGTGTATGAGCGTGCGTGTGTGCGCGTGTGTGTGTATGAGCGTGTGTGTGTGTGTGTGTATGTGCGTGTGTGTGTGTGTGTGTGTGTATGAGCGTGCGTGTGTGCGTGTGTGTGTGCGCGAGTGTGTGTGTGTGTGTATGAGCGTGCGTGTGTGTGTGTATGAGCGTGCGTGTGTGTGTGTGTGTATGAGCGTGCATGTGTGTGTGTGCGCGAGTGTGTGTGTGTGTGTGTATGAGCGTGCGTGTGTGTGTATGAGCGTGCGTGTGTGTGTGTGTGTATGAGCGTGCGTGTGTGTGTGTGTATGAGCGTGCGTGTGTGTGTGTGTGTGTATGAGCGTGCGTGTGTGTATGTGTGTGCGTGTGGTGCTGCGCAGGAAGAGGGCGGGATGATGTACAGTAGGCCTCTTTGAGCTGGATGATGCGAATAACCCAGTCCCTCCTTAATGCTTTGAAGTGTCTGTGTCGGCTCTCTGAACAGAATTGAGGATTATGGCGGTGTGGAAAATGCTATTACAGCTCAAGAGAGCCACCTATAGGTCACGGAGAAATCAGACCAGCCACATGCGGCTTGGGGAAACAGAGCCTGAGCACACAAGGTGTGGTGCAGAATTTCATTCGGGTCTAGACTGGAAGTCTAATCGAGTTCATTTCGATTCCAAATGAGAGACGCAGGAACAGAAACAGCCTGGATCTGTATTATCAGTTCATCAGGACCATTAACATCGGCCATCAGTCTGGGCAGCCGTTAAAGGGGGAGTATTGTAAACAGTGTTATGAGGTGAAGTGGTTCATTGTAGAGAAATTTAGGCTTGGGGTTTTCTTATCAGTGGTGGCGATGGGAACCAGAGGTCATAAAAATGACCAATACAAGAGTGACAGAAGCACCCTGAAGGAACCTCAACATACGCATGTACAGTTATACAATAGCTGATATATAACCCATCATAAAACAATATCCCAGGCTTTCAGCAGTGAGGTAGCTTTTACAGCTCAGGGCTCTGGCTCCAATCCCCACCACTATCAACAATTCCTAATCGGCAGGTTTCTCTTGAACATGGGTGCCCTAGCATCTTGTCTGACAGGGCTAAAGTGCAATGTCTGTGGTGGGCCGGGGCCCAAAACTACACATAAAGAAAATAAGCTTGTTTCCAAAAATGTATTTTCATCCCATACTGACTTTTGGGACCTCAATATTTTTGTACGCTGAATATTACAGTAAAGAGACAATTTGAAGGTTAATATAGCAAAGTCAAACTTAAACTGAGGTTCTAAGGAATGATCAGGTAAAGAAGATTTGTTGGGTTGCAGGAAAAAGGTTAGACAGTCCAGGGCAGGGGTGTTTAGGCTTATCCACAAAGGGGTGGTGTGGCCGCAGGTCGTTCATTGCAATGAAGCTGGAATGCAGCCGATTGTACTTGGTTAATCTCCATCTTCAGCAATAGGTTATTTGTGTAACCTACAACCACACCAGCCCCCTTGTGGATAAGAGATGACACCCCTGCTGGTCTAATAGAGGTCCCTTATACATATATACATTTACACTATATATATATATATATATATATATATATATATATATATATATATATATATATATATATATATATATAGTCGCTGTCCAAAGACTAACAGGTAACTCCAAAATGGTAGCTTTACAGGAGAGCCCAAAAATCTAATGTAATTCAATGGAACCATAATAATTTTCCAAGCAGTTTTAGGTCATTTCTGTTTTCAATTTTAAATTCTGTGTTCAAATGATGCATAACAGTCAAAATCAAACAAAAAGGATTTTTTCAACATGGGCTCTGAAATGACACAAGTTGCTCCCCACCTTTCCCAAAAAGCAAAAGGACAAAAGCAAAAAAGGACATGACATTCATTGCAAGTGACCCTACCATCATCGTCACATTCTTCCAGTGGCTTCTGGGGCTTGTCCAGGCACCGTGGGTCTATCCAGGACGTGGTCTTCGTGTTGTGGCTAAGAAAACAAAGCAGAGAGAATCGGCCGTTGTTTTAGAGGGATACAGCGAGTCCAGTCATTCTCAGCACCGCTTCCCAATACACTTATATAATATCGTCGCTGTCCAATGAAAAACATGTATCTCCATTTTTGTTGATTTTTACTTTAATGCCTCATTTGATCACATGATATGATGTTTACACTGTGTAGAAATTTCATGAGGTATGGACCAACAGTAATGGCCCAAAATGACTTTGAAAGACGTTTGGCTCCATTGACTTTCATTCAAATTGAATGAAGTTTTTGGCCTCTCCTGTAAAGTTGCCATTTTGGAGATACCTGGTTTTCTTTGGACAGCGACGATATATAAAATATACGGTGCGCTTGGTGGAGAAATCAAAGCTGGTTTAGTCAGGAAGTGTGGTGCTCTCTGATATTAACTGTGTCAGAAATAAACCAGTAGTAACAATGTAGTAACAATGTAATAACAATGTAATAACGATGTAATAATGTCGTAACTGTAACTAGTGATTAAGATCCTTTACTGAACCGCCTAACGTGCTTAACAATGACCAGCTAGCATCAGCTTATTTGTTGTAACACCACCCAGCTTTGGGTGAGCCATAATTCCAGCATAATTAAAAACATTCATTAAGAAGTGAGGGTCATTCAGAGGGGTTTGGTGTTAAATGCACCGTTCTAGAGAACCCTAGAGTGGTTCATAGTGGTATAAATGGGAACCTGGTGGTGTGCTACGTCCCAAAAAGCTACCTGAAGGACATTCCTTTACACCAGGTAAACAGATAATGCCTTCACAGTCCCCATAGAAGACCTTTCAGTTTGCAATCCTACACACACAAGCTCAGGCTCATTGGTCATTTCGGATGGTAAATGAAAGATGGATGTCTTGATGTGCTATATGCACAACTGTAGCCATTGTGTGTCCTGGTTCCCATCACCACCAGTCCAAGGAACTGCCAAGCTGGTCTACAGGCTAACAGTTTAAAGCCACCCTCTCTGAAAGGCTTTGTTAAAAAGTTCTCAGTGACTGAAATATGCAGAGAATGTGAAGCAGGTGAAATTAAAACAGGCCAGATGCTAAGCTAGCATGTCCATGTGGACTCAATCCCAATGGTTAGATCAAGCCACATAAGGCCTGATGTTAGGCCTCCATTGTTTAAATGCTTCACCCATGTGAATGGACTGATGAACTGGCCAACAGGAAAACGATAGCTGGTCAGAGGATTAAAGCTACAGGGCGATAAAGTGTAATACTGATTTGGCTTATCAGAGACTTAGTGACCAAAGTAGGAATCTAACCCTAGCCCATATAAACCACGAACCAGGTTTAACTTGAATTGGGGAATAGCTTTGCCGTATTTGGCCCCATTACACCACCTTCCAAATCCCAAATCCCAAATTCCAAGCATAATCAACAAAAAAGAATTCCTTACTCTATAAAGTAGACCTCTCCATCCTCGGTGTAAGCCATCTCCCAGTTTTCGGGCAGAGGGCCCAGAGGGTCCTCGTCCGAGGGGTGGCTGGGGTGTGTGTGTGTGTTCTGCGTGCCGTCCGTGGTTGACGCCAAGGCGTTGTTGAGCCGGTAGGACGGGGCGAAGGGTCGCACCGAGTGGTGCTCGTCTGGTTCACTCGAGTCTCCTGTGTGCAAACACACGCGGGTGAGGGGAGCTGACCGCCGCTGAGGTGGTCTCTGACTGAGACCCAGATTGTTGCCCAGATACACATACATATATGCAGAGGCTGAATCCTGTTGTTGCTGCTGAAGTTGGAATAGTTGTGCTGGGCTTAACTTTCCCCCCTCTGGTCAACTACCCCAGACATGGGCCGGGGGGGGTGGGGTCACTTAACACCTCCCATGCTTCCTGACTCATTTGCATCCATCCCAGGCCGTTTACACTTATCCTCCCTCATACATACACACACATACACACTTACCTGGCTGTCTGCAACCGTCAGACGCATACAAATGAAATCAACAACCTTCCCAGCCAATAAGGAACGAGCAGGAGGGGGTACTGGTTCCAAACTTCCAAAATTATAGGCACTTCAAAATCACAATTATTAAAAAGTGGAGGTGCGGAGCTACGTTTACATTTACGGCAGACGCTCTTATCCAGAGAGACTTCCAACCATCCCCAGTGTATAGTCTGAGAATGTTTCCAAGCCAGTCCAAGAACAACCTACTACACCTATGTGGGTGGTGGCTAATGAGGCTACTAGGTATGGTCATTGCACACCAGGAGATCAGCAGATATTACCAACCAGATGGATGTGTTTGATTGTCTCTACAGACTCCAACTGACACCGTACATACCCTGATACACCACATATGGTTGGTGGTTGGTTGGTGTGGCACAATGGATAACACCACAACTCACCAGAAAGCTACCGTCCCATGTGGGAGACTGGGGTTCGATTTCCGTTCTGGGTGACTACGCTGTGCTACACCAATAAGAGTCCTTGGGCAAGACTCCTAACACTACACTGGCCTACCTGTAATATGATTAACCTTGTAAGTCGCTCTGGAGAAGAGCATCAGCTAAATGCTGTAGGTGTAGGTGTAGACATATACTTTTGATGTACACAGTATTATATTTCTGCCATATCTCCACCTGCCATATCTCCACCTGAATTATTATATTCAATTTAGTGAATATTAGAGAAAAGTCTCTTATCAAAAACCTCCACTGCAGGTTAAGAAAGCCTCCTGTAAAGTTCAACACTGGAGGTTTTAAGGTGGACTGTCTGATTCCATGAGTGCCCTTTTATAGTTTGAGGTCTTCACTTTTATTCTACAGTAAAACAGTAAGACAGACACAAGCAGAACCTGCTATGAGTAGCCGTGTCTAAACTGGTACCATGGTTCAGGCTGGTTTGATTTTACACTGGGAGTGAGCGTCGTATCAGAACAAAACCCATATCCGTGAAATCTTAACTTTACAGGAAAGTGCAAAGAACAGAAGTCTGGAGCGTCTCTATTGCTCATGCCATCAAACTTTTCGATACAGTCTTAACTGCTGTAAAATATTGCAACAAAAAGTGAAAAACAAATATAAAAATACAAATTTTTTCCTGCCAACAGCAACAATATGCTTTTCTAAAAATGTCATGGATGTTGTCAGTACTTAAAGATCACTGATATCTCAAAAAGTTTAACCTTAGATACGAAGGAAATATACATGTAACATGGGGGCAAATAAACGGTGGATATGGTAAATAATGAGGGTGGTGGTAAATTGGTCTCTAAAGAGCAGAATATTAACATGGTAACTTCTCGTAACGTCACGAAAATAACTTAACAAGAGCTGAACAGACAGCAGGCCGCAAAAACGGCACATAAAATGGTAATATTTGGTTTAAAAAATGGTAACCAAAATTGTAAAAAAAAAAAAAAAAAAAAGGTTTGTAAAAAATTAATGGTAAACCTAACACGAAAAAGTGTATAAACAAATGACATAAGATATATATATCATAGTTATTTTTTGTTTAAGTATATAACCAAATCGCAAAAACTTGGATCTGGTTTTTTTGGCCTTTTTAGTCCTTAGTTTTTTTCATATACTTTTGTTTTTTACAAAATTTTTACCATTTTGTTTTAGTTTTTCTTTACAGTCTAGGTTTGTTCATATACTTAAAAAAACAAAATGGTAAAAATTTGGTAAAAAACAAAAGTATATGAACAAACTAAGACTAAAAATTCTAAAAAAAAAAAAAATATATATATATATATATATCTTGAATTTCCCTCTGGGATCAATAAAGTATCTATCTATCTATCTATCTATCTATATATTTTTTTTTTTTTTTTTTTTTTTTTTTATATGAACAAACCTAGACTGTAAAAAAAACAAACAAAATGTTAAAAATTTGGTAAAAAACAAAAGTATATGAACAAACTAAGACTAAGTGGTTGGTGTGTAGTTTAAGCAGTAACTGGACTGGGTTGGCTTCGTTTACATTTTATCTAAAACTGCCTTATGATCTATGCAGTTGTTCAGCATTCTACAATTACTGAGCACGATATAAACACAGTAGTGTCATCACATAACTGATCACAGTGCCAACACTATACTACCATACTGCCTTCATCCTTCAAAGCTGCTCAGGTACAGAACCCACGTTCTAAATAAGAATGAAAGGGCTCAGGCCCCGAACCACATACATACAGCAAGCTAGGGCAGCCGGAAACACGTCTCAAACTGTCCAGACATTACCGCAACACACTACTAGCTGATCAGAGTCACAACTGATCAAGCCAGCTAATATAGTTCCGATGGAAGCCTCCTGGACTCCAGTTCTGTTTTTACTACCCAGCCAACACCTTAGAACCTGTACCAGAAACACTGACTGATTTTCAGACTCTTCGATAAAGCATGGAACCAAAAGCCGGGTAAACAGGCTTGTCAGCTCAGTCCAGAGAAATCTGCGGCCCAAGCCACACCCCTCCCCCGAACACTGTTCCTTCAGTCAGCGCATTCCTTGTTGCTACAATTAATGAAAGGGCTTGGCCCGTCACCCACAGCCATGAGGGCGCCTGTATTTCGTCACCAGTGCTGCCAGACAGACAGCAACACACCTCTACTACGTTCACATTACAAGCCTTATTGTTCCCATCCCGTCTGCCTGCCTACGAGATCTCACATGCGACGACACACCTGATCCTCTATATGTTACCCTACATACAACACCATGACGTTCCTACACAACACTCATCATATACGCTGTTACCCCTAACACACTGCTCCTAACACTGTTCCTTCATCCGTTCATTCCTCTATTCCTACACTAACACTGTTCCTTCATCTTTACACTAACACTGTTCCTTCATCTGTTCATATTGTTCGATCCTATTCCTAACACTAACACTTGTTCCTTCATGCCGTCCTATACACTCATTACACCCTACACATACGTTCACTTCGTAGACTTCCATCACCAACGCTGTTCCCTCATCCATACACTAACACTGTTCCTTCATCCGTTCATTTCTGTATCCATCACCAACATTGTTCCTTCATCCATACACTAACACTGTTCCTTCATCCATACACTAACACTGTTCCTTCATCTGTTCATTCCTCTATTCCTACACCAACACTGTTCCTTCATCTGTTCATTCCTCTATTCCTACACTAACACTGTTCCTTCATCCGTTCATACATACAACATATACATACACTCCTCTATTACCTACACTAACACTGTTTCCTTCCATACCCATAACTCAGCTAACACTGTTCGGTCATCTGTTCATAAGAGTCCTCCAATTCCTTACATCTAACACTGTCCTATTCTATCGCATACAGACTAACTAACACTGTTCCTTCATCCGTTCATTTCTGTATCCATCACCAACGCTGTTCCCTCATCCCTACACTAACACTGTTCCTTCATCTATTCATTCCTCTATTCCTACACTAACACTGTTCCTTCATCTATACACTAACACTGTTCCTTCATCCATTCATTCCTTTATCCATATACCAACCTTCCTTCATCCGTTCATCCGAATGTTCATATGGAACTGCTTCCATCCAGGTGGCTACATATAAAAGCTGGATAATGATGTTAGTTCAGTATAAGGGGTGGAGCAGGCTAGGAGTGTTGGACAGAGAGCTGTCAATCAAGCTGGTTATTAGCCACACCCACACAGTTATCAGATAGGTCTGATCAGCCGTTTTAAAGGAGTGTTTTATTATATTCATCATTTAAACTTTGTCTTTGTACCGTCTCACTTGTAAAGCACTCTGGACGGCTGCAGTGCATTAAAGGCCCTATGTAAATAAACCTGCCTGGCACTGAACGCTCAGCCGAGGACTCAAGGACCCGTGCACCTCCCTGAAACAGACGGGCGAGCGCACTGACCTGTGAAGCTGCTGTTCATTTCAGGAAGCTCCTCCTCATCCTCTGTTTCTGCTATTCCAGCATTCTGCATCTCATTGTAGGATTTGGTGCGGCGGGGCGTGAGCTGCTGAGAGACGGGCCGGCCGGCCGCAGAAACATCACTGCTGACCACTCTCACACCAGGGGGCTGCGCCGAGGGCTTCGGGGTGCCATAATAGTTACCTAGGCAACAGGGGGATACGGCATGAGTCGGCTGCAGAGGGAAGGGGCGAGGGAGGAGAAGAGGGAGGGCAGCATCGGCGGAGGGATTATTTGACAAACAGAAAACAGGAGACCGCATGGTGAGCAAAACAGAGAGGGAGACGTACAGTGTAAAAGAAGAGGATACAGAGAGAGATAGAGAGAGGGCGTGCGAGAGAGACACAGACATAGCAGGAGACAAAGAGAGAGAGTAACAGACAGACTGAAAGCATGAGAGAAAGAGAGAGAGAGGTGAAAAGACAGATAGAGAGAGAAAGACACTCAGAGAATGAGTGAGGGATACAAAGACAGAAGGAGATAGACAGACAGCATGGGAGAGAGAGACAGATAGAGAGAGTGAAAGTCTAAGAGACAGAGAGAGAGACACAGAGAGAGAGAGAGAAAGAGACAGAGAGAGAGAGAGATAGAGAGAGAGAAAGAAAGAGATAGAGGGATGAAGAGACAGAGAGAGAGACAGAAAGAGACAGAGAGAGATGAAGAGAGAGAGAAAGAAAGAGACAGAAAGGGACAGAGGGGATGGAGGGAGACAAATGAACAGAGACAGACAGAGATACAGTGAGAAAGACAGAGAAAGATGAAGAGACAGAGAGAGAGAGAGTGTAAAAGAGAGAGAGAGAGAGAGAGAGAGAGAGAGAGAGAGAGAGACACAGACAGAGAGAGTGAGAGTGTAAGAGAGAGAGAGAGAGAGAGAAAGAAAGAGAAAGAAAGAGACAGAAAGGGACAGAGAGGGATGGAGAGAGACAGAAATGAACAGAGACAGACAGATATACAGAGAGAAAGAGACAGAGATACGAGTACAGAGACAGAGGACACTCAGAGTTGAAATGACAGAGAGAAAAGAGAGCACACAGAGAGATAGAGAGAAGGAACAGCAGAGAGACATGACATCGAGAGAGAGAGATGTAAGAGACAGAAAGGGACAGAACAGAGACAGACAGACACAGGATAGATGTACAGACAATGGGGACAGATAGACGAGAAGAGACAGACCGAGGGACAGAGAGGGACAGAGAGGGATGGAGAGACAGAGAGAGAATCAGAGAGACAGAAATGGACAGAGACAGACAGAGACACATGCCATACAGACACGTCACAGCCTGAGAGACAGTGAGTAACACCCACCATACCCCCTACTGAGCTCCCACACTCCTCTACCAGTCCCTAATACCGATATGTAAATATTTGTGTGTATGCAGGTTTATACGTTTTCAGATTTTGTATGAGAGGACACATAATGATTATTATTTTAATAAAACTGTTAACATCATTATTATTAATATTTCCTTAATATTTATGTCATAATGGCCTTTATTGTAACTGTTATAATAGTCTGGCAAACTGTAGCTTACACAGTCTGACCGACAAGAGTGAGAACCCCAGAGAGCGAGACAGAGGGAGAGTGAGATGGTGAGATCACGAGAGAGAAAGCGAGCCAGGGAGAGACACCAAAAAGAGAGAGGGAGAGAGAGAGTGTGAGAGTAAACATGAACGTATGGTTATTGGTGTTACTGTTATTAACTCCATCTCCTCCATCACTGTTATTAAATATGATTAACTGCAATCAAACATCACAATACAGCGGAGCTATAGTTAATAACAGACATACAGGCAGCTCTGCTGAGCAAAACCCACAGCTCATTAAAGACGAGGTGAGCTGCTGCTGCTGCTGCTGGTGGTGCTGATGATGACGATGTAGATGATGATGATGATGATGATTTATTAGAGGGTTATTAGGAGCTGCTCTTATATTGATTAGAAACAGCCCTGATGACACAGTTACAGTACCAGCTAGGAGAATCAGATCAGTGCTGAAACACATCTATTGTTCTGTGAGGAGAATTACACTGTGTGTGTGTGTGTGTCTGTCTGTATGTGTGTACACGCCAGTGTGTGTACATGTATGCATGTGTGTGCGTGTACGTATTATGTTGTGAAACCTGGTTTTTGTGTGTGTAACGTGCACGGCGTGTGTGTGTGGGTATTTGTGAGTGCTTGTGTGTTGGCTGTACATGTGTGTGTGCGCACATGGGTTTGTGTATCTGTGTGTGTGTGTGTACGTGCATGGATGTGTATGTATGTGCATGTGTGTATGTGTGTGTGTGTGTGTGTGTGTCTGTTTGTGCATGTGTCAGTATGTGAGTATGTGCGTGTGTGTACGTGTGTGTGTGTATACATGCACAGGTGTGTATATATGTGCATGTGTGTGTATACGTGTGTGTGTGTGTGTGTGTGTACGTGCACGGGTGTGTATATATGTGCATGTGTGTGTGTGTGTGTGTGTGTGTGTGTGTGTGTCTGTGCATATGTGGCAGTATGTGAGTATGTGTGTGTGTGTGTGTACGTGTGTGTGTGTGTGTATACGTGCACGGGTGTGTATATATGTGCATGTGTGTGTGTGTGTGTGTGTACACGTGCACGGGTTGGTCTTGTTGTGTATGTGAGTATGTGTGTGTGTGTACGTGTGTGTGTGTATACGTGTGTGTGTGTATACGTGCACGGGTGTGTATATATGTGCATGTGTGTGTGTGTGTGTGTGTACACGTGCACGGGTGTGTATGTATGTGTATGTGAGTATGTGTGTGTGTGTACGTGTGTGTGTGTATACGTGTGTGTGTGTATACGTGCACGGGTGTGTATATATGTGCATGTGTGTGTGTGTGTATACGTGTGTGTGTGTGTGTGTGTACGTGCACGGGTGTGTAATCTATGTCATGTGTGTTTGTGGTGTCTGTTTTGTGCACGATGTGGCGTAATGTGAGTAATGTGTTGTGTGTGTACGTGGTTGGCTGATGTATACGTGACACGGGTGGTGTAATAGATGTGCATGTTGTGTGTGCTGGTAACGTGGTTGGTGTGTAATACGGCAATATGTGTGTATATATGTGCATGTGTGTGTGTGTGTGTGTGTGTGTCTGTTTGTGCATATGTGGCAGTATGTGAGTATGTGTGTGTGTGTATACGAGTGTGTGTGTGTATACGTGCACGGGTGTGTATATATGTGCATGTGTGTGTGTGTGTGTGTGTGTGTCTGTTTGTGCATATGTGGCAGTATGTGAAGATATGTCGTGTGTGTGCTACTGTGTGTGATGCTCCATATCAATACGTGATCGTGTGTCACTCACCGTCGCACACGGATGTAGCATACTAATCATGATGCCATGTGTTACGTGTAGTGTACGTTGTGTGTGTGTATACATTCTACGGGTGTTTATGTTGGTGCAAATGTGATGTCGTGACATGTTGATTGTACCTGTATCGCATCATTAGTTGTCAGTATCGCTGGAGTAATGATTCGTGTAACCGATGGTGGCTTAGTGCGTAGTGTTTTGATTTTATCAAGTGTAGGTGTTACACTAGTCGTGTGTGTACGACGATGTCGTGTGTCTGTTTGTGCATATGGTCAGTATACGCGAGTATCGTTGTGTACACACACGTGTGGGTTGGAGAGATTTTTTAGGAATGTGGTGATGTGTAGTGTTAAGGTTCTATATTATATTTGAATGCAATTTAAATCCACGCAATAAGGATAGGTATGGGCTCCTAATTAGTATCTTAGTGTGGTGCATTCTACAATACCAGGTAGAACTGCATCCCAGTGCAAGTCATTCTGATGTCGAAAAGGAAGTGCCCCCCTATTAACCATACTTACGGAGCCAACCCAAACACACACACAAAAAAACAATCACTTAAACAAACGGCACACACTCAATATTTGTAGATCCTGACCCTTACTCGCACATGTTAGAACATCACAGCCTCTAAAAAACGCTTCCTATATGGCTTCTAATGAGACGTACCTGGAACTTGTCTTTACGGACTGAACGGTATTACCTTAAAAAGTGAACTCCCATTACTTCTTACTTTAACAAAACACTTTAGTTTCATAACCCCTGCAGGTTAATGGTATGCCCCCAACAAATCCCTCTGAGCACCTACTAACGGTCTCTCTCGACTGTGCATCGGTGTTTTATAAAGTGACTAAAGACACCTGTTTTACTAGCAAGGATGTTTTTGATTTTCCATTGCTCTTATTTATCATTATAACAACTAATATAAAACCATAATGATTATAGACAGACAAATATTATAACACTATCCGAACATCTGCTTAATCGTTTGGTCTAAAATATACTTTCCAACTATAATGAACATATTTTTATTTTATATTAGTGTATGAGATACTGAAATGACCACATCTTTGTAATTTTTTATTGCCTATCTTCCAGTACTGGGAACACACTTCCTA
>JAMWET010005636.1:132500-403065 GCA_024036415.1 Prochilodus magdalenae | reverse complement strand
AAGAGGAGGGGAGAAAAAGAGGAGGAGAGTGTGTTGTAAAGGAAGAAGGAGTTGTAGGAGAGTGGATGGGTAGAGAAGGAAGAGGAAAAGGAGGAAGGGAGATTTTGATTGGAAGATGGTAATAAAAGTAGATTTAGGGAGGGAGTGAGTGATTTCATGTGATATGAGAGAAGAATGTGTAAAATGATGGAAATTGAAGGAAGGTGATTGGGATATGTATAGATCATTTAAAAAGAAGATTGATAGATGTGTGCGTTAGCTTGTATGCGGGATACAATTATAATAAGTTGGCAAAACGAATTGATAATAGTAATAATTTGGCAAAGTGTTTCATAAGAAAGAGTTCTGGCTGCGAGGGCCCTAACGTGAGACTTTATCCATGTAACATACTTTTGCTGTTGGCGCAGGACCTTTACCTGCTACCGCTTTTACAAAGATAACTTTACACGGGAGAGGAAAAACGTACATTGCTTTACATGTAAGTCCTATGGCACCAGACTTTATGTTCCAAGGCCGATTCTGGGCCATTTCCGTCGGTCCGTTCAGTATGGACTCCGCACTGATGTGAAATGCAGCACAGGCTTTTTTCAAATTAGCCAAAAAAAAATTGTTTTTCCACTAAAACAAAACGGACCCCTACGGGCTTTTGTTTCCCACAGCAGCGTCATCTCTTCATACATACTGAATTAATGTTGTTTATTAAACACGATTATTTATCACTAGCTTATGCTGTGTCTTAAGTCAGTGTATGTAGGGCCTTCGTTTACTGAACATCTTCATCCTATCCTGTTATTACCAGCGCTTTAGATTCCCGAATGTAGATATTTTCTCAAAAGCATCTTAACCCCACATACTAATTATGATGAATGATAATGTTTTGGTTAGTAGCACAGACTGCCGGCCCTCAACGTTGATCATCGACTCTCCAAACCTGGAGTTTGACTTGCGTCTGAGAATGGTGTAATAATTGTCATAAAGGTTTATACTCCTTTTGTAATGCAGGTTTTTGGGATAATGGGGGTTTTGTTGCTTGTAGAATGTGAAAGCCATGTGTTTATGTTGGTTATTTTTCCTTCTATCATTATCCTTTGAGGTCTGATGTTACAATCGTAACCACTACAGTGGGTATACTCTTACACTAGTGTTTCAGAAATAAATGCAAATGAGTTAAAAGCTGCTGATACCGCTTTGGTTTCTCTAGTTCTCTGAGTGTTTTTATATTCCCTCTCTTGACCCTGTTCCTGGCCGTGCAGATGGTGGTGAAAATGAACTCCCTGGGCATCAGAACAGGCAGAGTCACTCTCGGCAGGATCTTCAACGCATTACCTGCAAGACCCAATCTATTCGTAACTGTACTTCAATTGAGTGGCTCTAGTAGACAGGTGTAAAAGTCTGTGTGTTGATTGTTGTTGCACTTATAATTGAAAACACCTTATTTCTTCCTCTATAGGAAACCTGAGCACCTGGCTTGGAGGTTGCCAGGGTATTCTTTATTTGCTCTATGTCTGTGTATTAATCCTATAGGTACCAGCACTGCCCCCTGTATTCGGGCAGTTATGAGCTCGTGGGTGATTTTTAGGCTCTACCTTTCCTACTAGCTGTGAATATTACCCAGTGAACACTAAGCACGGTTTAAGTCTGCTAAAATACCTTAAATTGCTAAAAACATGTTAACCCATTTACCAATTATAGAAATATAAACCCGCCACTAGGGTCAGTATTGGGCACAACTCTGGGTCTATCAAGACTGCTCCTTCTGGGATATGGTACCGACAAGGCGTCTACACGATTCTCGCTGTAGACCATCCTCTGAAGGATAGTGAGATATATCTGTTATAGGTTGCAAAAGGTTACAAGCATTCATATGAACAAAGCACAACAGAACACAGATTCCGTGAAGAGTCTGGTTTAGTTTGTTTTTTTTTTTCACGTCACGACAGCCAGGAAAATCTGCCAAACTCATAGAAAACACGAACGTTCTTTAACAAACTATTTGCAGGGTGATACTGCTGATATTCAGGAAGATGTGCAGACAGGGATGAAACGGATATTAAATTCACAGGCCATAGCGAAATCAAAACCAACCTAAATAACCAGTCCAAATTTTATTACTCCCCTCAAGTCGACGTAGTCGATCCAGGGCCGTCCAAAATATAGAGTTTTACATGAAAAGGAAAAAGTCAGAGCAGTTCCAAGATCACGGGCTTTTCCTCTTCTCTCCTTGGAGATATGAACTGAATTTGTGATTGAAGTGTTCACTTAAACCGTAACGTCAATGTTTTCCATCAACCTTCTACCTGCTTTGTTGATGAGCTGCTGAATTCTTCCGTCCACGTTCCACACAAAAACCAGGCAGCTTCCTAGAAAGTGCTCTCTGGCTAAAGGCAATCCTCACCAACAAATACGAACCATGTGGAAGGACGTGTGTTGAGGATCCTTGGAGAACGAACCTGTCCTGACCTCCTCTTATCAGAGTCCCTCATGGTATGTTTTCTCCATTCCACGTCCCAAACAGCAGTCTGCCGTCACCACAGCCCAGGGACATCGAAGTACTATGATACTTCAAGAGTACAACACTAAGGTGAAGGCGATTCTGTGGAACCCCCTGATCGCTGTGGCTGGTCTTCCTTCTCCAGCCCTCCGAATAAAAGCTACCGCTAGGGAATAACACTGGGCTAATTGTTGAGCATGCCTATGAAAGCATATTAGCCATTAGCCTGCTTATCTGCCTTTACAGCCACTCAGACAGTGAGTATACGGATGAGGTGCGTGGCACCAACAGGCCTGCTGCCTGTTCCATTCTTTCTCTCATTAGGTACAAGTCATAACGTGCAAGAATACGACCGGCAGGAACGCAGTTTCCCCTCCAACCCTCGGTTAAACCTCGCGCATTGGATGTTGTCTACGACCGCCTGCTTTAACCATGCACGAGAACTGGGGAATGACTGTGGCCTAAGCCGAAACGTCAAAGCCTTTTCCTTGTCCCCAAGTCCACACTTGGGGTTTTTCCGAACTTGTGTACATTTTCACATGCAGGACAGAACAGTAGACCACCGTCCACAAATGCAACCCTAAACCACCCTTTCCCAAACGCCACATCAAAGAAATATCAGGGGAAGCTTGTTTCCCGCAAAGCCCACAACCCGCATCACCCAATATGGAAGTATGTTGGTAACAAGTGTGGACCCTTGGGACGTCCGTGGAAAGATCTGATGCGATTCTTCCTCAAAAAGGAACCTCTCGCATGCACATTTACACATCCCCTCTTTCCTCATGTCCATATTAGTGACACTGATTCATCTCCACTCCTGTTTAGGAGAAAAGGAGCGTCTTCCTTGACATGGCTCCCCTTTTTTTTTTTATCCTTCTTTCTGGAAAGGCTTTAAAGACGCGAGGTAGTAAGCGATTAGAGGACATTGTATCTGTTTGGAGTGTTGGTCCCGAAATAATGAGTCCTGGGACGTCACGTTGCTGCTTGTAGCCTTCCACATGGTCTTTCCTCTCAGGCTCCAGTGGTCCCGCTGGTTTCAACAGAGGGTCTCCACCCTCCACAATGTCCTGAGTGGGCGTCCTGCTCGGTGGGCTTCCCAGCCTTATGACGATGGTGTTCTCGTCCACCATCTCGCATGTAGGGTTTGCGAAGGCAGAGAGGTGGGAGAGTGATGCGGTGCATCTCAGCGCTCATACACGCGCTCTCATGTGCTGGGCTCTCTTTCAGGATCTCGGCCCTCCTAGCAGAGGAGCAAAGTAGCGAAATCGGGTCACTAACTAAACACCAAAAACAATATCATGATCTGGTGGTATGCGTCCAAACGTTCAGGGACACACCACATGAGATGACTCACGTTTCCTCTGACGTCTGCCTGCAGACGCACATAAATCACGCCGCTAACAGAGGAGTTATCCTGTTCCTGCACCCTGCTCCAAGGTTAATGTAAAGACCCCACCTTTTTCTACACATACGTGCTATCAGTCAAGTATGATAAAATGTTTCCACATAGTAAGATGTATAGTTTTGGGCATGATGACCCAGTTTTTCCTGAGTCTGAGTATGTTTTGTTATTTCTTCTTACAGTCAATGAAAAAACACGCGTTCACACTGAACCCCCCTAATGAATCTCCAGTAATCGGAGAATTGAGCGCCAGGGAAAAATCATGGATATCGCCCTTTAAGGTCAGAGACATATAATATTTTCCTGCAGCCGATTGTACCAGCACGGCACTTATGCAGTCCTCTGCTTTGGTTCTCCTTCCGCACTGTATTATGTAGTAGCTAGTGATGGCAACTTACTAGCTTAGAGATGGTGCTTCCACGCATTGGTGACAAGGGCAGAATCACTACCATGAGGACATGAGCATCTTTTTGAACATAAGGTTATGTTATCCGCGCCTCACTGTCACTGTATAAGTCCTCAGATGAGTCTGGCTGTAAGGCTCCGGTCTAATCTGCAACGTAGATGTCTAGAAAAGCGCTTCAGCGTCCATTTTTGTGTCACAACAACCACATCGCAAAATATCGACCATGGAGTTACCCATGAGTGCTCTTGCAGAAGTCGCGGCATCATAAAACTCGTTATCTACGCAAACATAAGCCAATCTCTTGGTTTTGGAGTGGAAAAACGGCTTAATAAATCAGGCTGATCATCATGTCTCCCACAAGGCGGTATTTATACCAGACAATCAGACTACAAATTCTGCCTTACAAAAAAAATGATTTGTGGCTAGCTTAGAATGCCTGATGCGTCAATGTAAGGTTAGCGATACGATAAGATATAGATAATCCTTTATAGTCCGCGATCAGGTTGGGAAATTGAGCCATGTTAGCAGCTGAGCAACGTGGATAAGCAAGGTACTCATTAGAAAAAAATAAGTATAGGATAACAGAACAATATATAACAATATAAACATTAATAATTAATAAGTCAAAACGCTTGGAGGATCTTATTTACGAGATAATTGCAGAAATATCTACTAGAAAATTGCAACATTTATTCCTTATATCGCACACGATGGGGAATGGATAAAATATTGCGCACATTGTTACGCATTGCACATCATAGGCTACATAGTAAAGCACCAATTCCTGTGAGTTGTGTATAGTTAAGTGTGCGTGTGTGGCGTGTTTGCGGCATAGCTGGAGGTCAGGTACGCTGCTGTCAGGCTTATCTTTCTGAGTTACTAGGTTGTGTTACTTCTAAGATGCACCATGCGGCGAGGGGGGAGTATTGTAGTTCTAGCTACGGGCGCAAATCAAGGTCTCGGCATTTTTTTTTGCAGCCTCTCAAACAGTCCAAATACATAAGACTACAGTCTTACTATCTCGTGCGTTCTTAAACTCTCATTTTCCTTGTAAAAATTGCTTAAATCAAGTAGAAAATGTCTCCCTGGGCAGCTCTGTGTGAAAAATAATTGCATGTAGACATATCTGCAAATCTTGCTGGGTACATAAACAATATGCGATTTGTACAGCTTTAGAAAAGTTATCAGTACGTAAAATAGCAAGCTTATGCGTTCCTTAAAATGTTATTTATTATGGCTATAGTTGAGATTGGTTATTTCCACTCCTAGCAATTACTGAGAGCCATCGGTATGTGCCTCTAAGCAGTTTACATCCTATAATTATACATCAAGTGCACTTAACATACATATTCTCCAAGACTATTGTCTTTTACTTCAAACACGGCGTTTACTGGCGCGTTGTCCTGTTAAGTGTAAACAATACACATCAGTGCTTGGATGAAATATTCTCGCATAATGTGTATTATAGTTCACCGTTTGAAGTACTGTCACGCTAACTGATCTGGTCTTAGAAATGGATTTTAACTGCTATACCAAATACAAGCGCAAAAGCGGCATACACGAAATGACTAACAATGTGTCATCATTCCTAATAACTGCTTAAAGTGGGGTTAACGGTCATGTCTAACGGACATACGCTCTCACTAATATGAACAATAGGCAGTTTTATTTATATATTGTAATGATCCGTGTTCCCTAGCTCTCTCTTTAGGTCCTTACTCTCTAATGCATATCTGTGGTTTTTCCACACTCCTCGCTTTAATGCAGTCAGTACGATTAGAAGGGTAAATGTTGCCGAGCCTGGGAAGGAGGTAGGTATTTCAGTTAGGTGAGGCTGGGGTTCTGTATATTTCGTACGGGGGACGCGCCGAGAAGCGGGGGGGCGATGAAGGAGAGGCAAACTAATATTTTGAAGACATGCATGATAAATTGGCTTGGAAAATGTCAGATGTAAGGTTTTTTATTATGCAGAAATACATAAACCGTGCGCTACTATGGGATCCCTGGCAGCACCAGTTTTTTATCATCCAGGCTACTTCAGTATTCCTAAGCCTAGAAACTCAAACGGCTCCAGTTTGTTTAAACTGCAGTCAGGGGGGGGAGGGAATTCGCAGCGGATCAATGTGGACTTCTATTACTACATATCGCGGTTCTTAAGCACGGCCCTGCGCAGGCTGGGGCTCATTTCGCTCGGCTGAAATCTTTCGAGGGCGCTCTCTAAATGAAAGAAGCGAGGGCCCTCGTTTTATTTCGCGGAGAGCGTCTCTTTAGAAAGGGCGGCTGCTCTTATATTTAAGAAGGCTCTACTGGGTGCAGCTAGGGGTCTCCAGGATAAGACTGTGACTTTGGCTCGCTGCTGAGGGTGTGTATTTTTAGTCTAGGACGCATTAATCTGGATCTGCCATAACCTGGGGAGGCTAGTACTGGGCCTAATGCAGAAATAAGTGCCAACCTGGCTGCATGCTGGCACAGGCTGCTGACCAGGGAGAGGATGGATATTCTTCATTCACTGGGTTTATTAGTAGTCAGTCGGGGAAGATTATGGAGGGTGGAACAGTGCAGAGAGACGTGCTCTGGCATCACACGCTGGCTTACTGGGCTCTGCCATACTCCTCTGCAGTATTTCTTCGTTGATCTAGTCTATTCTGTTTTTCTTGCTGATCCATGCTTCTCCTCTCTGCGCATCTACTATAACTACGACCTGCGCAGCTCAGCTGTGTGGAAGCTAACGCCTGTGCAGCGCGTTACACAACCTATCCCAGATCTGCGTCCCGGCCCTTGCTGCTATAACGGCCGTCTCTCTGGCATGTGAGGCCTGTATTAACAAAGCTAATGAGCTCAACTCGTTCAGCGTCGCAGGTTGTACCTCTTGCCTCACGATCGCTTAGTCACAGGCTCAAGTCTGAAAGGACTCTATCAGAACTTCCTAGTCATTCCTTTCCAGGTCTGAGGAACGATCAGCTTCAGTGAAAACGGGCTAGATGGCAGACAATGTATTTACAGCATATGCAGGGAGCTGGAATGTTCTTCTCACTCTAAACCTTACTCTCGGTCGCTCCGTCTATCACATCACTGTAGGCCTGAGCGAGACGGCTAGTAAATAAAGTCGGTGATAACGTCATGCTTGGTATTCAGCCGGGTTTGGTGGTTTTAATGAATAGGTAGCCATTATGCTGGATACAAGCTAGATATGCAATGATAGCGATAGATGGTAGGATAGATTATAGTAGATAGATAAGATAGATAGTATATATAGATAGATAGGATAGATAGTATAGACGGATAGATTAAGTTATGTCGTGTCGCGTCGTGAGTCAGTGTCTGTCAAAAGGGGTCAGGCTTCTGCGCAGCGGATATGATCAGCACGGCCAGCTATGGTGCCCAACATCACTAACCCCATCCCGCCTCCCGCCGGTAGCTCCTACGATAGCGACTCCGCTCCCCAAGGCATGCTTACAAACGCATCAGCACAGTCTAGGATGGAAAGGCATGTGGCATAGGACGACTTTAACTATAGTCTTTGCTGGGGGGGGGGACGTTCACATTAAGTACGTTGGCAGATCTCGACAATGTCAAACACGACGCCACGCGAAGTTTCTCACTGTCGTTTTCTTATCTGGGTGCAGCCTAGTTTTTTTGATTATGAGTATGGATGCGGATGGGATGGGAATTATAGGGATTGGATGGTGAGGGAGGTATGGGATGGATGGATGAAGGATGGATGGGTGTCTGTTTATTCTATTCTATTTATCCTTATCCATCATCATCCATCTTATCTATCTGTCGACCCTGCTAATAAGTAATAGCGGACAGATGGTCCAAAATGGATGTGATGTTGAGCATGGCTTAGAGTATGGCCTATCGTGGGTTTCCTAATTGGTTGGCTAGTGATCGTTAGTAGTGTAGCTACACGGTGTCGAGTTAAGTGTTATGTAATTGTGTAAAAAAAAAAAAAAAAAACGAGGGGGAAAAAACAGGGAGGTAGTACGATGTTAACAATTGCTGGTTAGAGAACCCATTCAATCTCAGTTTAAGAACGTGATGGAATCCGGTTCTATGCCAGTTTAAAGTGATGGTAAAGTCAGAAGGCCCTGCTTTATAATAATCTATAGAACAAATAACGCTTTCAGCGTGATGGAGGAGACGTTACCGTAGGAGAAGAGAAGAAAACTAAATCAGAGAACAGCTATAAATACTGTAGCAGCACACACTGCCACAGAACATCAAACGTCCGATTCGCAAGCTCGCCATCTCATGCGGCTCAGACATCCATTCTAACTCTGGACTGCATTTTAGGCATGTGCGGTGTAGTGCTGTAACCCGAAGCCTGTGCAGGGAGTAGGGTCGCCTTGTTATTAGTGGCTTAGGCAACAAACACTACAAGTCTTCCCATCACGCGCAGTAGCATGTTCGAGGTTTGACTAGACCGCTTCATGTTAAGCTTGGCAGATATTAGATTTAAATATCAGTGGAGGTTATACAGTATTATATACCGTATCATAAATTAAACCGCTTCTATGTGAAAACGACGCGATTTGTAGGCATCAGATTTAACAGACCACATTTCAATGAAATGTCGCAGCTATTAAGCTAATGGTCCTGTCGTAGCAAGGCTTGGGTATATAAACCATAATCTCATTTTACGGGAGCGACTAGGAAGCATGCATGCAAATATGTGAGGCTCGCTGCTGGTGGGGTTGTGTTCATTGGTGGCGTCCTCTCTTTAAATATGCACCGCAAATGCACTGCTCAAGGCTTGGGCCCTTCACGAGAACACTCTAGAGGCTGTGCTTGAGTGAGTGGGTGATTTCCATCACTGCTCCTCAGCATCAGGCAGGCTATTCCTCGTTATATAGGGTAGGTGTTGCTGGAACTGAGCTATAATGACGGCACCGTGTGGCCCCTAAAAAAACTGTGAGAACAATCCTGAGACAGCATGTCACACTAGCGAGTGGCAGTAGGACAGCATAGGGAACAGTAATTCAGGGGCTCTACAGGAATGTGGCTCATTGAATCGCTGCCCATATGATAAGTAAGTTATAATCATCATGGGGTGAAGAAGCCTATTAAATCTTTAATTACCGTTATTGATTCATCATTATTTTATAGGCTACGATTGTCGCAGTCAAACTCGCGCAATACTGCTATCGCCAACACAGTCATTGCCTGTCCCTGTGTAGGCACATGTCATCATACACTTGCTGGTCAGTTTATCAATACGCAATATCTGATTATTCCACTGTGCCCTATCACGCCAGGCGCTTAAATCATATAGGGGCACAATTCTAGGACATCACCCAAGGACTGAGCAATGGCTGAAGCTCCTATTCTTGCCATTGTGTGGTGGGCACAAGAGGAATTTTATTCTATTCTGCCATTTATCCCTTCAGGGGGGTGACATGTTGACGTGAATACCGCATACACATACACTACATCAGAGGGGGCTCCGGTAGGGCGGGTGGGCAGCTTCTATCCACAGCTCGCCGGTTCGAGGCAGGTTGGGGGTGTAAGGAGCCTTGGGTCAAGGGTGCACTTGGCAGATGGATCGTTCCTGGCAGTTCGGGGAGCATCTCAAACGGCAGCGAGCTAGATTTTCTAACGCGCCGCATAGAACTGGCCGGTATACAAAGCCTCTGTATGTGTTGACATACTATACTAGTCTTCCTGTCCACACAGTGATGCTTCATTAGCACTGGGCTATCTTACACTGGAGTAGATTAACGATTAGCGAGGAAGATAATCACAGCTTACTACAGCATAGCACTAAAGACACACAGTCTTGTCATAGGGCAGGGCGTGGCCTGGTGCCCTGCCAGTAGTAGTCGCATTAATGATGGAGAGGCCCGCTGGCATTGACTATGTCCTAAGTATCACACCTGTTTTTTGTTGTTGATATAAGCTGGAGCTGGCTAGCTATTTTCCCGCAGCAGTTAGGTGGCTTCTGCAGGGTTACGACGCCCTGGTCGTGGCATGTTCTATCTGCATGAATGGAGGTGGATGTATCTCAAATGTAAGTTTTAGAAACGTTCTGTACGTTTGCTA
The DNA here is from genome assembly GCA_024036415.1 of Prochilodus magdalenae. Classification (NCBI taxonomy): domain Eukaryota; kingdom Metazoa; phylum Chordata; class Actinopteri; order Characiformes; family Prochilodontidae; genus Prochilodus; species Prochilodus magdalenae. Next base: position 392,724 of record JAMWET010005636.1, on the reverse strand, counting down.
TAGTTTGATCATATGTGAGAAGCGGCTCAGATTTTGAGTGCAATGTCAAAAGTTCACAAATCAAGCCAGTAATGCGCGATCTAGCTGAAGCCCGTGAAGTGAGCCTGGTTGATTAGTTAACCACAGGTGGCAAAGGGCTTTATCAGCTGATTCTATAGTGAAATCTAGTTATCGGCAGAACTCTGAGGCTTTCTTTAAATCAGTGAGTTAAAAGGCTTCATACATGCGTTAAAGCTTTCATATTGGTACATTCTTTCATCCATCAAGCAGAAAATCAGAGTGACTGAACTGTAATTCAAGTCACAGCGAAGAATGTGGCTAAACATCATTTCACACAGAAAGAACACACACATCAGTGAGGAAAACAGCACAGCATAGTTCACATCACGACAGCATCTACCCATCTACACACTCTAGCACATGCACACACACTTATCTACGACACGCACATCTACACACACGCACGACCCAGCAGTCAACACGCATCAGCACACACACTGGCACGATCACTTACTACGCACACACTACACATATCACACACATATATCAGCACATATACACACGCAGCATCACACCATACAGCACACATTCCGCCAGCAGCATAGAAACGCACACATCACGCACCACCCTATACGCACACACACACGAATGGCACACACATACCTACAGCACATACACACCGATTTATGACACACGATATAGCATATGCACACATCTCACCACACACAGCATACTCTGAGCACACACATAGCGGGCGCCACACAGCATCGGCGGCCTACACACATCACGGATGAGAAATAGAGGGCACTACCACACTACTATGCGACGCGCACCCATGACACTACTATCAGCTATACAGCAGCATACACACGCACACACACTCGCTAGAATTCAAAGTACAGTGTTTACGTAGTGTCTAATGTTTATCAATACTCAGAATACTCACCTTACTGGCTTCCCACTTACTTGAGTTGAGGGGTGGCACGACTTGCACTGTTTCCGCCCCTTTCTCCGCTGTGTTTATTGTTTATTGTTATTGTCCTATTGTAATGGTCGTTGTAGTTATTTATTAGTTGTAATAATAGTCCCCCCCTGTGGGGCGAGCCTGCAGCCACATGCAAGCTGTATCGCTGTATTGTAGGCTGTTGAGTCTAGTGTTACCCCGTGTATCGCCCTTGGTCCGGAGGAGCGTTATTTCGTTTCACTGTGTACTTGCTGTACTTCCGCCTCTTATAGTGGTTGGAATGACAAATAAAACCCCTTTAACTTGACTTTTACTCTTTCTGCGATGCTAGGAGCAAAGGGGCTAGGTGGTAGTCACGCTGGCCTCACATCTAGGTGTGTAATGTCTGGGATACCACTGATCGCATCGCAGGCTAGGGCTTGCAGTTTGCCACTCCTAAGGGAATGATCTCAGTGCGAAATGCAAGTACACACACCTCTCATTCGTACTTCTCAAGATGCTTAGCACTGCTAATGGAAGACCTGGGTGTAGATTTAGGCGATGGCTTAGAGATGCCTTATGGAAAGTATCTGGTGCCTGCACTGTTCCTAGATGTTGTGTTAGTAGTGTATTCTCGCGCGGCGCGTTAAGCTTTTCTGAGAAAATCCATTATCTTTAATTCCTTTATAATTGTAAGAGCTATTGAGTAATTGAATTAGAGTGAGGCACCTTATCTGGTGTGCTTAGCAGCAGTGCAGATGCCATGCCTCCGTCTTCGGTTCCGCCTTTACTGGGGCTCACTAGAATCACCTCAACTAGGACTGTAATATACTAGAGCTTCTAAAAATAGATGCGGCGCGGAGGGGCTCTCTTTCCCTTCTTGTCGACTCTGGGGGCAGTTCGCTTAGGATGTCCACTGGCATTAGAGAGGCAACTCGGTGGACAGAACTGTAAGGGTATCTATACACAGAGCTGGGCCAGTTACAGCCTCTCGCAAACTCACACACTCATTAGGGCTACTTAATTCAGAAACCAGGGCTGCGCAGGTGAATCAGATATATTGGTGCCTTTTTAGGGTTACAATTATTAATTTAGAAGTTGTGATAACCACCATCGCTTCGCCTCTTTTTTAAATCTAGTCCTAATGGTGGTCCCATGTTCGCATTGATGGACTAGGGGGTCGCTAGGCAATGGATTATACCAAACATGCACGCATTTAGTAGGTTAGCTTCTATGACATGGTACCTAATGGCTTACCTCTGAAGCAGATAGCACTTTAATGGAACATGCAGCTGATATGGTAGTTGTGGGCTGATTCCAATGCTGATGTTGATGTAAACACATAGAACAATTTTTAATATGTAGAAACTGTGGTACCACTATCTACCTTTATGTTGCACATGATGTGGAAAATGAAATTGTAAAGCGTATTGGCTTTCGCAAAGGCATTCTTGCTCATCATAAAGTACAAGGAAAGTGGTCTCCAAAATTAAAAAAGTCCTATAAAGTCAGGCAAACGGCCATAGGAGTGATAAACTCTGTGTCTCACAGAAACGGCAATTTCTTTGGCAGTTGCTGAAACAACTTCATTGACAATCTCCTGGCTCTTCTTCGTCTGTTACAGAGTGTCTGATGTCATCCTGTAACAGTCCTTATTCGCACCTTACGTGGGAAATGCAAAGAAAAAGAAGAAAATAGCGGGAGGAGGCCAGACACAAGGGGGGGGGGGCAAAAAAACCGAAGTGGAAGAGCAGCTCTGGTAGGGGGGGGAGGTGCAGAGGTGAGTAGGAAGGAGAGTATCAGAGCGGGGTGAAGGAAGGGGAAAGGGAGGATGAGGGGATAGGGGGGGGGGAGGAGAAACTGTGAATTTACTATGTGTTCTCGTTTCTTTTTTTGGGGGGGGGGGGGGACACCGGCTTTCATTAATTATCCCCACCTCCTTTCTATCACAATTTCCCCTTTCCACACCGGTCGGACTCCCCTTCGCTCTTTTTTTTTTTGTCCTCCTGTTCCCTTCCTCTTCTTTCCACTCACTTCCTTTTTCCCCTTTCCCTCCCTTCTTTCCACACTTCTTCACCTCCTTAACATCCGCACCCTTCTTCCGTCTTCCATTTGTTTTTCTTGTCCTCTCTCTTTCTTCCTTCTACCTTCACCAATTTCTTTTCATTTTTATTCTTTCCCTCTTTTCCCTTCTCCCTTTTCCCTCTTCCCTTTTTTCCAATTTTCCTCCTTTTCACCTTCCTTCCGTTCCCTTCCCTTTCTTTTTTCATTTTTTTTTCCCGCCTTTATCCCTTTTCCTTTTTATCTTTTCTTCTTTTCCTTTCTCTGTCCTTTCCTAGCTTTTCTTCCTGTCCTCTCCCTTTTCCTCTTTCATCTTTTCCCTCTTCCCCCCCCTTTATTCCCACCCCCCTTCATTCTTTTCCCCCTTCTTCCTACGTTTTTCTCTTTCCTCCTCTCCTTCCGCTTCCTCCTCCTTTCTCTTCTCTCCCCTTCCTCCCTCTCATTTTTATTTCTAACGAACCCTTATTTGGAAACATGCCAGCATGTTAGAAACTGATTACAAAGAAAATAGTTCATCATTATTACTCTTATTATAGTGCTTAATATAAATGTGGCTGTCCGTCTATCCGTGTACATACATATTTGAATATCATAAGCATCTTGCATATAAACAACAAGCATATGATTTAGTTGATCAACATCCAAATACAGGAATATGCAACAATACACTGGCCTCAATAGAACAGTAAGTGCTAACTTACAGGCACCACCTACTTCATTAGGTACACCTTCATGTATCTACCTTCACTTTCCATTTTATCAGGTGGACAATTACACTTACAGACTGTAGTCCATCTGTTTCTCTATATACTTTATTAGCTCCCTTTCACCCTGTTCTTCAGTGAGTGGGCCCCCATAGGACCACCACAAAGCAGATATTATTTGGGTGGTGGATCATTCTCAGCACCGCAGTGATGTGGTGGTGATGTGTAAGTGTGTGTTGTGCTGGTGTGAGTGGATCAGACACAGCAGTGCCACTGTACTGTTTAAGCACCTCAGTGTTGAACTGAGAATCGTCCGCCAATCAAAACTATCCAGCCAGCAGCGTCCTGTGGGCAGCGTCCTGTGGGCAGCGTCCTGTGGGCAGCGTCCTGTGGGCAGTGTCCTGTGGGCAGCGTCCTGTGGGCAGTGTCCTGTGACCACTGATGAAAGACTAGAGAATGACCAACATAAACTCAGCAGCAGATGAGTTATCTTCGCTGACGATAATACAGTGAACAGTGAGTGGCCGCAGCCCAACACACACTTAACACACCACCATGTCAATGTCACTGCAGCTCTGAGCATGATCCACTAACCATATAATACCTCCTCTGTGGTGATCCTGTGGGGTCCTGACCATTGAAGAACAGGGTGAAAGGAGGGACAAAGTAAGCCACTGATCGGATGAACTACAGTCTGTAATTGTAGAACTACAGAGTGCACCTGTATGGCAAGTGGTGCTGATAAAGTGGACATTGAGGGAAGATGCAAGGTCTACTAAATGAAGTGGCCAGTGGGTTATTTTTACAAGTACAATGTTTGCCCCATTGAAATCTGAGCACTTTTACATGCATTAAGTTTTCAGTGCATTGCCAGGATGTATAAGTAACCCTGGTGGTCATGGCTGGTGGTTTTAAAGGTTCAGATGGATAGAAATTAATACATGATCTTGGAAAGTAAACAATAAAGCAGACATATACTGTTTTCAGACATATATATATATATATATATATATATATATATATATATATATATATATATATATATATATATATTAAATAATATATATAATTTTGTATGTAGTGTTTCAAGACTACATATGTTATAGGAGTAAATAAAAAACTGTATTAATGTCAGTGTGTTAATAATGAGAACAAAATATTAAATACTACATTGCCCAAATTATTTTCTGCCGTATGTGTTTCTATCTATATGTTTTATTAATGTGCAGTTTATTGATTTATGCCATATGTAATGCTCTTAAATCCCCTACCTGTTTCATATGTTTAGTTCATAAAGGTTGCTCACCCACTTCCTATAAATGTGCAAATGGAAAATGCATTAACAAAGTGAATCCTGAGTGTGACGGCATTAAAGACTGCAAGGACGGTTCTGATGAGCTGCGCTGTGGTGAGCACCCTGTACACTGTTTCTGACACATACACACACATGTCCTGGCCTGCTTATTACACAGTGCTCCACCAGCTGGATAGCAGAACACTTAACTAGTTAGACAGTCTTGGCAACCACCTGGAACGTCATTGCAATGGCTTGGATTGAATGTTGGGAACCTGCATCACCACATGCATTCTCTGCTTGTTTTAAACGCCCCCAGGCTTTCATTTTCTCTATCAATAACTGCAACTGCTAAAGGTTAATCGGCTGTATGAGTAAGGCTGTCTTGCTTTGCTGTGGCTACACTGTCCATAGTATCTGTTGTTTTGTTTGGAGCAGGCTGCGGGACCCGTCCCAGGAAAAGGGCAAAAATCGTAGGGGGCACAGACGCTCAGGCTGGCTCGTGGCCTTGGCAGGTCAGCCTACAGATGGAGCGCTACGGTCATGTGTGTGGAGCGTCACTGGTGGGCAGCCGCTGGCTCCTCTCAGCCGCCCACTGCTTCCAGGACTCAGATGCTATTAAGTGAGTGGCACATTCTGTCCTTTGCTGTTATTGCATTTGGTACTTTGTGTAAGATGCAAGGTTTCCTCAACAACACTAAAGCTCTGGTTGTTATAAAATTATTTTTATAGCATGATTTGAGGACAACACTACAGCTCCAGTTGGTTTGAACTTTTTGACTGTTCCCTGTAGCATGATCTGAGCATTACTAGTCATAGCCAGATTCATACTACATCACTGTATGCCCTGCTTGTTGGTGTAGTATTTCAACTTGCTGTTTAGAGTGGTTGTGGCCTATGTCCATATATATGGCATGGTGATTGGTGTAGCTTGGTGGATAACACTTCTTCCTGCCAGGGAGTCACCATCACATATGGGAGACTGGAGTTCGAATCCCGGTCTGGGTGACTATACTGTGCTACACCAATAAGAGTCCCTGGGCAAGACTCCTAACACTACACTGGCCCACCTGTAATATGATTAACCTTGTAGGTTAGATGATGTCTGAAGTGTTCTTGAATGCTCCTATTTCTCAGTTACATGTTATTCATATGAGTTTTGAGGGGGTGCCAATAATTAAAAGGATAAAACTTGGAGTCTCTACACATGGGATGGCGGGACTTAGATGGCTGCTGCCTGGAACTCCCTGCCGTTCAACTGAGAAATCAGAAATTAGGCATGATAAAGTATTGGAACAAATATTGTGACAGAAAATAATGTAAATAGATCATTTTAAATAGTGATAATTGTACATAAAACAAAATCTATGTAAAATCCACATGTTTAAACAACTCCTCTATCTGTGTAGATACTCTGATGCTCGTGCTTGGAGGGCCTACATGGGCATGCGTGTGATGAATACGGCCAGCAATGCAGCAGCTACCCGGCAGATCCGCCGCATTGTCCAGCATGCCCAATACGATCAGTTCACCTCCGACTATGACATTGCACTGCTGGAGCTTAGTGCCCCGGTCTTTTTCAACGATTTGGTTCAGCCCGTCTGTGTGCCTGCCCCGTCCCATGCCTTCACGTCAGGAACTAACTGCTTCGTCACCGGCTGGGGCGTCCTCACTGAGGAAGGTAAACTCTACTCATGTGGGATTCATTTTTAATGTTACACTGTAAATTTAGATTATTAAGAAGAAATTTAAATTTTTAGGACAGTCAGTAGATTTAATGTTTGTAAAACAAGTTATGGGTAGTATTAATTAATTAATTAATGAATAATTGCATAATACTTCAATTATATACATATATATTACATAAATACATATATTTACATGTTGCAACTCATCTTTAATTTATTTTTTATTTTTTTATTTTTAATTTATTGTAGTTTAGTCAGTGTAATTTAAACCTTTTTGTGAATAATTGTTTTGGTACATGGGTCATACGTTGCAGAACATCCCTCCAGGTAGTTAGAAGGTGTGGAATTAAATTTTTACACTCTAATATTTCATTGGACTACCATTGTTTTCAACAGTCCTTTATGGAATCATCTACAGCTCTGTTCACTCATTCTGGGTCCACCTAATGTAATTTCTGCTTCCTCCAAGAAATTTAGCAGCCTAGGGAATTCTATAGTGTTAGAATGGTATTAGAATAATTTCATACATGTATCTGCAACATAATTGGTTAGACATTACGGGATTCATTAATTACAGACTTCTAAAGGTTAATATTGTTTGTAAAAGCTCAAGGCCGAAACTAGTCCTGCAGCTTTTGGTTCAGTGGTGTCCATATACTGGATCTGTATCAGGAATCCTAGAGATATGTTATTGTTCCATCTGCTCTGCCCCCTACTGGCCAGAAAGAGACAAGGATATTGAGTACTTAAGCCTGGCTTTGCTTTCAGGTGAGCTGGCCACCCTGCTCCAGGAGGCCACCGTCAGCATCATCAATCATAAAACCTGCAACAAAATGTACGATGATGCTGTCACTCCCAGGATGATCTGCGCAGGGAACATACAGGGAGGAGTGGATGCCTGTCAAGTGAGTTTCTGTTGTTTTGCTGTTTGTGGAACTGTACACGAAGCTCATATTAGTTCTATGGTATGTTCTGTGGAATTACAGCATGGTCACATACTGATTTCCCCGTTACCTAAAATTTAATGAGACAAGCTAATGGACAAAAGAACCAGCGACAGAACTAAAATATAAATCATAAATGAGGCATCCAAAAGCCATGGAATGGGCGATGGGGTGTGTGCATTTACACAGCACTCAAGAGGGCAGCTAAGGAAACTACAGGCCAAGAAATCTGTTGTTCTGAACTAAGAAGCTACACCATCATCAAATAACCAAAGACATCTGTATCCCTGCCAGCAAACCTTCTACCGTGTAGCCTTTTATGTCTGAAGCACAATGAGTAATTTAGATTCAATAAGATGTTACTGATGTTTTCCGCTATTGAAGCTTGTATAGAAGTACTAAGATGACTGGGGCATGATTATTGGTTCGTGCCATTATTAAATAATAAAGTGTCTCATGAGAATTAATTTCCACCCCCACACCAGACACCCCCAACGTTGCCCCCTTAGCAACTTCCACATGCGCCTGCTATCCTTATACATCTGTAAAAAATGTAAATAATTTCCATCCTATAGGATTTGTAGGTTTTTTCTCCCACCCTATTCTATCCTACATGACTTTTCTAACAGGTTCCTGCTTGTGCTGCGGCCCCCATTTGTTATTTCAAACAAACGATCACATATAACCCACTACCGAGCACATGAAGTGACTGACCTTTGAACAAACACAGGCTTTGTTTATTTTGCTATCCGTGTTAAGAGCTGGTGGTAAGGTTTACTTCACAGGCGAATTGAAACCCGAAGTTGTTTTTGGCTTTTGACATGAGTGGAATCCAGGCTATCACTGTGCATCCCTCAGGCACATCTGACCATATCTGGAGCTTTACACTCAATGTATATGCACATAGAAAAAGCTGGTTAGAACTGAAACTGGAAGGCAGTGAGCGATTGGTAGGCAAGTCAAAGCTATGTTTTCTAAGCTGTGACTGGAGGACTAGGAAAATAAGGTACGAGCATGAGAATAATGAAAGAACATAGAGCATTAGCATGAACGGACTGTAGTTACTGTAGTAGAGAAATTACCTTTTCTTCTTGTTCCTGCAGTGTTACTATACATTTCACTGCTGTTCTTATGATAATATTGCTAAGTTTATCTCCATTTCTGTTGTCACTGTGGGAAAATCGCTAAGTTTATCTCCATTTTCATGTCACTGTGGGAAAATTTTAATTTCATTAATTTCATTTCAAAAAATTTAATTCACACCCCATACCAACAAATTATCTCACTCCTGTGCAGCTTTCTAGTTATTGCAACGACAAGACCACCATAATGCAAGTACATATAAAATTGAGAATTAATGATAACTGCTACTGCAGTTAGCTAGCTATGCTAAATATACTTGTGTCTATTTTAGATAGCTGTACAATGTCAGAATTTTTTTTCTCCACTTTTTAGAGGATGAGGCACACGTGTAACAATCCAGGTGTGTAGTTTGCACAGTGTATGTAATGTGGCGACTGTTTGAGAGAAGTGAATTGTTGAAAGAGCCGTTGCTTTATTGTCGTTTGTGTTTGGATTTGAGTCCAATCACCCGACTTATGTGTGTGTTTGTGTTTGTTTGTTCACAGGGAGACTCTGGAGGACCCCTGGTGTGTCTGGAGCGAGGGCGGAGGTGGTTTCTGGCCGGTATTGTGAGCTGGGGAGAGGGCTGCGCCCGGCAAAACCGGCCTGGGGTTTACACACAGGTCATCAAGTTCACAGACTGGATCCACCAGCAGACTAAAGGCCAGGTGTGACACATGCACATGTAGCTTGGATCATAATATCACGATTTGCACACGCTCCGTTGTTCTTGACGGGCATCAAGCCAGTCCCCATGGTGCATAGTGATACAGCAAGTTTCTGCATGTTTCTACGAAGAAACCCTCCAGGCCACACCTGTATAACCACTGCCCACCTCATACAGCTCTGTCCAGTAAGGCTTCGTGTTTGTCCAGGACACTCAACAGTTCGCCCAACATTCCAAAACCAGACCTTGAATCATGGACCATTAGTTTAGTGCTTAAATGCTCAGTTTGAGGAATGCCGTTTTCATTATACGCAGTGGAATGAGTTCTCTTCGAGAGTTTGTTTCTGTTTGTATAATTTGCATGTGCTGAGTCACTAGTAGCATACATGTATTCATATTATTGCCTTGAATGATATTTCTAGATCGATTTACCCCTTATTGGTGCACCATTGTATCTCATTCAGTTTATGAATGCCATATTAAGACACTGTGAAATTGATTGCATGTCAAAGAATCAGTTTTAAGCTCTATATATTCCTTTCCCTGTTATATTGCTACTCCGGATATGCCTACAGCACCCCCTGTCGGCCAGACACCACAGTGCCATTTGCTCACTCAAACTCCTGACGCTGGTCAACTGTAGTTACACTTGTATGTCCAACAACCTGGTGTCAATGTCAATGCTGAGTAAACCATGACACTGTTTATTAGACGTTTCAAATGCTAGAACTATATTAAACAGAGGTGCTATATTACTTTGAATCCGTAATGTGTGGTTGTGTGAGTTTATGTGAGCATGTATAATTTTTTTATAATTTACTTGTTGGGTTTTATAGTTTATTTTGAGTGCATATACTTAATAGCCACTTAAGTGCAACTTAACCAACACATTGCCTTCAGTTTTTATTTCTATCTGTTATATATCTTTAAGTTTTTATTTATCTCAGCTTTGCAACTTTCCTTCCTTTGAGTTCTCCTGCAAGTAAGAGATTTATTATATATATATATATATATATATATATATATATATATATATATATATATATATATATATATACACTTTAACACATATTTTGGCACAACTTCCTTACTTCAGCTTAGCTGCAAGTCAGCCTGTAGTCATCCATCCATCCATCCTGTCATAATATTTTCCTATGCTTCTTTCATACACTCCAAGCAGCTAAACTGCCATCTCTTCTCTTCCTCATGTTTCAGAATGTCTGTGTCTGAGACATTTAGTGCTCAGTAAGTGGTTGGATGTAGTCTCTGCCGTGGTTGTAGTGTCCAGTCCCAAACAATGCTCTGAGTGTGCTCGAATAAGATGATTCCCCATTGTGCTTTGGCAGTGTAAGTCCGGTGGTGCTCTCCACATTGAATAACCCCTTAAATGTGCCATAGAATAGAAAACTGTACTTGCACTGGTGTCGTTGAAAAAGCAGAGACCTCCAACACTGTTTTCTCACATTTGTAAAGAGGTTATGTGAAAGTCCTGACATATATACAAAATGTACATATGACAGTAGCAACGAAAATGGAGGAATCTACCGTTCCAGGCTGTGAGGGGGATGTTGGCACTTTTCACACTCTTTCCAAGTAACCAAACGGTCAGCAAACATGGTTGGAGTTCATCTTTAATCAAGACTAAAATTGTTAAAATCAGCTTCTTGAATTTTCCTGTCCACCTTAAATGTTACAGCTTGTACAGGAGCCAGAATATAACTAAACCGCCATTTAAGGTGGAATTGAAATTTTGCAAAACAAGTTGGCAAATAAGTTCAGCTCCCACATCTTAAATAACGACTGGACTTTAATTCAAACGTAATTCGTTAAACACTGAAGAGAAGCAGTTCTGCCTTTACTAGCATTACAATGTAAAGAGAAGCCTGTAGGTAGCAGCCATGCTGTGTGATACTATTTACTTTTGCCCGGTGAAGCAGATCATCTTAAAATGTAAGTTTAAACTTAATTTGTGTTGATGTCGTGTTCGGAAGCAAACCGATAACATTAGCTACCAAGCCTCGATTAACCAATATTACGACCACCTCATTACACAGAGGTTGATTTTATTTGCCTGGTCTGTGTGTAGTTTTACGTATCGCTTCTGTTAGATCAGTGCAGTGTTCAGGGGTGGCAATGTTCTTAAGTGCAAATATAGATTTTAGTTTATATGGTTTTATGTGTGGTGCTGCTAATGATAAACAGCAGTAAATCTGCAAAAACTGGAACAAGCTACCTCCTTCTCCATGCCATGGAACTGAAGAAAATAACTTTTCCAGGTGATAAACCATGTGATATACTAACTTTCTGTGAGGAAACTTTTAAAGACATTAAACTTTTCAGATGTCTGGCTCCCATCACCTCCCATGTAAACAAGTCTGATTTAGTACGTTTCTCCAGAACAGAACATTTAACATCCAGCCATGCTGAATTATTTTCCTTCTGTCTTAATGATTGAGTTATGCAGAGAGTTTGAAAAATCACTGAAAATCCCTTTAAACTTCAGTTTGGTTTTAATTTTTGGTTTAGGCTTGTTATCCAGTAACTACCAGGCTTGTTCTAATAGTTGGTAGTTGTCTAGTAGTTATGCACTATAAGACTGAGGAACTGACATCTGGAGTCACTCTATAGTGTTTAATAGGTTAAGGAAACAGATCAGCATATCACCCCTGAAGGAACAAAACCCTGTTTCCCCATTTTTGTCATTTTTCTGTTTTTGACATATGACAGTAGCTGTTACCCTTTACATTGTGTGTACATTTAATGATGAATGGACCACAAGAAAAAAACCAAACTGGCTGAAAGTCTGGTTCCATTGACTACCATTAAAAGTAAAGTATTTTTCCTTCTCCTGTACAGTTATCGTTTCAGGGATGTGAGGTTTGGTTCCAACAGCAGTGATTTACAAGATAATGAGTTACACTGTAAATAAGTAAAGGTGCAGGAAAAGCTTCCTTGTGTCCTAGACGACTGGGACACTAGCTTTTAGTTCCCTAAAACAAGCTTTTTAGTGGAAGGCTATTTAGAGAACCATACTGGTAAATTAGATTAGGTATGAAGAACCCTTTTAGAGGGTTAAAAAACCTCCAGCTAATGTAAAAGTCCTAAGAAGATCTATTCACCTGATATAGAAGCTTTGTATTATGAATGCCGTTCTTCTACATGGCACCTTTTTGGGGGGGTATGCATTGCCTTGTGGTAATCTGAGCGGTGAGTATTTGATCCAGATGGCTCCACATGAATTGTAGCATAACAAAGTGACATATTTATGGTTTTTGTATTATAAACATTGGGCTATAATTGTATAGACTGTAATAACGAGGATCCACAGTGTGACAGCCCTATTTAAATAAAGGTTGAAGTCAATCAAATAAGAGTAAAATTAAGCATTATGTGATCTCACTGCACGCCCCTTATTGGTGCGCACTCCCGTGAGCTGAATAAATCCCAGCCCACGGCCACAATGGACAAGAGTGTGTGTGGAGTTCCTGCGTTTTTCCAACCTCTGAAGGCTGTCCAGCAGCTCAGCCCAGTTTCCACCCACAGGCCGGAGCAAAGGGGGGCCAGCCAGGCTCATTACTGCACATTACAGCTCACTCCTCATTACTGATCACCTGGAGTGGCGCGGCTACACTGTGTGTCTTCACTCAACTTTTTTTCCCCCTACACGGAGGATCGTCAGCCACCCAGTGACACCATGCTGGAGCTGTTCTTGGTGATGCTGTGTGGACTGTCCAGCTGCGTACTAGCCAAAGGTAAGAGCAGTGCGCACCGACAGGACTTCAGTGGCATGCGAACCTCGGTTTGATGTTTTGCAGTTGAAATCTTCACATTTCTCACTCAAAATGTTGTTTCAATCGGTAGGTAAACACTTTCACTTCCTACTAAATGCCTCTTAAGTAATAGGTTTGGAATGTCAGTACTTGCTTGGAGTCACGTATGCACAGTGAAGGTTTAAGTTCATTTTGCATGTCATCTTACATATTATACTTATATCATTAAACAAGGCAGGCTTGAAATGAACCCTCATTTGCACTGACTTAAAACCAATGCCTTAAAAATCTGACATATTATAACACCATTATGCACCATTCAGCAGCAGGTGCATAGTGAACTCAGATGCAGGTTTATGCACAAGACCGTTCAGAGGCAGAGTATGAGTATGATTATTATGATCTGGTTATGACTCCTAAACCTTAAAGCATTCAATGGAAATGAGGAGAGTTTGTCGTTTTTATTACAGAACTGAGGATTTTTATTTTTCTTGGACTGTTTTCAAATGATAACAGTTTTAAGTAGTTGTGAATATATCTAAGTGAGATATTGCTCATAAGACCACCCAGGAGTGCCGATAACCGTGTCTGGCATTTGAATTCTGTGGTTCAGCTGGATTTAAACTTATTAGTATTTTCCAACTGCAGAATTTGACTTCTCAAGTCTATTTATAAGGAAAACGGTCTATTTTTATTTTTACTTAGCTCTGTTTTAGTCTTTAGCATTCCTTTTTGGGGTTAATGTAATTATATATTTTTCTCTTTTTGGGGGGGTTGGTTAAGAACAAAGTGTAAAGAACTTTGAACTTTGAAAAGACCCTGGATGTACTATAATGTCCGCTGCAAGGCTACTTTTATGGATACTTTGGTCACTGCTTCATTCTAATCACACCACTGTGAAGTAACCCCTCTACAGGGGAACAGCTTTAAGCTCCTGTATCTATATCTCTGTGTTTTGGGGGTATTTGGCTGGATCCGACAGGGCGTTGTTTCCTGAGCCCTGATCACTTCATAAAATGGAAGTTCTGGTATAAATGATTCCTCTGCTGGGTCATGACCACCTCCAGGAAATTTTGGAGCGCGCAGGAAGCGGCGCTAATCAGCGACTTATAGCTAAAACAGAAAAGAGGAAATGAGGTGGGAACTCCTGGCGCTAATTATTTTTCCCACCCGTATTCCGGCAAGCCCTAGAAAGGTGGACTACGTGAGCGACTACCCAATCCCAGTGCAGGAGGGGAAACATGACCAGCCAATCGTTGCACAAGGGAGGCGTGGCGTTCTCATCGCCTAGCCTTCACGATGATTCATAAAATATAAATTTACCGTTTTAACTTTTAAAATGAGTTTAAAAGAGAATTTGAAGGGGAATATTACAAAATTTGACAAATTCCACTAAATTTGACAAATATCTGTGTAAATTAGGGGTCGATTTAGATGTAAACAGAGCCATTCAGAGTGGTTCAATTGTAGAGAAATGTGGTTTTGGTGGTGGAGATGGTAACCGGTGTCTCTATATATGTAAATATAGCCATTTTGTTGTTGTATGTGCTGGTTTATTTTTATTTTTTCTTTGTGATGTTGATTATAATAGGTTATTACCCTAAAAAGTTATATTTTGGGATTATTTAGTTTTAGGTCTCCCTGTGAAGGGAACCGGAACATATTTTAAGCCAAAAAAAAGAGAGAAAAGATTATAACCCAACAGGGCAGACATCCAGCAGCCAGTAGACCATCTCATATAACAACAGAGGGAGCTTATAAATTAAACCCTTTGGACGTCTGGTTCCTATCAACCCATTATGAACAGTTCTGTGTGACTCTAAGTGACTCTAGAACAGAGAATTCCCCATCAATACAATTTGAATAGTTTTGTTTACATCTCAAACATTTAATTAGATAAATTAATTAGATGGATTTTAATTATATACAATTAAAATGATTTAAGATACTGGTGTAGTCCTCCTTTAAGTTACTGGGTTGTCGGCATTCCTGGTTGTGGATAAGTACATATCCTCTACCGTGAACACAATTTTTATGCACACTGAATGTTATTTGCTGAATTTGACACAATGGAGAAATATTAACATAAAATATAGCCTGTGCAAACAAGCTGACAATTTTTATTTTTAAGGTTTATTCAATATATTGAACTCAGCAAAAATAAAGCTGTCGTCCACAAAATTATTCCCTATAAAGGACTGTTTTAGCTAGATACTGTGCAATCACAGTGGGCTGTTTAAACGTTTGCATATTACAGTTTACTTAAAATGTAAACAGCCTATTTAGAGGTTATGGGTGTTTTTCTATATAATCCTCCAAATGGTAAGTGGACCTTGAGGGAATCAATATAAAATAAAAATTAAGGATATAAGACCTTTAAGTTACCGCTGACATTATTTTAAAACAGTGAACACAGAGTATATGACACCTAAATGAATTTATCGGTTATGCTGCATGTTTCCATGCCATGATGAACTTTGTGATCTGCTGGTCCGATTTTTCCAGTCTCTGTTTACAGGCATATCTATTTTTGTCCCCATCGCTTTCTAAAACTTGCGCTGTATATCGGGATACCGACGCGCATGCGCACATTCATTGAAATTCAAATCTTAACGGGAGCCTAACGGAAACAGCGCGAGCCTGCGTTAACGGCTAGTTCAGTTGTTACAGCTGAGGAAAACAGTTTAATTCTTCTGGTCGCCATTTTTTACAAATATTGCTTTGATTTTTTTTTATGTTTAAAAGCCACTATAACTTAATACTGACACATTGTCATTAACTTTCGGCTTGTGGTTTATTTTGCGTCTTCTAGCGACAGTAGCATAGGTTACATGTGAGTTTAGCCAATTACGCTACCTAGCGAGCTAACGTTATCCTAGCCTGGCTATAGCTACTGCAGTAGGTTAAAACGGATAACAGTTAAGGCTTTTTCTTGCTTAAGTGTTAAAAGCAGGGCGAGTATTCGATCATTTTAGTGGCAGTTAAATGTAACCTATTTACGTTTCGTGCTCTTTTTGTAACAGGTAACTAACAGCTATCTTGCCAGCCCAACTAACCGTTAGCGCGTTAGCATGTAATGGTAAGTAACGTTACCTTTAACCAATTGTCTCGCGTCTGTAAAGCAAGGTAAGTCAAGGTAAAAACAGCAATAAACGGAATTATTTTATCTGCATGCGCATAAAAATACTGTAATTAAATCTATTGCCTTTCACCCTGAGGGCCTGCTGTATGCTAAGACTACATATTGCTTTGTCTAGTAGCCTAGCAAAGGGGTCAGAGGAAAAAACTTTCATTCTTGAACACAACATATCGTCATGACATTTTCTTATGTTAGTAATTTAGCTTATTCAGCTTACACAGCACTCAAAATATGCAGATTGGGTTGAACTGACATCAATCTACTTAAACTGCATCATGAGCATTCCTACCTGTCATACCTACCTGTCTGCTGAATTTGCTGATCCAGTGCCCAGGAATTTTACAGGGTTCAGGTGGGAGCCTTAAACATAACAAATGGTAAAGAAGACAAGCCCGGTTTGTGCTTTGATCATTAAGCAAACATGCTGAGGAAGGAAGCTCCTTAAAGAGCCTATATCCTCCATTTGCCCACAGTTGCAATTCATTTCACACAAACTTTGCCTGATCCATTTGAATTACATATATTATGTTAAGCACTGTTCCTGAAGTATACATACGTGTATTGATGTCTTTGGAACAAAACCTTGTATGTCAATTTATTTTGCATACCTAAAAACACCTGGTGTCTGTGTTTCATGGTGAATTAACTAATAATCCAAAATTGGTCCAAAATGACATAGAAACAAATCTTGTTATGTTAACCTATTTTAGAAATAAAGATAAATAATGTTTTTTTCTCCAGCAGAGGTTATATGTAAATCATTACTAACACCAAATAGCTTCACTGTGAATGTGCAGGGCTATATTGGTCTATTCTGCAGTTGGGATTATACATAGGGAAATCTGTTTAATTTAATTGTTTTTAGGGTAATCTGGGGTTTAAGCATTTTTTTGTGTGTGTGTGTGAAAAAACAACTAACTCCAGTTTAGTTATTAGTTATTGAACCCAGTACCATACCCTACATGTTTAGTCCTTACAGTGTTCACTGCAATGTCCTTAGATCCTCTGAAATTTAAAGCTAGTAAACTGACGGAATTGGGATTTTGCTGTGCTCAAGTCTAATACAATACATAAACATTGTTATAAAACAACACTAGCTGCTCAAACTATAGGCTACTCCTGCCAAAGCAGTTGGATTATCACATTTGTTGAAGCTTGTTGGTTTATGTAGGTTGTGTGGTCAGGTTACCACATAGTTCAATCTGCATAACTGCTAGCTTGCATGTAATAACATTTGTATTTGAATTACTTATTCAACGTAGTAATTTAGAGGGCCTGTAGACTTTTGCGTGATAAAATAAAATACGTGTTTCTCGTTATTCACGCAACGTGTCATGATGTTTTGTTTTTCAAATATACTTTTCCCCCATTTTTAAAAAAAAACAAAATTATGCTAATGCTCTAGCAACCTTACTCAGCTCATTTAGAATTTGATCTGTAGCGGATAAGCTGCATCAGGTGTGTTAATGCAGAGGAAACACTAATCTGAGCGGGGGAGTGTGCCTATGCCTGGAGCAGAGAGAGCCTCTACTAATTGACCCAACTTCCTTCTTTCAATTTCAACAGTAGTCTAATGTATGGGCAAATGGCCCGCACGCCATGTGTGAATAGTGGCAAGGAAATGATGCTGTGAGTTTAGCTAAGACAATAGTGAAAGGAGCCAACAATAGTCCCTATAGTAACTCTCCAGTCCAGGATGTATTTAGGAAGGGTTTGGGAACACATTGTGACCAGGGACCATTGAGTATCGGAAGGTTATATCAGCCGAGAACTATGTCATACATGTTTCAAAAGAGAAAACTCCATTCGGTTGTATCAGTGGCCTGTGTCCATATTATGCTTTTTTTTTTGTTAATAGTTTAGTTATCCGGACAGCCTTCAAACAGACTATACCTTTGAACTGATGTAGTGTACATTGTAATCCCGCTGGTTTTTCAATAAATATGCATTAAATATATATATATTATTTACACCCGAAGCCCTGCTTACATGGTTGGGGGATTTTTTTGTAACAGTTTAAAAATATATACATTTTAAAAGCAATTGCTGGACTTTGGGATTTGTAATATAGCCTTGCTGTAAATACATCAGCATTGCAAAATTCTGCTGTAATGCTGCTGGCTTGTATTCAGTAAGTGAGCATGAGCTGTTACATGACTTGCAAGAAATTGTTAACCAGTGATAGATGTCAGAGATGTCATTTTTGTTGTCAGTCCAGTTGAAGCTGAGTAAGACATTAAACAATTTATAGAACAGTCTTGTTGAATGGGTTTTGTCCTTGCACAACAGCTGTTGAAGATGCACATTTTGTTTCCTCTTTCCAACAGACTTAGAAGCTAAAGGAAGGTTCAGCTCTCCAGTTCTGGATGTAAGTGACCGACAGCTTATCCTGGAGAAGAACCAGACGCTCCAGCTGAACTGCAGGTGCACAACCCACAATTGCTATTGAGGTCTAGAAACAGGTGCATGGTTATGTAACTGGTCTCACTGATAAAAAAATCAATCAAAATGTTTTTTTAGACCATGCTGGAGTCACTGAATATAGCAATGAAATATCATGTACCTTAAGGTCCTGCTGTTAACAACATCCAGCATGTGTAAACCAGTTAATGGTGCAAATCTGACCTAACGGGAATTAGTTTGATCAAAATTCTTTAGGACATTATACAGTAAAAGCTTTTCTATAAGTGTATAACTGGTGTTATAGGGGCCGATGGGACCTGAAGTGGGATTTTCCCTCTGGAGTGCCCAAGGACTATCCGGGTGCCCGTGTAGAGGAGTCGCGCTGTGGCAGGCTCACAAACCAGTACTGTAGCCGCCTGATTCTTGGTCCTGCATTAGCCCAACATACAGGCTCCTACCGGTGCCGCTATACCCACAAGCAGCGCAAGCATACTTCCATCTATGTCTACATCACAGGTAAGGGGCTACACATGCTGTTCACGTGGCAGTTTGGTGATACTAGCAGTAATATAAACTTCTGATTCAGGCCCACATTCAATGGCTGGCCTTCTCACTGACCGCTTCTGTTTGTTAAGGCTAAACAGGAAGCCAAGAAAAGCCAATAATATCTAAACACCATTTTTTCTCAAAGCAGCACATCCTACTAAGTGTGTATTTGGCATGGTTTCTCACTGCCTTGTTTTTTTTTTCATGGCATAGTCCATCCTCCCCCTCCTCTTGTCTATATATAACCTTTAACTTTCTTTTACGTGCCACCTTAGAGTGGAACAGAAATAGTACCAGCTGCCGAATGCCTCGGCTCCTGGGCAGCCTTTCCCAGGGCACCAGCGTTATCTCCTTCTCTCAGCCTCACTGGCAGCATCCTGTGCTGCTCAAAGAGGGTCGGCGAGGAACGGATAGGGGGATGGGATGTCTTCTTGGGAGAGTAGGGCTGAGCATGTGTTGATGTTAGGTTGGTGGCAGGTTGAAGTGGTTGGTGCTACCCTCTCAAAATACATTTTTATGTACTATCTCTATTGAAACGTTTTGAACACATAGAAACACTCTATTGAAACAGCACTAGTGCTGTTAAATTTTCAAATCTAAGTGTAAACATAAGTGCAACTCATGTACATTTGCTAAAAAATAGCTCCCACTGTATGTTGGGTTTTACATCCAGAGTGTCACTGAGCCGGCAGACGTACAAAGGTGCAGTGACAGTGGAGGCTATGCACACAAGTTGGGGCCCTTAGGTCAGGAGGTACAGCCCCTGTCCAGCCAACAAGGCCCCTAAGGGGCCATCGCTCCTATGACCATGTCCATAAAGTCTGTCCCGCCCTCCTGTAGATGGAATCAAAGTACATCAAGGAAGCCTTGCATTCAGCAGTCCTTGGGGTACTTTTGTTAAAATGTTCAGAGAATTTTTCCTTTCCTTTAATAATGCTGTAGAGAGACAAACAATGGAGCAAGCAACACCCAAGCACTTTCAATGCCACAAGGAGGTTGCAGCTGCGAAAGAAAGTGCAAGCAAGCCTGAAAACAACACAGAAAAAGCTTTTGATAACTAGCAAACAATCCTTTTGTCTGCTTCTTGCTGACTCTGAATTGTTGTCAGCAATCAGTTTGTGTGTGTATTTGTATGCACCCAAAGGAATGTGTATCTGTTTGTTCCTGACCTCGATGTTTGGGTTTCAGATAGCCAGCGGCCATTTGTGAAGGTGCAGAAAGCAATCCCAGAAGTGGTCTACATGAAGGAAGGAGAAAACTTAGTGTTTCCCTGCAGAGTCACAAACCCAGACACCAAAGTCTCATTGATCAAAGTGAGTACCCCTACTATTGGCTTTATCTAGTACACCACCCAAAACTCTTTAGTTAACTTTTTTACAATCCATTTGGCAACAGTGAAAATCCACCTAAAAGATCTTGGGACATGTGTCATATCCCTTGACACAGTAACTTCAACATTATAACTAATATGGTCAGGATAACCCTCTACCTCAATATTAACCTGCCTCACCCAGTGCCACACACTCTTCTCTGTTCATTTTAATTTTTTCCTTAATAATTTGGTCTACAGGTAATCCATATGCTATTCTCTACATTTGCCGTTTGTGTTCTAAGGCTTCTCCAATCAATGCTGTTTAATCGTAAAACTTTTTCTTGCAAAACCATAGAAAAAGGTTTTGCATTCTAGCTTTAGTCTAAGCACTAAATTGATGTCTATGTTTAATTATTTTTCTCTCTCTTTAACTTTAAACTCTGAATTACACCATAGACTGAGATACAAATATGTTAAATACATTTTCATGAAGATTCTTTTCACTTCAAGATCTCCACCCAGCAAGTACTGGCATTTAATACTTATCACAGTGCCATTCTTCCTCTCACATGAACCTTATCTCATCTTCTCCTCCCTTATTGCATGAGCCTGCACCACCCGTGTTCATCAAAACAATCCTAACCTGACCTCACAATCATGCTACTTCATATCCCGCCTCTTCCTCTCAACCACCTCTCACCAGTGCTTCTCAACCTGGTCCTGGAGTACCCCTGTTCTGCATATGTTGGTCTTTGCCCTACTCTAACAGACCTGTTTGAGTAAAGATGTCCTTGTTGAGTTGAAGTAGTTTTTTTTAAGACCGGCAGAATACTAAAATAAGCTGGGCAGCAGCACCACTGGACCACTTTCCTACACTTGTCTGTGTGGATCACTGTTGTTCTGGGGCTGAATTTATAAAAGCTTTTAAAAAACAGAAACTTTTTGTATCTTAATTAAAAAAAGGGCCTGGTGAAAAATAGTTTGCTCATCACATTACTCTGATCAAGCACATTGTTTAAAAGTTAGATTACTGTGAAGATATATTTAAGGACTTTGAAGATATATTCTTCAGGTTACTTTTGTGAGAAAAAGTTAGGGAGAAATTGTACACATTCTAAAATTGTTTTTTTTTTTAAGAGAGACAGATTTTCTTGGCTATATCTGAATTTTCTTAAGATTCCTTTGTGAACATTTAAAATCAGCCATCGTCCATGTCCTTAACTTTCTATTAGACCTGTTTGCGTGAGTGCAGATGCGTGCAAGTGTGTGTTTGTGTATAGAGCAGGATCCTTTACAGGACTCTGTGACACATATACCTGTCTTACGCCAGCGGGTGGAGAGAGTGGCGCCCCCGGCTTCCTCTGTCCGGTTGGCACTACATTCGGCCCCGGTGATGGAGACAGGACGTTGGGGTCAAAGTGCCCCCCTCCCCATGCCCTTCTACCTGGGGAAGTGCTGGCCGCCACATGCAGGCTGATGTCTTTTACAGCTGGTGGAATAGACTTGTTAGGCGTTAGTTGGAATGACTTAACTGAGTATGACTGAATCTGCTGCATCCTCACCAAAACTGTAATAATATTAGGCCCAGATCCCCTATGGGAAAACAGTTTAGGCCATATATGGCCATTGAAACCCCTGAGAGCTTTTAAAAACTTTTCAGGATGAGTTTTAGATGAGGACAGGAAGCGGAAAAGAGCAAAACGACCAGTTCCCCTTGCACTGCCTTTGGCTACATTTTCAGGATGGGAGCTGTTTGGGGATATGCCATCGATATGACATCCCTCTCCTCCCTTTGGCCTGAAAAAGCTTTGCGTTTAATTTCAGTTTTGCTCTGTTTACGTCCTACTTGACCCTATGCACAGAGTCACAAAGGTAATCAGTCTAAAAATACAAAACTCCCTCCACCCCCTTTTCAAACTTGGATTGTCACACGCAGCTAGAGTGTTTATTTCCGGAAAGGTTTTTTTATTTTTTTGCACTCTGCCGAGTATCTTTAATCTCGCACCTCTTGCATAGGGAACAATACCCTGGGGGCCGTGCTCTCGCAGAAGCTGTGAAAGTGGCCAGAGAGGCCCTTCCAGAGGTTGACCTGAGAGCCCCAGCCGCAGTGTCTATATCCTGTAGTAACAGGATGTGAGGAGATGGACTGGAGTCACGTTTCCACATCCTCAACCTTCTCAGGCTTTGCACAAGGGCTAGCTGGGGGGGGGGCACCCGTCTTATGGAATCGCCCAAAATTAAAGATGTTAGCAGTATTCATTGGCTGTATATAAGACCTGCATGGGAGTGAGTAGAAAAGGACTTACCTAACACACTCATGCTGCATGGGGAGGGGTGTTTGACCTGTTTGCACTGGGCGGTAAGCGTCCATCTGATCCCCTGAGAAAGGGCAGGACATTTCCAAGCTGTCAGAGCACCTCCAGTAAACATTTCCTTCAATGAACAGGGAAGAAAACAAAATCACAGTACAACTCTCCAAGAATTTCTGACAGACAGCGCCTTGTTACCAAACCTGTCTTTTTCAACATCACAAGCATTAAATTACTGTCCTGTTTCATTTCAGCACAGTTCAACATTGTTTAAAAGAGTCAAGTTTTGTAGTATTAGCTAAGCATCACCAATGTTGTGTAACCTTTTTTACATTTAGAGCAATGTTAATGCATGTCGGTTAAAATGATTTCTTCATCAGCTGATTAATTTTCATTTTAATGTTTGCAGTTTCCTAGCCACAAACTTGGCACTGATCAAAAAAACATCATTTGGAACAGCAGACAGGGCTTTGTCATCCGCAGCCCCACATACTTCTACATTGGTCTTTTTTCATGTGAAACCATCATCAACGGGATTAAATACACCAATAATTTCTTGACTCATAGACCAGGTATGAGAATGAAATTGACTTGATTCATAGACTATAAGCATGCCACAATCTAAAAATTCTCTGGCATTTTTACTTTATTAGTCCACTTTTACTTTCATTTACCCTGCGTTTCATCTTTTTATTGTCCTGGGGTCTTTAGTGAATAAGATCCAGGATGTTTACTTGAACAGCACTGGTTTGGTTCAGGCTCTCCAGGGAGAGTTTCTGGCCTTGAACTGCACCGTTACAGCTGAGTGGAACTCCAGGGTATCAATCAGCTGGACTTACCCTGGACAGGTTAGTTACGTCTACCACTTGATCCAGGCTCTTATGTAAGAGCATTTAATGCAATTGCTGTGCATGATCACAAACTTACGATTAATGTTCTTTCTATCTGTAGACCAATAGTACAGCCTTAATCACTAGGCGTATTGCCCAGAGCAGAACCAACATGGTTTTCTATAGTGTTCTTACCATACATAAATTACGCAAGGCTGACAAAGGAGTGTACACGTGCCATGTGGAAAGCGGTCCAGCAAGGAGACAAGCAAACTCTTCAGTCATAGTTTATGGTAAGATAATCAAAAGAACCAGCCTCTTTTACCAGTAAACTTTTATAGGATTTGTTGTTTGTCGTTTTGTACATTTCTAATGGACATATGGGCCTTTGGTTTTTCAGATCGGCCTTTCATCAGGCTGAAGTACAGAGATGGTTCATCTTTACATGCTTACGCAGGACAAAAATCCTTCCGCCTGTCTCCCAAATTACGGGCTTTCCCTGAACCTGAAGTTATCTGGTAAGAACTTTCAGAAATCAAATATAGTCAGTCAATTGTAAGAGAATGTAGATACAGCTTGTTACATACGGCATGTCAAAGATCAATGAATTTGAGAAAAAAGCATGTCCCATATTGTATCCGTAGAGGTAGATTTTTTATCCAAAATCAGTAAAATCTGCTTTTTAGTTCCTGTAATTTTGTCCTGTGTCTGATTGATATCCAGGTTGAAGGATGGGATGGTGGCAGCAGAGCGGTGTTCACGATACCACGTGGATGGCTATAATCTAGTGATTCGAGATGTTGCAGAGGAGGATGCAGGGGTGTACACCATTCTCACTGGCATCCAGCAGTTTAAACTTCACCAGAACCTCTCACTTTCACTTGTGGTGAATGGTAAGCTTGTTTGCATACTCTGTTTGTTATATAATAATAATAATTTTGGACAACTTTTTGAATATCTATAAGTATCTGGTCAAGTTTTATAAGTTAAACAATATACATTAAATGTAAATAAATACTTCAATGTATTTTGTTATTAATTTGTATTCTAATGTGCCTATAGCAAATAGTTTTTCAAGTTCATGTGTACTCTGAGCCAATTGTCACTGTCAGTATGCTCTCACATACAGTGATGCCTCAGATTGGAGAGAAAGCTGTAGCAGGCAAAGACCCAGGAATCATACCGCAGAACAGCAGACAAGCCCTTCGCTGCACGTCCTATGGTGTCCCATCACCTCGTCTTCAATGGCTGTGGCATCCCTGCCCTCCTAAAGGCCTGTAAGTACCTTACCAATCTGAGTTAATACACCTAACATAGAGAATTTAAGCAACCTGTGCATAGGAATGTGGTACAGATATTACATGCATTTAGT
Organism: Prochilodus magdalenae; assembly: GCA_024036415.1. Classification (NCBI taxonomy): domain Eukaryota; kingdom Metazoa; phylum Chordata; class Actinopteri; order Characiformes; family Prochilodontidae; genus Prochilodus; species Prochilodus magdalenae. Next base: position 367,620 of record JAMWET010005636.1, on the reverse strand, counting down.
CTGGATATATAAGTTGGATCATAAACCTAATTGTTTCATTTCATGTTAGATTGTTTTCTTACATAAGAACAAAATAAGGACAAGGCAGCAAAACGTTTAATTTGTTTCCTGAGCTAATTTAATTGTCTCAGGTTGCTTGGCAGAAAAGACTCTAAAATACTTGATCATTCAATGCCTCTTATTTTACATTTATGTGAAATAACTTGCACAAACTCTCATTTCTCTGTTACTTGTGTATCATACTTCTGTACATGCAAAAAAGCAGACAGACCATTTTCATTTTTGCATGGTTCACATTTCCCACAGCAAAACAACTTAGATCTTCTTTTTGACATTGTGTAATATCCTGTTACCATTTCTGTTTAAAACATAAACACCGGCCGCCAGCCCATAGCCACTTTTCACACTGTACTTGGTCATATTGTGTATGATTAGTTTGTTTGTGCCTGTGTCTGTAGGAATAGTGTCTTATGTATGTGCCTATTTGTTTGTGAACTGAGACATGTTTTGTCTATTCCAGCATGTGTTCAGACAGGGCTTCCTCTTAGCTTCCAGAACAGATGGTTAAGAAGGCCTTTCATGTGTGTGTGTCTATTCATTTCTGTATGTACACATGTTTGTGTGTGTGTGTGTGTGTGTGTGTGTGTGTGTGTGTGTGTGTGTGTGTGTGCTTGAATGAATGTGTGCCTGGTACAGTCATAGAACTCAGTGTAACCCAAAGTTGAAAGCGCAGAAAAAAGCACTTCAAAAGAAACTAGTTCCGTGCTTACAAGCACGATTTGTTGGTTTCTAAATCAAACGCTATGATTTAATGAACTTCCCGTGCCGAATACGGCCTGTTTGTTATTCTGATTGCTCAGGCGCATCCTGCCATGCCTTTTCTAATGTGTGACACACAAACTATTCAGCATTCTCATGAGAAAAGCTAAGCCAGCACTATTCATATAAGAACATCCCAGAGAGACTCCCATTCTTACTCGCAATCACACACATCCTAAGACAAGGGTCCAAGGGTCAAGCTCTTTGCTCACTGATTCTTGAATCTTACCATGCCCAAAATGCTGATTATACCATTGACCATATTAGTGTGCCTTATTTAAATACCTTCCTCCTTTACTGGCCAGAGAAGAACTCGTTTCAACATCATGCGTCCCCTTATCGCATTGCCATGGCAACAGTAAAGAGCTGTGACCGTGGACCTTTGTCTTGGCTCATGCTTTTGGCATGCTATTGAATCCTACTTCCTGAAAAGTGCTGTAAATGAAATGTTGATGAAGTAAAAAAAAGACCCTTTTTTTGCAAGACCCTCAAAATAGGCTGATGCAATAGGCCCCACGAGAGTCTTACTAAGCTTTACCAAACCACAAAAGCATAATCAAAATACTTTCTATTAATAATACCCCTTAACCTTTTGAACTATAGGCATTACTCAGTTATTCAATTATGAAGACATACAATAACTGCTATGTATCATTTGATAACTAGATAAACTGAAAGGAGTTAAGGTCCCCTTGAGTCTTTAGAGTTTAAAAGTTTTTTAACTGATATTTTCTGTTCAAAAAACAACTTGAGAATATTTAAATGTGTTTATGTGTAAAATATGTCATGTCAGCATGGTATATGGTATGGTATATGTTTTTTTTTCCTAGTTTACTTACATTTGGAAATATTGTGTTAATGTAATGTGTTTTACTTATGTGGAACATGTGGGTGCACATTTAAGTCATACATCTAGAGATTTTGCAATCAAAAGGTGACCTTACAAACATGCAAAGTGGTTTTTTAAATTGGTAAATGGAGTGATGTATATGACTTGATGTGTTGAAATGTCATTGCTGAATGGAAAGTGGTGTTTGAGAGTGTTATTGCGAGCTGATCACAGGCTCCTGACTGAGGCCCTTATTCTTTATAGCAGCCCGGCGCGGCTGGCCTGACGCTGAGGCGGAGGAGGCGCAGGGAGAGTGGCGCTGTGGGGGCCGGGACGGGCTTCCCTGTGCGCTTGGATGGGCCCGCGCCTCGGCCATGGGAACGGCAGCACTCTTATCTCAGCCGGGCAGGAGGCGCAGACGGGCTTCCTGTGCGAAAATCAGAGCGCTTTTCCTCTCGTTGTTTGGCTTCCTCCCCGACGCGAGTCGGCTTCCCAGCAGCGTGATTGTCCCTGCGTCTTCAAACGTGGCACAGGCTGCTTCCTCAAGGGCTTGATCTATTCTTGAGAGGCCGTCATCCCCTCGCTGCCTCCACCCTAACCCCAACCCCTCAAGCACCTCCAACAACACCCCCACCTCCATCCTCACCTGCCCCCTCCCTTGCCCCCCCACCCTGACAGCATTCAGCTGCCAGCCTTTCAACCCTGAACTCTGCCACCATCACTGTCCCCACCAATTCCACAACCTTTACCAACAAAATCAACCTTCCAACCAGGGTGGCGCCCTGCTGAAAGAGTCTGGACTGTTTCCATGGCAACATTTCCAGAAAATACCTGGTGTACCTGCAGCTGGGCATGCTGGGAGACATCATTATGAGCACATTCCTTCCTCCTCAACACCAACCCCCTACTCCCCCACGTCCACTGCAGTATTCAACCTGCCATTGTCATTATCTCTAACCCCACGACCTCCATCAACAAAGTCAACCTAAAGGCCAATGCTGAGAGAATCAGGACTGTTTCCTATGGCAGCTGCTTCAACAAGAAGAACCTGCAGCCGTGCATGCTGTAATACGCCATCAGGAGGAGCAGCAGTCAGGACGAACAGGCTCACATATGCATACCCTGGAACTGCTTTCTAATTTATTTTTGCCACCTCCATCTGGAAAAAATCTTTTTATTTTTCATTTTATTTTTAATTGTTTCTCTCTGTCAGACATTTTTGAGCCAGAAGAAAGTGCAATTCCATCCACACACTGCCCACTGCCCTTTCTGGAGCTGCTTTTGCTTTTTTGTGTCCTAGAGTGGTACTATAATGGATGTATGAACCGTGCCTGTCTCCAAGCCCAATCTTGTCTGTTCTATAGTTCTAACATCCACAAAAGCTGTGAGTTCAATTCATATATGATGACATATTCTGGGTCAGTATGTCAGTGTAAGTCCCGGAGAGTGGAGCACTCACGATTTAGAATTCGCAATTACATCCAGAACAATACTATAGGTGGCCCAGAGCGCCTGCTGTGTAGGGCTTTATGGGTCAGAAATGAATGACTGCTGTCATCCCATGTCAATGCGTGTCACTCTGTTTTAAACCTTCTCAGATCATGGCGATACTAAGTGTTACTATTGCCATGTTTTGTGCTGAAAGAAAATGTCTGTTTGAGTGAGATTGCTTGTATGTATGTGTATGTATGCATGCAAGTGTGGTAGGGAGTCTGTGGTGCAAATGTACTGGCTTGTTTTGTGTGTGTGTGTGTGTGTGTGTGTGTGTGTGTGTGTGTGTGCGTGTAACAGGTTTCTTACTTTACGGGTCTGTCCCAATGTGATTTATCCTTTTTTATACAGATTTTCTATGAGTAATATATGAATCTAATATTTAATAATTTTATACAACTAACTTACTTATGGTAAATGCCAGTAATTGCCAATTGTGTAAGAAGGCTCATAAATTTTAAAATCTGTGTTATATCAAATGTATGTGTTTTTATATTAAAAAAATTGCTTGAATTTATGTGTACAATATGGTCTATTTGGTGTTTAATTTTAATGTTAAAGTTCTCACAATGGAAGGTTTAATGTAATTATTGACCTTCAAATAAACTGCCCTCTTCAATTACATTGACATGTATGGGTTTCTTAAGCCTCTACGTGTCACGTATGATATGCATTTGGTGTTTAGAAAGCTTTGAATCCTCCCTGCCCTGATTGAGCTTCTTAATGCTGTACGCAGGCACACAACCAATTTGTGAGCGTGGGTGTGAGAATCGTGGATGAGCGTATCTCTTCAAGGATGATTAGAGAAAAACAAATGTGTGTTGGTGGATGCAGCCTTTTTCGTGTGTATTTCCTGGGAGGCGTGGGAGAGTAGTGTGTGTGTGTGAGAAGTGTGTGTGCTGGTGTCATGATCAGGGTGGGACACTGGAGCACAGGAGACGGGCACTCACTATCTCTGCCAAGAGGAAGAGTAATCAGGGAGAGAGGAGTCAGAGCCAGGGAGGGGAAAGGAACGGGACACAAGGGTGGGGAGAGCTGAAGGGGGGTGGAGGGGTAGTATGCCCAACACCACAGGACACCCTCACAAGCTCTAGCACTGATAGGCCGCATCACTTTGGAGTTTTATAATTTCTAAATACTCTGGATTTTTTATTTAATTAAAGTGTATGAATCACTTCCACTTTAATAAAACACGGCACATCAACACTACTGTTTATTTTTTCCATCTTAATTATTTTAACAGTTACTGTTCATTGTTGTTCATATAATATATGTGAGGTACACATATTTGTACATTCAGCACACCTGCATGCCTAATTAAGCATCAATCAGGTTTAATAGTTGTATTAAAGTAAGGATAATGACCAGAAAACAGCCCCCAGGGGAGGGACACAAGGGGCTTGGTATGAATTGAGAGCAGACTTTGAAGGGATACAGAATTGTGGATGGGGTATGATTTAGGAAGGAGAGGAAGTTTACATGCCGGAGACAGCAGAAACACCACGTCCAAGCAGTGGATACTGCTAATTACAGAACAAGGCCACATTGTCAAGTATGTGTCCAGATTATACACACGCTTCTTGAAACCCACAAACAGGCTTACGTCCACACGTATCATCAGCATTCCTAAAAAAAAGTTTCAGTTACTTAATAAAATATTGGGAATCTGAAATGAATACCATTCTAAAAAGTGACAATTTCCCCTACAGCTTTGCGAATCTTTGCCAATGAGGTTACAACTATGTTAACGAACAGCTGCAATTCCCAAGGGACCAATGATGATGGGACGTTTCCGGTATTCCCTTTAGCAGCTGCAGCTGTGTCACACACCTGTGTGGAGTGACTTCACTATTATAAACACAGCTGAACTAAAGCCTGTCCCTCTCTCTTCCTCTTTCTCTGTCTCTCTGTCTTTCCTCTAAGATGTGGGCCGGTTTCCTCCTCCTGGATGGCAGTGAGTGAGCAGACAGTGGTCACGTCCACCCACAACCCTATCCTGAGCATCAGCCACAGACAGGAAGTGTTGCAGGGGAAGAACAAGGTGAGCTGACCAGTGGGTGGACGTATGGGAGCGGAGACGTTTTGATGAATGCTTCTAGGCATGCAGGGATTTAAAGAAGGAAAAGAATAACATGCTTTTTGTGTGCGTAATAAACAATGATTTTTTTATAGCCAAGAAATGAGTAATAAGATTTAAGCAGTTTTTTTTAAGGCCTTTTCTGTTGAACAGGGGAAACAGGAAGATATTTTTTATTGATTAACTTTGCCCAAGGTAACAATAGTAGAGCTATTAATAATGGTCAATATATTATTCTAAAGATGCCATATAACACATTTATTCAGTGAGTTATTCCTTGCTGTCTGCACAGCAAGAAATGCATAGACATGATTTTACATGCTTGTTTACAGCCCTATGATTTTGCTCTAGAATAAAATGAGTTGTTTGTATGGTGAGCTCATGAATAATTCAATGGGCTCTGGTCCCAGTTTGCTAGTTTACAGTAAAGAATGGTGGTTCTCACCCAAAACCACTATGTCAAAAAGACATGTTGTCTAAACAGATAAAAAATAAAATTGTCCATGTAAATAAGTAGGCCGCCATACTTTTAATGTCGGTTGCGCAAGTGAAATGTCTGTAGCAAATTAACAACTCTCAATTAAAATTGGTCAGGATCTTGAAAAAGAAAATTTCTGGTTCCACCTCATATGTTAACATTTTTACAATACTTGTTGTAGCTGTTGCATTTAAGGTGGAGCTAAACGTTCAGTTAAAATGCTTGCAGTTGGGAAGCCAAATTCTGTATTGGTTAAAGCTCAACATCAATCATATCTATTGACACTTGGTATGAAAAGTGCCAACATCGTCTTCATATGGATATGGATTTCTCCATATAGTCTGTCATTTTCTTTGCTTCGTTATTAATGAATGTAAAATTTTAGGTAGTAGGACATAAGTATTAATGTGTCAAGACTTTTACTTAACAGTCTAGGGCTTTAGAATTGCCTAGTTTCCCACTTGCCAATGCAAAACTCTTTATTCAACTATTGCAACTAAATGCAATTTTCTATTCTTTAGTATTTAGCCGTTTTGGCGTTTGGCTCTTAAAGCTATCCTTGCTATCCTACTAAATGAACTGTAAGCATTGTTGGATGTGCAAAAAGTAAATGTGTGTGTGTGTGTGTGTGTGTGTGTGTGTCTTCAGACTATAGGTGTTTTAACAATTGGCAAGGCATTAATATCTGGCATCTATCGCTGCGTTGCTTCCAACTCTGTAGGAAGAGATGATTTGGACATCCGCTTCTATGTTACAGGTACTTCCCACACATGCAGTGGATTTCACACACTTGCCTGTAGCTCAGAATTGGCAGTCAAAAGTCAAATAAGCTGTTAGGCTAATGAAAAGCATTTTGGCCATTTGCCCGTGTACATGGTCCTGCCCCAAACCCTCTAGCCACACACACCTCCTGTTTGGGGGATCGCTATCAAGGCATGCTAAATTCAGCTACAGTGGATGTGGCTTTACGTGAGGGTTGTTGCTATGGTTATGGGGTAGGGGTGGGGGGGGTGGGGGTTGAACAGGAACCTGTGGTGCTTATCAGCTCGCTTCCCCGTGCCGCCTAACGTGCTTTATTTGGAGAGTCCTGGTGGTGTTCGGGAAAGATAAACATTATCTTCCATCAGGAAAACCTCGAGCGGTTTCCACGGGAAATTTCAAATAGCTAAAGTAAATAAAAGGTCCTTTCGCAGGAGGTTCTCCTGCTCCTTTACTGACAATAGCTATTCAACAATGCCATCAAAGGTTATGAAAAAAAATTAAGTTTGATCAACACTCCAAATGTGTGTTATTATGCTGTCGTTGTTTTGTATATGACCCAGTTAAGGGCCTGTATCACTGCCAGCACTCCAGTACTCTATGTCTTTATGCTGAGAATTTATAGTGTTGGTACGAGCGCTGAAGCACACTCTAACATGCCCTATATTCCTTCCCACCGAACACAGATATCCCAGGAGGCTTCAGCGTCTCTTTGGAGGATGAACCAAGAGAGGGGGGTGACGTTCACCTGTCCTGTGCAGCCAATAAGCACCTGTACTCAAATGTGACATGGTACAGAGTAACCAATAGCTCCATTGTGCCAATGAATGGTCAGTTTTTTGCCAATGAACTGACAGAGGGAGAGTTTTCCCTTACTTTACGCCTGCTGTTGAGGAATCTTACATCGCAGCATTCTGGGATATACCGCTGCTTTGCCACACATCGGCTTACAGGAAAACATACTCATCTGGATAAACTGGTAAAGGTCACAGGTGTGTGTTTTGGATCACTGCATAAGAGTCCATCAAGTTCATTTAAAATGTGTTCTCATAAATGAGCACATCATGGTTGAACTGATAGCTACTGTGCTATTCCTACCTGAGTCCATTTAGGAATCATTTCCCTTTACACATTTCCCTTTAACTAGTCATTCAGCTGAGATATATCTGGTGTCTGAAGTTTTGCACTGGAGGCTAAAGGAGCTAACAGTTTTGTATTCAGACTGCATGCCTGAGATCAATACACATTTACTTTAAACTGGATTGTTGAGTAATCTCAAAAAAAAACTTGCTTATGTGGTGTCTGACACTGCATGACTGTGTTATTCATATAAATGGACATCTCTTGGCTGATCAACTGCTTTTAAGCTAAGAGAAATATCATGTAAGAAAAACTAAATTTTCAGTGAAGATGACAAATTGAAAAACTTAGATATATGTTTATAGGTATATGTACATACACTACTCTCTGTCACGCGTCATATATCCTAGACTAAGTGTAAAGGAAACTAATAGCTATTTGTAAGATGGTCACATTATCCTCTGAGTCTTACACAATGGCATTCCTGTATGAAATCCACTATGAGTCACAATAGGATGTGCTAACAGATGCGCACAAATACAAGCTATATAGAGTGCAGTGTGGTGGGGGGAAGTGGGGGGGAGAAAAAATAGAATGAGAAGAAAGAAAAGGAGAAGGGTCCTTGGGAACCAAATCCTTAAGCCTCCTACAGTCCCTCCCTCCAAGGCTGTGCAATGCAGCACCTCTTTCACGTGGGAATGGGAGCCGGACAGGAGGAAGAGGACACAATAATACTTCCCACTGTGCCCCTTCTGCACCGCACTTCACATGAACCTAGAACAATCAGCCAATCAGCAACTGTCATTGAACAAGGAAAGAGATAATAATCAATTGTGTCAAGGAGGAAAATGTTCTGAACAATCAGCTTGTTGTAAGGCAACTTTTTCAAATGCCACTGTCCTATTAACATTTAGCACAATGTAATTTAAAGAATGAGGCTTTTTCACAAATGAGGAAGTGTCATCCAGGCTGCACATATGTAGCTTATTTTAGGGATGGACATTGCCCATGTCAAGAGATGTTCTGATAAAAGACAAGATGATTAAAGTAGAACAGAAATATGGTATTCCACTTGATTTCTGCTGAAGCTATGCCAGAACAGCTCACATCCAGCTGTAGAGGAAGTGGCAGTTTAGTCAACTGAGGGCAAAATGTGACACTGAAATAAACTGAAAGTTGTCACTATTGGCAGGGCTCCAGTGACTGTTTCACAATTCGCTCTGAAAGAAATACAGCTAGGTCTTATCTGCGGCATTGGCAGTCTAATACTGTGCAAATCAGTCAGTGCCTTGTTAATATTTGCCAGCGTAGCTACTCGTTTGACATCATTGCCTCTCTAGAGATAAAACTGTGAAATTTAAATTGAATTGGTGGATGTGCTATTTAAAAGAAAATGACATATTATGGCTGTATTGGTGGAGCTGTGTGGCTTTTTGTCTCCCCCTGCAGTCTTGGAGGCTCCAGTTCTTCTGCAGAACCTCAGTGACTGCAGTGTTCATGTGAAAAGCTCCATCACTCTCCACTGCCTGGTCCATGGGGTGCCACGCCCAATCGTCACATGGTACAAGGACCAGAGAAGACTCAAGCAGATGTCTGGTGAGACTAAACAGTCTGTATGCAGAGTACAAAAACTCCAAATGCATACTGAAATGTACAAATTCACTATTATTTGATTATTTTGATATGATTCAGAATTATTTATAAAGGTACATTGTGCTTTGCACATTTTTGTGTTTTCACTATTGTACACATCTGTGCTGAATCGTGTGTGCTCCATGTGCATAGTGCAACAGGACAACAGGACTTCGTTTAGAAACCCTCGGCGTAGATGGTAGTGGGGAAGACAGATTGTAATTTTTTTATATGTGCATGCTTTGTTTATTATTATTATTAATAATAATAACAATAATAATAAGAATATTTATTATTATTATTAATGTTATTATTATTATAAACTTCTAAATCGTTTCACACTGATATTAGGCATGCACATTAATTCCTCATCAACTGTAGAAAGCATTTAGATATATAAATCTGAACAGTGGCTCTGGGCCAAGAAATGAAAACCCCATTCTCTTTTTTTGTGTGAACTGTTTTGAAAAAACCTTATATAAAGAGTTTAAAGCACTCTACCAAATTAGTCAACTAGGAGATATATCATAACCTAATATACATTAAATCAGAGCAACAAAAGGTTTAGGAAAATCTAACAAAAAGGCAAAGATTGTGTGTAACTGTATTGTCAGAATGAACTAAATATCCCACAAAGCAATCTGTCACTTTCACCTCATTTTCTGTGTTTTTCTTCAGTGTTTATATGAATATAAGTTCATATATTGTGTAGTTGTATATTATGTTGTGTAATTATTATTCTATTATTTTAACTGTCACTTTATTTTACCTTTGTTATTAAGTTATTTAGCTTTAAATAACATTTTTGTTTAACTCTATAAAATTATGTTTATACTGATATGGCCCTTTTTTTTTTTACATTACTTATTGAAGTGGGCTCATGTGACAAATATAATTGGAATGTTGGGGTTAAAACAGGTTGCATGTGTGAAGTGGCTTTATTAAGGGCAAACCCATGATCATGGTCCATACACTCAGGGCTCAAAACACAAGAACACAGCTACATCAGAGTCAAATACATAACAGCAAAAACCAGGAAGACACAAGGCTAGAGAAAACACACAAAACACAGAGACTTTACAACATACAGTTGCATAGGAGCTGCACAAAGAACCAGCTTTGGAGAAGCAGCAATTTAGAAAGCTGGCACTGAGTCAGAACTGGGAGTGGAGCTGCTTAGAGAACTAGCACTGGAGGAGCCTGGGGAACTGAGCTTTGGGTGGAGCCAACGTGTGGGCCCTGCGTGGAACAGGAACAGGCCCGAACCGGAGGGCAGAAACAGGAATAGAACCGCAACCCAGGGAGGCAGGAGGTGGTATAGTAGCTTGAGGTGGCAGGATGAGAGCAGGCATGGACTGGCCAGTGCTCTCTATAGCACTGGGTGGTACCTTGAGGGCAGGCATTGATGGGCTTGTGCTCTCAGTAGCACTAGGTAGAGCCTTTAGGGCCCTGCCTGTCTAGACTCTGATTATTGGACTGCCTTTAATAAAGTCACCCTGCCCATGCAACCTGCTTCTGTTCCTTTGTCACAATAATTACTGGTTGGTGCATGGTGATAGTGCATTAAAGCCGTAAAAGGGATTTTTGTTGTCCTTTAGCATGTTGAGTTTTTTGTGTTTTTATTTTTTTGTGTAATTTCTAACTGTTCTACCAGAACTTCTCTTCTAGGTTTCAGTATAATGACATTATGTCATGATCTATGTGGTGTACACATTAATAAAATTCACAGCAGTGACAGCTGCCCCCCTCACATGCATAAAAACTGCACTCTACTACATGGCCGGACCCATAGCAGACCGATTGCTTAATTGACCGATCACCCAATTAACTACACCCCCTTGAATCTTCTTTTATTGTCCATTTTATTAGCTGCATTTAACCCTATAGGAACACTTTGTTTTTCACTGGTCTGGATGCCCATAAGACCACCACAGAGCTGGTATTATTTAGGTGTTGGGTCATTCTCAGCACTGCAGTGACACTACAAAGGAGTTATTGATCATTCTAGTGTCACCTCCTTCCTGTGATCACTGATGGACTGACTAAAAGATGACTAACACAACATTTGCAGAAACAGATGAGCTGTTGTCTGTGTTATCTACAAAGTGGACCAACGAAGTATCTGTCTAATCGAGTGAACAGTGTTGAACACTCAACAACACTGCTATGTCTTATCTACTTGTTCCAGCACAACACAAACTAACTTGAGAATGACCCACCACCCACATGATACCTGCTCTGTGGTGGTTCTGTGTGTTTTCTGAGCATTGGATAACAAGGTAAAGGAAGACCAAAACATGATGCAGAGAGTCAGATGAAACAGAATCTATAATTGTATGTGTATATAGTTAATGGAGCTAATAACATGGACAAATAGTGTACGAAGAGATTACAAAGAGACTTAATATAACGAATTCTGTTTCTGTGCTTAGGTGTCATGCTGGCCCCAGAGGAGGGTACACTTCACATTGACCGAATCACTGTTGAGGATCAAGGACTGTATACTTGTGAGGCCATCAACGACAAAGGATCTGTGGAGACATCTGCCTACATTTCAGTTGAAAGTAAGAATAATGTTAAAGCTATTCTTATAGTAATTTATTTCTGCATTGAAAAAATATACACAAATAAGCATGATAATGCCTCTGGGGGAAACAGCACCAAAAAAAAAATTGCATTGTGCTTAAGAAAGGGAACACAAACCACATCAGTGTAACTTTTAACCCCTTTATTAATCTTATTATTCAGTTACCTATCTTAACACGTATTATTTGCTACTGTAGATGATTCAGTAACTATTAAATAATATGCATGATATAAACTAAACTTTCTTATAAATGCCACAATGCCAACATAGGGGAAGCTATAGGGGAAATTGTATATATTTATTTAAAGCTAGTGTTACTGTAACCCAGTAAGACTGCTGGCTCTTAACCAGGTTCAAAGGAACTGGTGTGACTGCACCTTTTAGGTCTAATGAAAGCGTACCATTCAGTGCAGAGTTTTTAGAAGGAATTCCCTGGAATCGTGTCTGTAAGATGTTGGCAAAGAAAGTTTTAGATAGTGAAAACAGTAGAAGGAACGAGAGGTGGTGCCAATGGACTTGAATTTTTTTTTTCTTATTTACTGTTGAATGAGCAAGATAGCAAGAAGTCCAGTGTTAAGGGGGGTCATCACCTAGAGTATAATAAACAGTATAGTTGTGTTTATAGAAGGTAAAAACAGGCTGGGGAAATTTAGTAAAAGTTCAGGATAGAGGAAGCACACATGGAAAAAGAAAAAGACGATCATACGTGTTAAAGTTACAAGTCTTTGGATTTTATGCTTTTCTTGGTCAGCTTTGGAATGAGAAAACTGAAACTAAATTAAGGCCTGTCATTTGAATTTTGTCTTAAGAATTAATTACCCTAAGTGTAAGTCTTCACCATTCTTTAAAGGTTTTATTGACAAACATAATGTAAGCATTATTCAGTACTCACAATTTAAAAAGTGATATTTTTTTTACGTGTGTGACAAAAAACAAGAGTTGAAAATGCACACAGTTGCCATTCTGTTTGTTGTGGCTTGTTATGAAAAGTAGCTGGGGAAAAATATTGTGGTCAGCAAAAATTATTGCTAATGTCATTGTGATCAAGCAATTATGTAATAGGACTTACTAAACTGAATAAGCATATGATCAGAAATACCAATCTGAAATCCAAGTGAATATCCAAGGTGTGAGAATATGTCTGCAGCAGAGAAATAGGAAGTCTGATTTTATAAACAAATAGTCATTAAGAATTGACAATATTTACAGCAATATTTTATATTTTAAGCTAAACATATAGTAAAAGTGTGTGTATTTGGAGTTGGTGAACAGATACAGCTGTAGTCTCTGGATTTTACCAGGATTTTGTAATAAAAAGCAAGTCCAGAGTTTTATGGGTAAGCATGTCACTGAGCAGAGTGACTTTGTGATATGACAAGCCACAATTTGACAGTGCAAAACTGGATGAATCACAGGGTGATTTCTGTGTTTACAGTAATATTTGGCCATAGTTAAAGATGGCAGGGATCTGTAGGGTATTTTTTTGTTTAAAGTTTTCCCTCTTTTTCCTACACTTACTCTCACCTGGCCTGTCCCATTTCATAGAGATAGTTGAGTGGGAATGCACTACAGTGTCTTTCTTTCTCTGTCTCTCTGTCTTTCTCTCTTATTCTATGAAGCGGATTCCTCTTGTGTTGTTGTGTTCTGATGGGCTAGGAAGGAAGCCGTCTCCTTTTCTGATTTCCTACGGAAGCCTCTGGTTTGCTACCCGTAAACTGTTTAGCTATTTCTACATCTTTGAAAAAAAGAGAGCAAAGCCATGAATGGCTGAGACTGGTTACTGTTTGTGTGACCACAGCCATTGACAGTCTGTTGAAGTGGAACAACGAGACAAATGAGATAGGAGAGCCCCCTGCGGGCAGTATTGAGCACAGACAGATGATCACACTGCAGCTGCTAGAAATCATGGGCAATTCACACAAAATTGGTGCAAAATAAATCCATAGATATTTGAGTATTATAATAGTCATGTGCATAAATAATATTCATTTGATTTAGTAGGTAATTGCTATGTAGTTTTATATTGTCACTGTCCAAAGAAAAAGTTGTAAAATTTTACTATTATGCATCTGTTGAACAAAGAAACTGCTGGTTACATGGTGTGAAAATATCATAGATCAACAGAAATGGCAAAAAAAAAAAAAAAAGTCCTTTGACATACATAAAATTGAGTTAGGTTTTTGCCCTCTTCCCTAAAGTTTTTTTTTTGACAGCAGTGATACACATAATTGTTTCTGCAAGGTCTATTTCATGTTATTTTGCTCAACCATATCATACTATACATCAAAATGATAATGTATCTAGTAATCATATAAATTCTGTATGTACATGTTGCTTGTACATGCTTCATTTTGTTTCTAGATTTCCTAAAACAACTTTGGATCTTAGAAAGACACTGTTATAATACTATATTAATCTAAACATGTAAAAAACATGATGAAGAATACAAATAAAATAATAATGATTAAAATTACTAAAATGTAAATAACTGCATCACCCATGCATTTATAGATTCTGCGGAGTCTTTCTCTTTGGAGATCCCAACACTGGCGTGCACCTGTGTCGTGGCTACACTCTTTTGGCTGCTCCTAACCCTCTTTATCCGAAAGCTCAAACAGGTGAGAGTTGCTAAAGATTGGAGGCTAAAACTACTGCACAAGTGGCATAACTTTATTACAACCATTGTTAATAGTAATTATATTTATTAATATATGTATATGTTAATATATATTAATATAATAATAATATAATCATATTATTTTTTATTCTAAAAGGTGGACATTGCTTGGTGCCGATTTTACACTATATCCAGTTGTTTTGGAAATGTCTTTGCATTTTTGTTCTCTTTTTATAAATCTACCCCTAATTAATCATTCTAAGAATAATAACACATTACAAAATAATAGATATTTGTTTATCTGTGATGTTTAAGTGACATGTAAGCATGTTGTAATTACATTTAATTGTATAGCTCTTCTTTCATGTATTAAAGTTTCTGTCTCTTTCACTCTATTTTTAATTATTTTCATTATATATACTTCATTATTACATACCTAATCCTCTGAAAATATGTTTTTTTTAATTCTGAAAGCAGAACTGTGCTGTTATTCTAAATAATAACTTAAATATGTCCCTCTTAGCCAAGCTGCATGAATAGTAAAACAGAGTACCTGCCAATCATCCTACACCCGGGGGAGGGGCCTCTAGATGAACATTGTGACAGGCTGCAGTACGACCCTGAAAAGTGGGAGTTTCCACGGGAGCGCCTTCAGCTAGGTACATGGATGTGTGTTTGTTCATGTGTGTGTTTGTGTCTGTGTGTAGAAGCAGGGTCTTTTATGTTTTTATTTGCCAAGCACAAAATGTTCAAGGATTTTTCTTAGTGCAGGTAAGTTTTAGTGAAGTTGTTCAAACCAATAAAATACACAATTTTTAATGTCATATGTTAAATACTATTGCACTATAATTAATAGATATACAGTATGAGCATTAAAAGATGTTTGTGTATTTGTTAATATACTTCTCCTCTTCAGAAAAGCCGTTGGGACGAGGAGCATTTGGCAAAGTCATGCAGGCTTCAGCTTTTGGCATTGGAAACTCAGCCAGCTGCACAACTGTGGCAGTCAAAATGCTGAAAGGTATTTACACCGAATCAACCTATTAATAGTGCCTCTAATAACTTTTTCATATTGTAAAATTGTTTTAAAAAATAACAGTAGATTGAAAATCATTTGGTGAGAACTCAGAAATACAACATTATATCTGTTCATAAAATAACTGTCATGACCAGGAATGTTAAAAACACACATCACACACTGCTTAGGCAAAAGAACATTTCAATGAAGTCACAGAGAAGTCATAATGCTGAGATTTTTTTTGGTTCTCCACCAGAGGGCGCCACTCCTAGCGAGCACAAGGCCCTAATGACCGAACTGAAGATTCTCAACCATATTGGACATCATTTGAATGTGGTCAATCTGCTTGGGGCCTGCACCAGACCAGGAGGTGTGTGTTTCTGTTTGTGTGTGTGTGCACTAATCATCAAAACAATAGTTACATAAATAGTTGCACCTAGAGGAATCAACCGACAGGAATCATACTTGTTATGGAGGTTTGACATTCTGAGACATGCGAGTGATTCAAGTTATAAACAGTAGCTTTGTTGTCATGCGTCACATGCCCAACAGCCACAAGTGCAGACATTCAGCAAGCAGTGATGCCTCCATGAGTTATCCTGTTAGTACCAGCACTATTGCCAGACTGTAATTGAGTGATTCAAAATGGCAACGGGTCATCTTCAGTGACAAGTCCCACTTGTATATTTAGTGAAAATGTCTAACGAATCCAGTTGTTGAGGGACTGTGGTCAGCGCCAAGGTAGTGGTCACATGTCTAGAGGCCTGTTGTCACTTCACCTCAACCCCTTCGCAAAATCTTAGAATGTTATGTTATGGATTACCACAGGACAAAAATAGAAACTTCTGCCACTCCATGCCGAGACATCTGACATGTTGCATTAGCAAATATTTGAATGTCCAAGGCAGAATAGCCATTATGGTCAAAACTTTTTTCCCTAGCATTGTCCAAGGCTCATTTGTGAGCTATTTAATGACATCAAAGCTGTATTACAATCTCAGACAGACCTACTTTTTTGGTGAAACATGTAATAAAATATGAGAGTGAGTTTATGTGCGTTTTCCCTCAGGGCCTTTGATGGTCATAGTGGAATACTGCAGGTATGGGAACCTCTCTGCGTACCTGAAGAGCAAGCGGGATGTCTTTGTGTTAAACAAGGTTAGTGATTAATTCATTTTCCAAGTTTCCATCACACAGACATCATGTATACATCATGCATTACATACTTCCTATATCATAGCCTGATATAACCTGAGAGTTTTGAACAACACTATTTATTAAATGACCAAACAGCGTCTGGCTTTTTTTTTTACATCCTGTTCTCATTTCCTTCTGAAATGCCTCGCTTTCTGTTTACCACAAACACCTCTGTTTCCAGCACAACAGTCTTTCACTTCTGGTTTGCTTATCTCTTCACACACAATGCCTCCCTAAAAAGAGTCCCATCTCTTTCTTTAGCATGGCCTTTGATCTTTTTAATACAGTGTTAACTGGATTTTAACATGGCAAGCTTTTCTAACAAAGTTGAAAACTTTCCTACTTGGGCTGTGTAATGATTAAAACTACTAGAAAAGTGCATTTCCTGAAGAAAATGTAGGATGGTTACGCAGCTTAAGATGACATTGACTAAAATAAATAATGGGGCTTGAACTGGTGTGCAAAAACGTATGGGGCTCTGCGGGAGGAAAGAGCGATGAAAAAATAACAGACAGATGAGTGTAGGTCAGAACGATTGAATTTGCCCTGCTGCTCTCAGATGCAAAGCAGTTCGGGTGAGCAGAAATACAGTGGATGGTCACGCCTATTCACATTCGCACCCTATTCATTCTTTTGCAATGCAAAGTGACTAGTAATATATTCTGAAATAACAGTACTGCACAAACACTAATTAATAGTGATTAATTAATCTAGTTATTAAGTCTAGCAAATTGCTATTAATTGTCTTATTTGCACACATTTAACTGTTACAATGCATTTATATATTTATCATAGAAAATTACATGATTTTTCTCACATGTTTGGAACACATTTATTATTCCTGTTTATCTTTGGTGATGCTATTAGGCTGTCTTGTCTCAGTTATGTGGTGGTCTGTCTCAGGTGAGTGGAAGAGATGAAAGTGGAAAGGAAGAAGAGAACAAGAGGCATGAGTGTGCAGTAACCACACTGGTTGTGTCCAGTAACCAGAGTGAACCCAGCTGTGAGATGAAAGGAGAGAGTTGTGGGGAGGACAGTGGTGAGGATAATTGTCTTTAGTGAATGAAATATACTGTATATACTTTTTCTATTCTACTTTTTCTTTTCTAATTCTTATAACCAATTTTCCATCTTAGGCACTTGTTCCACCTCTAACACTCCTTTGGTCTTAGAGGATCTGATCTCCTACAGCTTCCAGGTGGCCAGAGGAATGGAGTTCCTTGCCTCACGCAAAGTAAGACAATTCTGTGTGTGTGTGTGTGTGTGTGTGTGTGTGTGTGTGTGTGTGTTAAATTCCAAGAGTCAAATACCCCTGGGATAGCCTTACCTATCAGAAAATGTATTTTAATACTAAAATTGCCAACATATATCAGGCTAGAATCTTAGCTGAATGTCCATTTTGGACTTTTTTAAAACCATTCATCATTTGAAAGATGTATCCACATTATGTAATACAATTAATGTGTATCCCTTAATCCCTTAAATATCCCTTCATGTGTTATTGGATCATTTGTAAATCCATTTAATATTCATATCATAAAAATACAATTTAAAAATAATTTAAAAGCAACACTGTGCAGGGTTTGGGGATTTGGAGACATGGGCAGGAATATGTAATTACATACAACATACAGAAGAATATTTCGTAATGTTTATTGTGCTTCAGAATCTGACTTCTACAAGTGTGTTAAATAAGCATTCAAAGAAAACTTAGTCAAAACTTGGTAAAGGATAAAGAATGTGTGATTACCTACTATTGTCATCATATCTTCATCAGTTTAATGGTGATTTTACATCTCAGATAGGGTGGTTTGCAGTGACTTCATATTTTATATTGATATTTATTGATATGATTATTACCAAGTTTTTTTCTTTAAAATATATTTGCACATAATTTAATATATATCTAATAAATTGGAAATTCTTCTTGGAAATTATCTTTCATTTTTACAAAGTAATCTTCACTACCTAAAATGATTTGCTTAACGTAGATTGGAGCCTTATTAATAGTAAATGGAAGATGGACAGTATACTGAAGCACGTATTTTCAAAATTATTCATAAAAATCACTTGCTAAAATAAATATATTACATGTGTACCGTTACTGAATCTGCTTTTTCATTCAGAACAGCATTTGTCTCCATGCTTTGCAGTTTAACTGTAATAACTATAGTATAATTGTGTAATGCAACTAATATGTGGCAAGGTCCTCTTGAAGAGGACATTTTATTATTGCACCTAATCCACCGTTATCTTAGTATGTCCAAACGTTTTTACTTCTGCTGTATGTGTGAGTGTCAAACATTTGTGTCTTTAAATGTATTTATTTTTACTAACTGTGTTTGTTTGTCTGCAACAGTGTATACATCGAGACCTTGCTGCCCGAAACATCTTGTTGTCCGAAAACAATGTTGTAAAAATCTGTGATTTTGGCCTGGCTCGGGACGTTTACAAGGACCCTGACTACGTACGCAAGGGTGATGTAAGTGCATTCCCGCATTTACCAGAGCATAACACAGTGTAAAGGGAAAAAGAAATAGTTCCATTTTTGCCAGGTACAACATGCTTTACTTCACTCTGTAGGCCCGGTTACCACTGAAATGGATGTCCCCAGAATCGATCTTCGACAAGGTTTTCACCACTCAGAGTGATGTCTGGTCATTCGGGGTTCTGCTTTGGGAGATCTTCTCGCTTGGTACAAATAATTTAAATTATTGTCACGCTGAAAGCATAATGTTTTACACTGTGTGATCAGTATTGCTGTGTAAGCAGAGGTGAAGCTCAACAGTAGTTTTTTTCTAAGATTTGTACGATGTGGTATAAAGTTATTCATGCTCTGTGGTAAAACATGTTTCTGGATTTCCATGTTCTGTAGGAGCATCCCCATATCCAGGCCTCAACATGGATGAGGAGTTTTGCCACAGACTAAAACAAGGAACTAGAATGCGCGCTCCAGAGTATAGCACCCCGGAAATGTGAGTATGCAGGTGCCCAGGATGTGAAAATAATAATTCACCATATAAAATTTGGAAGGTGATGATGGTTAAATGATTGTAAATCAGAAAAAAATCAAGAGAAGGATTTGTTGGCTTCCTTTTGTCCTCCATTTAGGAAATGCTAATAGGACATTTATTTTACAGCTACAACACCATGCTTGCTTGCTGGGAAAAGAACCCTGCAGACAGACCCACGTTCACGGCACTGGTCAGCACGTTGGGAGATCTGCTGCAAGCCCGTGTTCAGCAGGTACACTCCCAGCTGTAATCAAACATTTCCGGTAACTGTTAATTGGCCATAGAGAGCATCTTCAGCTCTGGGGTGTTGGTCGTGTTGCTCACTTCAGGTCCTTCCTCACCGTTTCTGTCAGGGTCTGGACTTTGACTTAGCTATTCTAAAACGTTAACCTAATTTTTATATATTGTTCTTTGGTGGAACCTCTTTGTTCTTAGGGATGTTGTCCTGCTGCATGACCCACATTTCTTTTGAGATTCAGTTAATGGACAGATGTTCTAAAATTACATACCTCATTGCCAACCCATTGATTGAAAACACTTCACTCTGTTTTTCCTGTTAACTGTTTTTCCTGTTTTTCCTGTTAACTGTTAATTCCAGAGGTTCACATACTTTTTCCACTCGTTTTTCTTAATGAATAAAAGACTAAGCGTGATATTTTTGATATATCTGTGTAATTTGGTTATCTTTATCTACTTTTAGGACTGTGAAACGCTAATTATGTTTTAGGTCATATTTGTGCACAAATATTCAAAAATTCTAAAGGATTCCAAGACTTCGAGTCTCCGCTATACATAACTAATGTATAGGAGTGAGGAATGGAAGTCTGGACCCAGCTGGTATGCGAATATTAAACTGGGCTTTCTTTTTTCTTTTTTTTTAGGCGGGGAAGGATTATATTCCCTTGAGAACATTTCTTTGTGCAGAGAGTGGCACACATCAGGGAAATCAGAGGTATATCTACATTCAATCACAGTAGCTTCTGGGAAAATAAATGTGAACAGAGGTTCTGAAAGTTTTGTTGTCTCATCTGTTGCAGCTACATCAATACAAGAATTGAAACAATCACCACTTTTGAAGAGGATCTTAACAAAGAAGTCCCAGATGTACGTTTCATAATAACAGTCACTGCATTGAAGTGCAATACAGTAATATCACATTTACTAATCAGATGTAAAACACATGCATGACTCCTGTAGGTGATAGTGGTGGGTCATCATGACCAAAAACGTATGTTGTGGATTAATAATGAATTGTAATTCTGTGGTTCTTCAGGATTCCCAGTCTGACAGTGGCATGGTTTTGCCTTCTGAAGAATTCCTTCGGATGAAATGGAGTGAGAAGTTTAAAACCAAAAAAATAACCAAGTGAGTGTACTGGAATGTTTTTGCTGCGGGCTATGGCATAGTTTCTTTTACTACAGGGTGCCAAAATGAGCAACAAAAAAGTTTGTGCGGCATAATTTATGCATAACCTTGCATAGGGTTATACTAGTAACACTGTAGGACACTTGTGATTCTGCAGTGAATAAAAATTGGACAGGGCTGAACAGCAT
This sequence comes from Prochilodus magdalenae, assembly GCA_024036415.1. Lineage (NCBI taxonomy): Eukaryota > Metazoa > Chordata > Actinopteri > Characiformes > Prochilodontidae > Prochilodus > Prochilodus magdalenae. The sequence continues at coordinate 346,469 of JAMWET010005636.1, read as the reverse complement.
TTTGTAGGCTTTAAATACTTATTGGTATTTCTGAACAGGTATCCCAAATACTCATTCCTAAGCTAACCCTTAAACTTTAGGTATTTTTAAGTTGTTAGACATGTGTCCTACATCCATCAAACATGGGCCACGTTTGTAGCCTATATTAGGCTATGATTTGTATGGTTTAAAGGTTCTGTAGAATGCATTTGTTCTGCATTTTCTCTGATGTCTGCAAAGAAGGTGTATGACTTTGGTTGAAACAAAAAAATTGGCCAGTTGAAGATGCCCATCCATACAACCCTATTAGTCGGCCCTAGAAAGCCGTTTCCCTTTTTTGGTGAGCTCATTAAATGATTCATGATCTCAACAAAAAAGGGAAACAGCTTTCTCTTCAGCTGCTCTGATTTATTGGTTTGCAGCCAGACCAGACTTTATGATTATTTCACGGGAGCAGCATAAATAAATAGATACAGACAGGAAAACAAAATAACCCCTGTGTAATAAGTTAGGTCATCAAACTATGAAGTTAGCTGTGCTAACCTAATGTTGCATATTATACAAGCTTCTTGCTTTCTATCTTTCTATGAAACTTTCAGTTTAGGATGATCTGCTTCAACTATGAAAAATCAGATAAAATCATACAGCATGGCTGCCCCTCCTCACCACTGTCCTCAGAACACTGATTGATATTGTTCAAGGTTTGAGAAATTATCAGGAGTGAAATGTGCAGAGCAAACACCTTGAATTAAAGAGGTGAATAGTTATACATGTATTTAAGTAACATAGTGATGGATTTGTACTCTTAATTTTCTCATTTTAAAACTAAAGTATCTTAGTGAGTAAATGATTCAACTTCTTCACTTTTTCAGTTATACTTTACAGTTATTCCTTCATGTTTCATTTATTTCTGCTTTGTTGTTGACAGCATCTGTACTGCTTTGTGACATTTCTTACATTTCAGACTTTGGAGCTTTACATTTTATGTTAGACTACAAATAATTTAGGGCTGTACCCGTCTCCATGCACATTGTCTAGTAATGTCCTCCTCATTTAGAAATTCAGAACAGGAACATGTCTTGTAACTAAAAGAGACGTGGCATATGATGAACAATCTGAATTGGAGCCTGATTTAATTACAGAATAAAGCGTCGGGCAGCAGCTCGTATTTATGCTAAAGATGCTTATAGTCTTTTTAATTTCATTTCATATATATATATATATATATATATATATATATATATGTATGTGTGTGTGTGTGTGTGTGTGTGTTTGTATATATATATATATATATATATATATATACATATGATATATATATATATAGAGAGAGAGAGAGAGAGAGAGACAGAGAGAGAGCTAAGTTTATTTTCACAAGAAACACTGTTTTTCAGCGAGAGTAATATAATAAATAAACAGTTTCAGGTCTACCATTCTTCTTTTCATCTAAAAATAATTTAATTAGCAGTATATTGTTAATGAGAGAGTGAAATTATATATATATAATTTCACTCTCTCATTAACAATATTTATATATATATATATATATATATGGATATGATATATTTTTTTAATACTTTTTTAGATGAAAAGAAGAATGGTAGATTTGAAACCGTTTATTTATTATATTGCTCTCGCTGAAAAACAGTATTTCTCATTAATCTGCAGGCATATTAACCGACTGTTGAACAACCTGAATTGGATCCTGATGTAATTACAGAATAAAGCGTCGGGCAGCAGCTCGTATTTATGCTAAAGATGCTTGTAGTCTTTTTAATTTCATTTTATATATGTGTGTGTATATATATATATATATATATATATATATATATATATATATATATATATATATATATATATATATATATATATATATATATGATAGAGAGAGAGAGAGAGAGAGAGAGAGAGAGAGAGAGAGACAGAGAGAGAGCTAAGTTTATTTTCACAAGAAACACTGTTTTTCAGCGAGAGTAATATAATAAATAAACAGTTTCAGGTCTACCATTCTTCTTTTCATCTTAAAATAATTTAATTAGCAGTATATTGTTAATGAGAGAGTGAAATTATATATATATAATTTCACTCTCTCATTAAGAATATTTATATATATATATATATATATGTATATGATATATTTTTTTAATACTTTTTTTAGATGAAAAGTATAATGGTAGATGATATTTTTATATTACTTTATTAGATGAAAAAAACAATGTTTCTCGTTTGTCTGCAGGCATATTAACTTACTGTTAAACAATCTCGAATGGGAGCCTGAGTTAATTACAGTTTATCTGCAGCAGCTCGTATTAACTGAAAGATGCTTGTAAACTTTTTGAATGGGATTTTGATTTGTATACATGATATAATAGCGTCGGGCAGCAGCTCGTATTTATACTAAAGATGCTTGTAGTCTTTTTAATTTCATTTGATATATATATATATATATATAATATATACACAATATATGTATGTGTGTGTGTGTGTGTGTGTGCATATATATATATATCTATACATATGATAGAGAGAGACAGAGAGAGAGCTAAGTTTATTTTCACGAGAAATACTTTTTTCAGTGAGAGTAATATAATAAATAAACAGTTTCAGCTCTACCATTCTTCTTTTCATCTAAAAATAATTTAATTAGCAGTATATTGTTAATGAGAGAGTGAAATTATTTATATATATATATATATAATTTTACTCTCTCATTAACAATATTTATATATATATATATATATATATATATATATATATATATATATATATATCTGGTATGTTTTTTTAATACTTTTTTAGATGAAAAGAAGAATGGTAGACCTGAAACCGTTTATTTATTTTATTACTCTCACTGAAAAAAGTGTTTCTCGTTTATCTGCAGGCATTTTAACTGACTTTACTTTAAATGAAAATAATCTTAGCTGTAGACGAATAAATAAAAATGTCTGTAATTTAGGTTCTAAAATAATGGAATTATAATAAAACACGTCTTCAGTTCAGTTTTCCTTCACCTCAAACAGCCATTATGTCTAAATGCCATTATGTTAATGTCCTGGTTCTATTAGGCCTTTCACACTAATACTACTTCACTACTGGTTGCAGGTTCTTCTCCAAGGGTTTCTGCCAAGACAAGTTACAGCCCACTCCAACACTTCCCTGTACAAGCAGCACCTCCTGTGGCAAAGGGCAGAAAGCCGTTCCCTCAGATTCGGATTCTGGTGGTGGCTCTCCTCCTCCTGATTATGATGCTGCACTTCTTTACCCCGCTCTCTAACACCTTTACTCCTTCAGCCAGGCACAAAAGCATTTTTCCTCCAATGCTGACTTGGTGTTGATTTTAGACAGTATTCATTTATGGTTTAGGCACTGCTAATAAGTTAAAAAGAAAAATGATCTGAAATTAATGAAACATTAATTTCACAAGCCAAACTAGATCACAGGAACTGAACCTCTCACATGTACTCACTTGAACACTACTGGCTGGAGAAATCCATCCAACAGCATGTTTGGCCAAAAGGCTCTAAATGTTAAATTTTTGGAATAGTTAAAGCATTTATTTGATTATTTATTACATATATTTAAGCAGTACTATGAAACAGAGAACACGTAATGATACATGTTTAAAATCGATTGATGTGTTGTCTAGGATTTATGGGGGTTTGTCTCAGCACAGAGGTCGCTGTCCATACTTTGTGGTGCTGAAAGACTCCACATGACAGATCCATTCTCCCTGTGTATGGCACCCCCTCCACTTTGCCTGCCCTTCCTCACCTCTCACCTCATCAGTGTTACCAACAGAAAACGTACAGATATACTGGGCCATTAATCCAACACAGCCTTCCTATCCCAGTCCCCGTTTTTCCTTCCTTTTAGTGCAGCGTAAATTTTGTTCTAACCCAAACCTTTACCCCAATAGAAATGTCAGAACCACTGTGGCAGAACTTTTAAAATGAAGCACTGCAGCTACACGGATGGACATCATTCCGATTTTCCACCAGTGTTAGCCAAGCAAATTTTCTACACGCATTTCAGCACCTCTTTTAAAGATTCTTTTAGGAAGGAAACATCTTTAAACACGCTCGGACTGGGCCATTATCATCACGGTTTTATTCGACTTGTTCACTGAGCAGCTAAATTGACTGTTTTGGGTTTTTTCCTTTTTTGTTTTTGTGCTTTTTCTAGTAGTTGATCTACTGTAGGGCACCAACTACAACCTTAAGAGTTTTGTAGGTAAGGTGCATGACGGTGAACTGTAGAGCATCACAAATGTCACAAATCTGTGTTGCCCAACTACATGCTGGAAGTCTACAACAGACTGTATTTATTTACACTATCTACCTTAGTAATACTGCTGCAGTATCCTGAATTGATTATCTAGAGCTACTGAAGAGTCAGCCTCGGTGTAAGCGTATGTATGTCTCACTAAACATTTATGTTATGACACAAGGTATAAACTTCTAGAAAGGATTTACTGAATGTTACAATGTATATAATAGTAGCAGAGTAAAAATAAGATATATTGTAAAATGTAGAACCTTATTATGCACTATGGTCAGTGTTGTGGTCTCAAACAATGAAGTTGTATCCCAAACCTAGACACTGCCCTGCAAAAATACACTGTAGGATATTTGTAAAGTTTTGTATTCTTTATTAAAATACTGTTGTACACACAAATATTGCAAAATGTGAGACAATGAACACAAGAAGGGCATAAAAAGTACTAAGATTGTGAGAGTGTGAGAGTGTGTGTGTGTGTGTGTGTGTGTGTGTGTGTGTGTGTGTGTCTGTCTGAGGGTCAGCACAATTGTTTTTATTGGAGTGCGTTTCCTGGGGTACAGAGGTCAACATGATATGAATAACGGCTGTGTGTTGGCTGGGTATGTTGAAAGGGTGAGCAAGTGAGTTTTCTGAGGAAGAGAAAGGCTTGGCACCAGATTCACCAAGTTGTTTACTGACTGTTCTTTTTGCTAAAAACAGAAAGGGGGGGGATGAGAATACACGATTCTAACACAGCATCCTCACATCAGCTCATGCTCCACCCTGATCCCCTCTCTGTCCAGTGTGGATCAGCCAAACCTGCTGCCCAAATCCCGTCCATTTCCACTACAGCTTTTACTCGCTGATTGGAAAGGGTCACCAATGACAGGTCAAACACATTCAATCATTGGCTTGTTCGGGAGTCATCCTGAGAGAATTCCAAACTGCTCTGAGTGCAATAAAAAAGGGGGGAAGAAAAGGGGAAGGTAAGAAGAAAAACAAAAAACCCACACACACACCCCACGCCCCCACATTTACCTGTGTTGGAGGTCAAACTCCTGTGTTCATCCAGCATTTTGCCATTTTGCCATCAGATGATCTTTAGGTCAAAGAAATAAAAACTAAATCAAACATGTCCACCAACTACCCCCACCCTTATGCCCCTCCCTCCCAGAAACTCCTGCTGCAATTGGTCCACAGAACTTCACTGAGGTGAGTGCGAGCTTCTAGCATCCCATCATGCACCACTGCACAACAGCTGGGCAAGAAAGAGAATCAGGAAGTATTACATCACATAAGAGCTCTATGGATTCACCAAGTCCAATATGATGCCCATCTAGAGACCATGATGAATTTCAGGGGACGTGGGGTGGGGAGGTATGGGCAACGGACATGAAATGGAGAGAAAGGGGACAAACGAAGGCATGAAAGTGAGATATGAGCATAAACTGAGGTTGCTCCACAAAAGGGGCTAAAGGGAGAGGACATTCCACAAAAGAGGCAGAACTGGTTCCCTTCCTAATGTGGTCCAGTTCTTTGGTTCCTTTCCAGACCCAGAAAGCCTGATTGAAAAGACAACATCAAAAATTCCATTCTTGCAAATTGTGATTTTGTCACTTTGCAAAAGCGTTCATGAAAAATTTAAAAAAAAAAAAAAAAATGGAGGTTGCATAATTCTGTATTAATGTCTTACACAGCAATAGGAGAGAGCACCCTTCGTCAGTGCCACCAAAGTTACATGGACAAAGCACCCATCCACCCAGAAGTGCTGCATTCCCCCCACAGTCGCACCTGACTTTGGAACAAGTCTTGTCTGCCGGGATGGGGCTAAGGGACATAACACACCATACTGCCACATTTAATCAGTGGTCAGTCTCAACACTCTGCCCACCCCACATACACAAACCCAGCAGTTTGTGCAGGTGAGGCTCAAGGCAAAAAGTGGTCTGGGTTCTGCATTCATGGCAAAAGTGGCCTGTCCCAATCTGCAGTGCTTAAGTAGACCGAACCAAAGCATACATAGAAATCCACACCCCTGGGTTTTTTGGGGGGGGGAGGGAAGGGTCTAGTTCCCCATCCTTTCTTGTGTGAGGTTTCGGTACACCCTGTGGGCACCACACACGATCGTTTAAAAAACAAAAAAAATTAAAAGTTTTAGTGCATCCTCCACAGAAAAAATAAAAACCAGAAAATAAAAATAAAAGCAGGAAAAAAGTGTCTTTTTTCTTTTTTGTCATCGTCATCCTTGTTCCCCAAGTCTAAAAAAATTCATCACAGCTGTCAACAAGTCCATAATTTGTTAGCTGTGGGGTTATGAAAACTAAAAAAATATGCTTTAGAAAAAACTTCTTTTCTGGACAGGACAGTGTATCTGACTGGAGGTGAGCAACCAGCTTGTTCCGCCCTGGCCATGAGATCATCGTTCTGCGCCCATCTCCTTCACTGTAGTGCAATGTGCTCCGGTTCAGGCAGTCCCACCCCTTGCCTGTGGGGGCGCTACAGAGGGGTGTTGGCAGCAGCCAGCAGTTCCTGGAAGGTGCTGTCGAAGCAGCGCTTCAGGTCCGAGTAAGTCACCACCAGCACACTCTTCTCATCCCGAGATACCAGGCTGATCTTCTCTGGGACCCCCGCATCCAACTGAACAGGCAGACAAAAAAAAAACGTTTTGATGAGAAAACGAACATGCATGCGGAAAAAAGAGACAAACTTTAGGGTGTTAAAGCCTGACCGCATGAATTCTACATTTTAACTTGATTTGAAGAGATTTAGGGTTTTACCAGAACCTGATCAAAACTCCTACCATAATACACATGACTTACATCATAAAACACAAAACTCCCCTTCTATAATCTTAACTGGAACTAAACTTGGCCTTCTGATTTTTGTGCAGGTGACTAGCACACACCACCTTCATTTCTTCCTACCCTATCACTTTACACCCTACCTACTTCACACTCCAAACAAGCAGAATATGACCACCTTATTGAGACAAGACACTATGTGGCTCAAGTCGATCCAGGGTGTGCCAGCCTCTGTCACTTGGTGAAACAGGTGATCTCTGAAAAGCTTCAGCAGGTAGCGATCCCCCGTCTCAGACCACGTAGGGTCCTTTTGGAATCTGCAACAGTTAACACAACTCAGCGTTTATATTTCGGTATGCATGTGTGTAGAGGCAGCAGAGAGAAAAGATTTCATTGTTCTTTTACCATTCTATTTTTTATTTATTTTTTTGAAAGAACTTTTTTTTTAGTCCAGGCAATTTTTGAATTTTTGAATTTGAATATGGAAAAATGCAGACGCGTCATTGACTGTGCTTCTTTTCTTCGGTGACTAAACCTGGGTAAATAGGAAACTAGACCTCTAAAGACTGAGCTACGAGTTATCTGATTAACACGGACTCCAGAGCTTCTTTATTATTGGAAAGCCGATTACACAAAACAGACGGTACACCTTATACATCCATTTATTTCAGTCTCAGTTATGAAGTATAATAACAGAATCCAATAATAAAAATCTTTAATCGAATTGAATATCGTACAAATATGTATCAAGACACCAACTGTTTCTCTAATCGATTTTGAACTTAATGCCAGCAACACATTTAAAAATAGATTCAGTTTACCACCAGGTTCATCACCTCTTCTTTTTTTCCATTCCTGCCTGATTTTGGATGTTCTTTAGTTTCACAGTATTCGGTTTTTATCTCACAAGGCCCCACATTCTTTACTTTATCATTGTTTGCTCATCTTAGAGAGCGGTGAACTTCCCCATCTTTACCTCTGACTTTAATACTCCTTCACTTTAGCCTCTCGTGGATGCTCTTTGTAGACCCATTAACCTAATGGCCATTAACCATTGCTCATTAACCTAATTAGCTGTGGATGTAAACACTGCACAGCTTTACCAGTCTTCTGCTGCTTCTGTCCCAAATGGTTTGGAAAGTGTTGCTGGCATTAAACTCAAACCACACAAAGTGACCATTTAAAACCCCCCTCAGTTTTAGACATGTTAAATTAAATTATAGAGTTCAAATAATTAGCACACTGGTGCATTCTGCTTTATTCCCATTTAGCACAACACCCCAACTTAATACTTATTAAAACTGGGGTTTATAGATGGTTCTTCTCATTTCTGCTAGATTTAAGAGTACAGGACTTACTCTGGCCTCTCATTGATGGTTCCCAGTTTGGCCAGCAGGCGGAACAAGCGTCCGTTCTGCACCTCCTGCAGAGAGTGAGGGACAGCAGACAAAGGTTTACATATACAAACACAATCTAAAAATGATCCACCATTATGAGGTTAAAAAAAAATAATAATAATAATAAATTAAAAAAAAAAAAAAAAAACAGACACACACCTTCACTCAAAATCACAGGGGACTCTAGTTAATCTTGGAATTTCCTTCATAGGATATAATTTCCAAATCATTTCTCCAGAATTTTCCTCTTTAAACATAAACCAGGCAATATTTACACAATCTGTACCCTCACCAAACACAACCCAGATGTGGACTGTTGCTCCTACACAGCTATAACAAAATAATGCTATCCAAATCCAACAACCACAAGGCCAACAACCAAGCGAAAGCTGACCTAGCAGACAGGCTAACTAACTCATCAAGCTGACTCCCCTGTCTGCCTGCCAACTGTCTATTCATCGCTTAAAGGAGCCATGGCAACATTCCCTGGATCGACATGAATCACTAAAGAGAACCACTCAGATCCAACACCACCACAAACACATAGTGTGGACCCCACACGCCTCTCTGAACTCATTCGTTTAGTTCTTCTGCACTGTTCTAACAGACCTCAATCAAGTGTGCTCATGCAAACCTCAGGACCACACCTGGGCAATTCTCAAACAAGTCTGAGTGGAGGATGTAAGGGGCTGCAAATAAAGGAGGTCTGGGTGTTTGGAAACTTTCACTTTACAGTTTAAAGCGTTTTGGTCAACATCTGGTGACGAACCTGGTAAGCTACATACAGTTATCAAGAACACCAGCCCAAAAGCGCATTCAGACCGCACCCTGCTGTGGCCTAATTCAGTTCACAAGATTTGTGAGACCACAAACGAGCGCACAGGCCGTGCAAAACGACGTACACTAATTTTACCCTTCAAACTGTAAACTGGGTACACGCTTCAGGCTCCAACTCTCAGAAGTCAAACTCATAGAAGTTACTGCAGTAAAGTAAAAGAGGATGTGTAAAGACAAAAGAGACATGGACATTATTTGTTTTGACAAAACCACAACCTGCACACGTCAACGTTTATTTCAGACCATCTCCAACAGCAACACTACATCCTTTGCACATCATAAAAGTGATAGGACACGCTGACACCGGGCAGCGCACTCTCCATTATAGAAAAGTAAAAATAGTTTTATAAGTTCATTCAGGGGCTGAATCTGAGCGGTTTCACTAGCGCTGCACAACACTGATACAAAAGGCGCGTGCTGATAAAGATGTCGGGTGACATGATGATCTGAGAAGCAATAAATGATTGTTACAATGGTGAGCTTCTGGACGGATGTGACGCACGAACAAACTGTATGTGTGAAGTACATCTATATAACATTTCCTTTATACAAATAACAAAATACAAAATTCCAAAAACAAACTATACACTAACAGCACCCTACCTCACGACGGCGAACAGAGTTCTGGTCACCGAAAGATCCAGAAACAAGTGTAGCAGTAACTGGTGCAGATACCAAAACAGTGTCGTCTAGAAAGACTCCATAAACTAATGTGTACAGTCATCACGCCATACTGAGAGACACTACCTCTGTATGTGCAGCTCAGTAAATATCACCATATCAGTCTAAATGTACCCAACAGCACTGGATATATACAGACATTCAGCACCTGGCTTTAGTTCAGGCTTTTATTATATCCTGTTCTAAAAAATAGAAAGAAGGGACATAAGAAAGAAGAGCTTTACTAACGTTTCTAGTTAAGACTGGACTCCAGGAGCTAGAGTTGGTACGATATACCTGTGACTGTAGTCAGCTTTGCATCGCCAACTTAAACCACAACACTGGTTGCGTGAGTGATCTTAATGTTTACCCAGGCTAGTAGTTTAGGGTACTGAGGTGTTCTGATCTGCGCATGGGTTGTGCATGCGTGTTTTGTGATGGACCGGTGGACTGAATGGTTCATTTACTCAAGCAGAGAAACTCTTATTAGACTTCCAGCAGAGGTCACGCAATGGTGTCTCTCTGGCACAGAGTGTATGAGGCCACCTGTCCTGTTGTTTTTGCTCTAATGCCGTTTATTGCAGAAACTCAGATCGGATCAACAATAAGAGGGACTGATCGTGCTGCGCCTTGCTTCCACATGAACTGGTGGTTGGTGTAGCTCAGCGGATAACACCAATACCTGCCAAGTAGCCACCACCACACGTGGGAGACTGGGGTTCGAATCCTGCGCTGAGTGACTAAGCTGTGCTACACCAATAAGAGTCCTTGGGCAAGACTCCTAACACTACACTGGCCTACCTGTAATGTGATTAACCCTGCAAGTCGCTCTGGATAAGAGCGTCAGCTAAATGCCGTAAATGTAACTCTGTAGTCAATTTTGAGCCGCCTTTGTAAATACTAACACAAACAGCAACAAAGTAGCATCATTTTGAGGCGTCCAAGAGTTTGCATTGCTGGGACACAGTCAATAGTTCCTTTTGGTTGCACCTCAGCTGCAAAGGTTTGCGGATACCAAATACAACACTGCTGCATTTCATCATTAGGCATGCGACATGCCACAGAATGCATTTCATTCAACACTTTGTGCACAAACACGTTTAGTCCCGATTTGCTGAGGACAAGAAATGACGATGATAACAACAAAGAATAATCAAGATTAGCATCTCTGTGGCTAAACATATAGGTCATTGTACTGCTTGAGCAAAGCTAAAAACAAGGCGTTGGCGCATGCGCACGCCCGGCGACAGGGAAGTTTCACACATTCAGTGCTAGAGCTGCGAGCACAAAGCAGCACCCAGCTACTAAAATATCTGCAGCGATCACACCTTCCATCCCCTACATTCTGACTTCATAACACTCGTGTGCACTCGCTCATACTCACCCAGCAAACACACCATGCCAACTGCTTGCGTGTACAATTCATACCTTAGCCAGGTCTTCCTCAATGACGTCGTTTCTCATTTGTGATGCATCCAGTTGCGTGTAGAACCGGGCTCCGATCATGGGCATGATGTCATTGACGCTGCGCAGCCGACTCTGATCCGACAGCAGGTACCTTCAGGACCCCAGGAATGAGGAAGCGTACATGTACAAACACAGAACATTTAAAATATTAACAAATAAATAAAAAATTAATTAATTAATTAATTAATACCACAACAGATAATGTTTATGAACACTAAAGCCGTGCTCCTCCTTTGGTTTATCTGACGATTAACTGCCATATTATTGATCTAATTGTTCTTTTTGTGTGCAACTATTAGAAGCACAGGCCTGAAGCACAGCTTGATCTTAATGAAACATTATTCACCACTGCATTCCAAAAGTGTTACAGCACCAAAGCAGAAGTTAGAATGTTTGTCTGGTAAGAACTAGATCGGACCTAGTCTGGACATCTCTCAAACTTGGTTTCTGCTTTCTTTTATTGAGAACAACTCGACTCACTTGCCCACTCAGGTCTAGCAGGTTCCAAAAGAGGGTGCCAAAACCAGTCAGTAGCTTTCGATGCTTCATAAGCAGAGCTTTACATCAGTGAGGGCGTTGACATGCACTTAACAATCCACTCATGCTATCCGGATTTCTGATTTTTCAAGTTGTCGAGTGCACGGCACACGTCTGTTTCAGTTCAAGGCCAACAAATCTGATAGAGAGCTGGACTGTCACTCAGTAAGTGGGCGCCTCAGCGCATGCAAACCCTATATCTACTCACACTTCTCAGTCTGCGCATATGTGACAACAAACCACGGTACCGAAAACAAACAAGCAGGGGAAACAAAACACGTCTGGAGCGACACTACAACCGACTACATGCTTAATGAAATGAAGGCCTTATTTTTAAATATTAATTTGGAATTTCATGTTACCTTTACATCACTTGTTGATCTACAAGTTTACCGGTTGACTGGTAATGTGGGACAAATATATTTGTGAGCGAAGGTATAACAACGCTCGCTAATATGACACATAGGTCAACTTTTCTGGGTTAACTTATCGGCTAGGTCTGAGCAGGCGAAACACCACAATGCTTGACCATGCAAACCAGAAGCTATAAATGTACGTCAGATGTCACGAATGTGTGCACGTGTAATGTTTTCGTACAGGATTAGATTCTTGAGGTCAGATGAATAGTTGATGGACACCAGCTCCATGGCTTTCTGGAGGTTTTCTCTCTGAATTCCAGCCAGAGAGTTGCAGGCCAGAGCCAAAACCACCTTCCCCAGGGAGATAAGATCAGCTTGCTGGAGAAGAGACAGAACAGAATAGGCACAGTTACAGGAGAGGCCCATCATAAGTAGGGCCGCCAGCAGGCATGCACCAATACAGGAATTTTGTGCTGATAATAAAAATACTTTTAATTAATCTTTGTATCTTTATAAACACCTATGTTCATGATTAAATTACAGAGATATAAGATACATGTTCTGTATGATTATAATGCAATTAAAAAAATGAATAAACAATGCAGACATCACCGAAACTGTTTTTTTTTTTTTGTGGAGTATAATTTTACATCTTATACTGGTCAAAGTGAAACGTCTGTACAATGCCACCAACACAGACACACTAACGTGACACGACAATATAACAACACTATTGTGCATCACCACTAATACCATGCAACTGATTATACTCTTGGACTACATTATACAAGTACACATTATAATACAAATGAGTGTACAGCTGCACCCAGAAGGAAGTGTCGGATGTTTGTCAAAGTGCTGGATTGCAGTGCTATTGGGAAGGAAGATGAAGGTTTCCTGGAACAATAAATGATGATCACTTTAGACTAATATGGGCAATACTTACTGAGCTACACATACAGAAGCATTGTCTCAGTATGGCGTCGGGCCGCCACGTTTGCTAACACTACATGCCAAACGTCTCAGCATGGAGCTGTAGAGGTTCCTAATGGGGTCCTGTGATAATCCATCCCATACAGCTTGAATATTCTCACACAGTTACTGCAGACTGCGTGGTAGGGGTGGAGGTGGAGTGACACCAGGCCTTCTGGACATGTGACGTGTGACAAACCATTCATCTTGGTGCTGACCACGGTGCCTCCACACACAGATCTGGTGGTCGTCTTCACCAAGACCGAAGCGGGACTCGTCACTGAAGATGACCCGCTGCCACTCTGAGTAACTCCATGACAGTCTGGCACAATCCCATTGCAGTCTTTGGTGACGTTGACGTGGTGTTTAGGGCAGTGGTCATACCGGTCAACGTGCATGTAGTCCTGTGTCATGCACCCGTCTGCCAATGACGCGGGCACTTACAGGATGACTCCATAAGGGCATCACTGCTCGCCGAATGTCTGCAATCGTGGCTGTTGCGTCAGTCGGGTACAGTGATGAGGCCCATGCTTGCTTACAACATATGCACAGTCGAGCATGAAATTTTAATCATCTGCATGTCTCACAATCTCAAATCTACCCACCAGGTTTGAATCCTGTCGGTTGATTCCTTCTGGGTGCAGCTACTTTTTATTTATTTATTTATTTTAAAAAAACACAGCACACATGCTCTGCCCATATGTGCATGCTGGTTTTATGCAGACTTTTACCTGGTACTGGGGCATGAGTGCCAGGTGGTTGGTCTGGCTGTTGTCAAACGTTAAGACATCAAACACTCCTACACAGTTCACCCGTAACCTAAGAAAAGGGGGGAAATAACAACATTAATCTGCCTGTCTACAAAGCTTACTCTAACAGTTTGTCTTGAAAGGAAAAGCTGCAGGTCCAGAGACCAGGACTGCGATACTATTTTACTTGAGCCGTTATCACGTCACAATACTGCTCTAGCAGAAGGCTGTAACAAACAGATCTGCCCTAATCAATCATAGCATTTCTTAACCGAGTGTTGTGAGCATCCTAACTAATCACGGTCCCAGGTGAGCATTGCTGGGAGTGTGTTTAATGAAGTTTTGATAATGTTATTTATAGTTATATAATCCAAATAATAAGTTATTTTGTGAACAATATCGATTTACCTATGTGTATCTAACTTACTGCAAGACGCAACACAAGCACAATACATATAACCATAATGCTAGCATCTAGTCAATGTCATGAACCTCTGGCAGAAACAACTTTCAGTTCTAGAGTTTCTAAATTTCTTTTACATTTCCTGAGAGGGGGTTGGTGAAAGCCCCGTTTAGCTCTACAGAGCTGCACTCTACCGCGCACATACTCAGCTTCGAGTCCGAGCTGTTTCAGAAGTCAAATATTTCATTAATTTTATTTTCATCCACTTGGGATTCTCCACTGAGCTACTGACACCTAGCTTAACCTTTTCTCCTTTTTTTTTTTTTTAAACAGCAAATGCAATAAATTACTCGGATCCTAGTAAACCACACACACACACCCCTCCTTTAAAAACATTCAAGACTATTTTTCTACTGTGCAAATTCAGAGACACCTTGGACTAGGCTTCGCCATCCTCAAGCATGTGTGAATGCATCCAAAACTTGGGTGCTGTGGTTATAAATATCCTACTAATCATCTTGATCAAATTTTTTCAGGAACAGAAAACTAGACTTAAAGTGAATGCAGAAGTCTTATTTATGTCCAACAAACATGTACAGCCTCAACATAAGGCGCTTTTCTCTTCGTAACATGGGGGCATGTGTAAAATGTGATAGTGACCTTTATAGACTCAGACAACAAACATGGACCACAATTTAATGGGTGAAAAGTCAAATCTAAACTTTCGTGGTTTAAAAATGTGCCAGTTCCACCACTAAAGGACACTGAAACCCCACATGTGAACAGCTCAGCTCCCTTATTCCCTGAACCACACCTATAAGCGCCCTTGTGCCAGACTTTTTATGCTACATGATTAAACTGCAAGTCAGTCCAAATGAAAATGTTAAACTGAATTCATCATCAGCCTGAACTTTGTGTCTGTGCACGCATGCACGTGTTGTGTTAACTGGGTTTGTTGATGCTCACTGGTCTAATGTACAAGTACGTCTGTGTATGTTTGTGTACCGGGTTTTTCCAGTGATGAGGATCTTGCTGGGGTCCATGACCCTGCAGGCCAGGCCAGCTGTATGGATGGTGCGCAGTGCTGAGCTCAGCTGGACAATGTAGGCCCAGATCAGAGACTCAGGTAGCAGGCCAGCATGCTGCCGTGGAGGAGGGGGCTCATGCTGACCTACCGGAACACACGCACACCCACAAACACACAAACACACACAGGCTCGTCACTACACAAAGATAAGATAATGCAGCTGGACCAACATCCTGCAAAAAATAAAAAAAAAAAACAATTTGTGTGGAAAGCAAAAAGATCAGTTATACAGCGCTTTTCTTTAGGGCCGTATGACACAGATGTCCACCTCTACCAGACGGCTCTCCCTGACAGTCCAGAAGCTCATCCTCATTGGTCCAGCAGCCTACCTTGAAAGAGGTTGGGTGTGCAGTAAAAGTTTGCCATGGTCATGTGACTAAAGGTGGGCAGACTGACATTTTAAAGCCACCGTCTTGTATCGGCACTCACTTACAGACTGCAATCTGTTTCTCTGCATACGTTTTCTCAACCCCCATTCACCCTGTTCTTCAATGTTCTACAACCCCCACAAAGCAGGTATTATAAAATGGCGTGTTAGCGCGTGTTGTGCTGGGGTAAGTGGAGAACACAGGAGCACTGCTGGAGTTTTTATTTTTGTATTTAGATATTTTATCTTCAAAGGGCCATATCTCTGAAACACTTGATGCTTTGTGAAACTGCGTGACAAATCCTCTTGACGTAAATCTAGCTACCAATCTGTTGCAGTGTCTAGTCACTACTGTCCTGTAGCACCAAGGCTGTGACGTGCAATAACTGTTGTGCTGCTTCCCCCATCGGTTGTAGGTACTGGACTCCACCTGGTGCAGGAGCGGTTTCAACCACCATTTCCTCTTTCCCCGCTTTACACGCACAGCTGCAGCACTGCCTAGCTCTAAACACAGTCTGGAATTCAAAGTATGTCTTCAGACACAGAAAAGCAGAAACAGTGTTTCATGCAAAGGACTGGAAAACAACAACAACAACAACAACAACAACAACAACAACAACAATGTTACACCCAGAAGGAATCAACCAATAGGAATGAAACTTAGTGGGTAGGTTCGATATGGCAGCGCATGTGACGTAAGCAAACACGGGCCTTATCGCCGTACCTGACTGACCTGACAGCCATGATTGCAGACATTCAGCAAGCAGTGATGTCCTCCAATGGTCATCCTTAGTGCCAGCATCATTGGCAGACAGCTGTACCATGCAGGACCACATGCACGCAGACTGTTACGATACCTGCCATTAACACCACGTCGATGCCAACAAAGACTGTGATGGTGTCATACCAGACTCATACCAGGAGTGACTCTAAATGGCAGCAGATCATTAAGTCCCACTTTTGTTTTGGTGACCAACTAGTTCATGTGTTGAGGCACCGTGGTCAGCACCAAGATAAACGTTCTGTTGTCACGTGTCACATGTCCAGAGAGCCTGGTGTCACACCACTTCCAGGAAACTCTACAACTCCATGCCTTCATGTTGTTTTAGCAATCGTGCCGACCCGACACCATACTGAAAGACACTACTTCTGTATGTGTAGCTCAGTAACTACTGCCCATATCGTCTATAACATTATTGCTCGAGGACACTGTGAGCAGACTACACTGGACCGTGCTCATGGGGTGGCTACGGATTAATTAATAAAGCAGTAATAAAGCAGGTAAACAAAAGCAAGAAAGACGGAATTGTTTGTATTTTCCCCTTACTCATCGTCCATTTCACCAGCTTCACTTACTACATCGGTGCACTTTATAGTTACGGACTACAGTTACGGTCTGTAGTCCATGTTTCGAATCAGATACAGTGCTGTGGAGTTTTCAGATACTGTCTTTTAACTGTCCATTCCGTTAGACCCTCCTATCCTGTTGGTCCACCTAGTAGATAAAGCCAAAATGAAAGCTCGTCTGTTGTTGAGCAATTTGTGTTATTGAATGTTCTGGTCTATTCTTCACCCATTACACCTATTCACATTTTCCAGTGTTTTTCCTTCCTTTAGAATGTTATACAGCTGTATGCGGATGTAAATTCATAGTCTAAAGCTTAAACAACTCTTTGGAACTCTAGTCCATTCTCCGTTACAAGGTGATATCATCTTGTAACACAAACTTTATTGCCTGCCTACAGGCAAGCTTAACATGTCTTACACAGCACTACCACTTTTCAACTGCTCTGGCATTTGGCCAAACAGAGCTGAGGTAATCTAGAGGTGGGGTCTGAACACACAAGAGGTTTAGCATTTCAAACAGAAAGAAAATACATATGTACATTAAGTAAATCTATACTAGCAGCCCCAGACATACAGTTATTAACACTGACAATGACCATTATAGGTCCCCTTTAAAAAACTCCAGCAGCTCTGCTGTGTCTGATCCACTCGAACCAGCATAACACATCGACACCATCACCAATTTGGTGTCACCGCAATGCTGAGAATGATCCACCACCAATGGTTCTGCTGGATGTTATGGAAAATCAGCGTAGGATCATTTTAGATCTGAGCCCAGATTACTGCACCAAGATGAATACTTTGCCATTATAAAATGTGTTATGTTTATAATATTGATCCAGGTATGTACATGACATTTCATACCAGCATCCCCACAATTCAATAAACATCTAAACTACAAGTTTTCAATAATTCAGGCAACAACCAACTAAAACAAGCTTTCAGTAGCAACACTGACCCAGATATGGTCAGTACTGGTTGTCCTTTTGTGGCTTAGGAATGGCAACTCACCCCACTTCCTCTTGGTGAAGTAAGAGTCAGCCGTTGGGTCATTGAAGTGCCTGCTGTACATGGTCTCGGCCCCCGCATGGAAATCATAAGAGAACACAAGCGCTGAGGGAGAAACACAAGCAGACACTCAGCAACTCTCCCATTCAAAGCCTGGTAAGGAATCCTGAACACACTACAGAAGCACATCCTTACAGTGGTCTCCGAAAGCTTTTGTGGTAAAGACCTCTCGGAGCGTGACAGTGTTGGAATGCTGGATCTTCTTCCACATGTCAACCAGCATCATGCACTTGGTGTTCACCAATCTGAAGCCTACAAGGACACATACAGAGAAGGTGTAAACGTACATAAAGTACGATGGTACCTACATATACAATATATGAATACAAGTTAACAAAACCTGCTGGCAATTCATATACAGTACAGTGGGAACACATGCTTTGAAGCTACACTGGACATTTTATCAGAAAGAATCATATATATCCACTTAGGTTTACAACTACTAACTGCAGTCCATCTGTTGCTACACGAATTGTGTGACATGCTTGAGCCCATCCATCTATGGAAAGGAAGTACCACTCTGCTGCCACTGCTATGGTCAGTGTATGGCAATCTGGTTAGTGTCGCTACCTCGTTACTAATAAATGGGGAAGAGCAAGAAAGATGGGCTACAGTCTATAGCCTATACAGTGCAGCTTCAAAACAGCAGTTTGTGGTAAAACAGCCATGGACCGTAGATAACACGTACCTAATAAACTAGCAACTCTGTGCATATAAAGACAGACTCTATATGGACAAAAGCATTGAAACTTTTATACATTACACCTACAGGAGCGTGTAAGACACGCCATTCCAAATCCACAGACATTAATATCTGCAGATATAACAACTTCCACTTTTTAAGGAAGGCTTTGTGACAAGATTTTCATGTGTGTCTGTGGGACTTTTTGCTCATTCATTCAGAGGACCTTTTGTGAGGTTAGACAGTGGTGTTAGGAAAATGAGACCACGTTATGATCTTTGCTTTAGTTCATCCCGAAGGTGTTCACTGGGGTTGAGGTCAATGCTCTGTGTGTGTGCCTACTGGGGAATAGTCCTGCTGGAACAGAAAAAGGCCTTCCCCAAACTGTTCCCACAACATTGGAACCAAGGCCAGTCCCTTAAAAAAACAACCCCATTGCATTATACCTCCTCTACTGAACTTCACAGTCGACACAACACAGTCAGTCAGGTAACTCCTGGCATTTACAAAACCCATCCTTCATCAGGCTGCCAGATAAGGAAGCGTGATTCATCACTCCACAGAACACTGTCTAGTGGTGGTGCTTTAAACCACTCCGTCCGATGTTTGGAATTGTGCTTGGTAAGGCTTGCATGCAGCTGCTTTGCCATGGTACACAAAACATGAAGCTCCTGGCAGACTTATGCTGTTGTGCTGTTGTTGGAACATTGCTGTTCACTTTTCCATAATGCAAATCACATTTGATCCTGGAATGTGTAGTAGGGAAATAATTTCACAATTTTTTCTGGCTTGCTGCAATGGTGGCATTATATTTCGGTACCAAAGATTAAAGTCAGGGAGCTCTGTGGAACGACCCGTTCTTTCACAGATATTTCTAACAGCAAACTACACGGCTAAGCGTTTGGCGTTAAACGCCTGTGGCAGTGGGACTGCTTGCAACATGTAAAATCAGCAACTATGGGGTGTTTCTCAATACCTTTGTGCTTATAGTGTCTACTATGTTGACTGACTGATCTATGGAGAATGCTATGTTTCTCACCATGTATCCTCCTGAGGCAGTAAGGTAAATCATCTTTACTGTTGACCGCTTTATAACAGGACGTGATATAACTGAAGTTGCTGGTTTTCTGCAGGCGGTTGGGAGGAGGGAGGGGCTCCAGCGGAAAGAGGCTATGGTAGCTGTCCACCTCAGATGGAACTCCTACATAAAACAACCGGATAGAAACAGCATGTTAATCAGATTTCCAATAAATCCTTACTGTAAAATGCGTGTGATCTCCTTCTTAAATTTTTAACCCCCAGGTGAATCTCTTTCTACAGGTCTCCTAGTGACAATTCCACCAGAGAAACGCAAACTGGCACATTTTTAATTAATGTAATCAAATAAAATTATTTTTTGCTGTATGTAAAGGGTTGTGACTCTGTTGAGCTGCAAGTGAGCAATAAGGGTCAAGAACTTAACTGGCTGTAAAAACAAATTAAAACTCTCCAAGAGAGCTGAAGTAGATTCAGAGGTAAAACAGACATTCCTTCAGCTTTCTTGGTATCAAAATTTGCATACAACTGGCAGTAACAAATACCTTTTCAACACAATAAGATTACATTCATAAATATCTGCTTTCAGCTCTGTAAATCATACACAGTCCAAAATATATTCATTCACACGGGTGCGGAAAAAAGTGTGAAAGAGAAGGACATCACATTTCTGTGATGACTGCGTTTCTGAGATGACTACGCTGGTGTTTTTATGGGTGGATTGGAATGTGTAACACCACAATATGCTCTATGAGCAAGTGTTAGAATTCTTTCTGAATTGTTTCGAAGTCCTCTAACTGTAAGTGGATCCAGACACAGGATGTGGTTTCTTCTAGACAAAAGGTGAATCCAGACACAATGACCACAATTCAGACATTGTTCACATGCAGAGACACACAGCAATAATCAAAATAACACAATAACACAAGTGAGCATATATAACATCAAGCACACATCAGGAGAGACATACCTGGGTTCTCTGATTGATCAATCTGGGCCATTGTTATCAAATGCCTGTTTATCAACTCCTGAGGACAAAAAGACATCAGTCAGGGATCTGCCTGTTTGTGTTGGGTATACAGTTGTGTATAACTTTACAAACTAAAATTTAAAGCAAAGGTGCCAAGTATTATAAACAAGGAGGTATGCTGATATATGATGATAAATAATAACCTACTGAAAAGGACAAGTTCATACCATGTTTACAGAGAGAAAAAAACAAACAAACAAAAAAAAAAAAACAGGCAGCATATCCTTCCATTTTCTGCTGTCATTTGTTTAAATTATATTATAAGCAAGGCTAAAGAAGGACATTTTTACACTTGGCATTTTTCCAGACCCAGGTGTATTTCCCTGGAGAGTTCAGTATAACAGCTGTTTAAGAGCATTAGAGCAGATATCTGGTCCTCCTGAAAGTTTGAGGTGATTTAAGGCATGTTTGTAATGTTACTGCCTCTCCTGCGTCTTACAATAAAAGAAGAATACGAGAAAGAATACAAGTTTTGTAAGTTCTTGCGGCGAGGATACCAGAATACAAGTGTATGAAGTGTATACCTGTCGTAGCTCGTCAGCCATAAAAAAGGATGGAGCATTGGCTTTGGGCTGCATGTATGCCACATGAGGTGCTGTTTGTGGATAGATGTGGTAAGTTGGAAACACCTGGGCGGGAGGCAAGTAATACATCATGTGAAACATTTAGATTGAATAAGACCAAAAGAGCAAAACATTTCAGAGAAACAGAAACTCTACCATTCCAGCCATGGGAGCAGGGGTGCTATCAGTGTAGAAGTAGGTGGTACCGCCCACAGTCTCCTTCTGGATTATGTGGGCACCACTCCCTTGGTCGGACGCAGTGGTGGGCACCATGTAATTGGCCGGGTTGGGGTTAGGGGTGTGGCTACGGCGACGTGGAGCAGGGGAAGTGTGGGGGGTGATTTTGGGGGAGTGGAGAGGAGACGACCCAGCAGACAGTGACATGCCTGTTGAAGACAAGTATAGTCAAATATGAATTTTATAAAATAAAGATTTTGTTTGTGGTCAGTTACTGTTTATCATAATAACAGAAGAGTAGAGCGGCTGGTAGGCTTGGCCAGATATAACCAGGTCCTAGAAAAAGTGTAAAGTCATTAGAACATCACAACACAGCAAGAGTGGCCATTCTGCAGTTATCTGGGCAGAGTTACGTTTACTGCACATAAAGCAGGCAAAAAGTCGTTTACAAAGCAGCTGGACCACGTCCGTTTACCGCTGGGAGAACAGCAGCTTAGAAAGCGCCAAACTCTAAGTCATCTTTAGATGTTGTTTTTTTTTGTTTAAGCTTCATTATGCCTAGACAATATTGGTGCCTAATCAGCTCATCCTGACAAAGACAAGAAGCTAATAGTTCAAGACGGATGATGTAGTGAATATAATATATATAACATATTCCTTTTTTATAATTCCAATATTAAAACTTTTTCAGTGACGTGAATTTATTTTAAACTTTAATCACCTTTTAACATTTAAAGTAATAAGTAAAAATAAAAGTAAAAGGCCATAAGTTCTTGATTTAAACAGAAACACGTGCGCTATCTGTCTTATTACTCCACAAAACGCAGCATAATGTCCATAATAAACTCCGCCAAACAAATTGCTCAGCATCTGGTTGTCAGGCTTCCATGTGGAGCTTGCTATGCAATACTATGGGACTCGTTGGAAACCACACAGGTTTACCACACAGACCAATCCAAAGCCGACATTAGTTTATTTGTGGCTTTGAAGATGAGTGGAAAACACCGTACCGCCCTCTGACATTGTATAGGGTGTATTTTTTGATGTTGCATAGGCACGTCTTGACCGCAATATTATTGTACATGTTAAAAAGTTGCTAAGCAGTGACTGGAACGCTGAGGAAAATGGGAAAAGGGGAGACTCAGATTGGCTTAAATGCCAATATACGACTACGGTTGCCCATAGATGAACAGCAGCATGCAATATACAGTATATACTGGCACGTTATAGAGTTTACAGTACCCAGCATGCCATTCTTGTGTGTACCTGTGCCCTCACATTCCTCCCTGAAGTCATTTTCCAGTGCTCAAGCTGCGTTTGAGATGCTCAAGAAAGGTTATCGTACCGGGACGTCGTTCTTTATGGAGTATATGTAAACTTAATTTTGTGGTCTTAGGTCCGTAGCAAACTCAACCAGAGACTTGTAATGCGCTGATCTGAATGGATTTTAAAAAAATTGTTAAATGCAAATCTGAAAATGGAATTGAATGTCTTAAAGACCCCAAAATTACTCCCAAAAGTTGATGTTTCAAATCACAATTTACAAAAATTTGTTGTACTTTGACTTCAATCTAACTCTATAGTATATAGGAAACAGGAAGGCATCAGTTAGCAACATGCTGGCATGCATAAATCAAAATACCTGGTGCTCTCCATGCTCGAGTATACAGACCCACAGCTGCAGGTTTATAAGGTATATAATGCACTAAAACCTTGAAAAGCAGGCAAGAAACTGCCACTAGAGCTTTGGTACAAATAATACTTGAACCTGTTCTGACCATTTGTAATGATGAGGCTCAGTTTATCAGTGCAGGTACTCTCTCCTCTTTCTCCCCAGCCTGGTATAGCACCAGCACCTCAGTTCAGCAGTGACTGACTGCTACAGCACATTTTTGTCTCTCCATTTCTAATTTTTAAAGTCTGTTTTGGTATTTTGTAAGAACTTTTTCAGCACAGGTAGTCTCACCATCGCTCTCCATGTGGTGCTACAGTAACGACAGCAACTTTCGCAACCTCTCCATTTCTCCTGCGATAACTAATTTATTAATCCAGGCTTTTAACAACAGTTTATCCTGCTGCTGAATCATGAACATTGAAACTGACAAACAGTAGTATTCAACCAATGAAAAAGCACAAGCAGTTCTCTCAGATTCCCAGTTCATACACTGTTACATTCACCAGCTAATAAGTGGTCTTTAAACACTGGGAAACGGTGTTAACAGTGGGTAACACTGCACAATAACAAGCACACAGCAGATACGGTCTGTGAACCATGTTTTCTTGAGCATTAATGCTCGGTTATTGGTTTCAGGACACCAAACACTGAAGCAGGGGAGGCCTGTGACTACGCCTCCCTGTCTATCATCAAATCAGAATCCAGGAACCGAGCAAGTTTCTCTTTTATATGAAGTGGCAAAAAAAAGTTGTAGCATGTACATGCTTCATTCAATTTGGCTTACTTAAAATTGCCATCCTGCGATGCAAGTATTGCACACTGCAATAATGACGCCAACTATATATTGTGCAACCCCACTGCACATCATTCATTCTCACAAGGTAACCTGTCAAGAACATTCTTCCCAGGAACACAAGTACCATCTTCGCATACTTTGTATTAAGACAGACCCAGTGTCTGTGTCAACCTACATCTTCTTATGTTGCAACAACAATATTACCCACGTTGTCCCCTGTAGTTCCAGTTCCTGTAATCTGTGGGTTGCGTATGAACCATATGAACATTAAAGTGGATTTAAAAGCTCTTTTGTTCTTTCAAGCAAGCAATGTGTCAAGCAGCCCTGCAACCCAACAATAAGGAAACGCATCTTGGAGCAAGTTTTGGAAGGGGTGGATCACTTACCGGGAGCAAGGCCAGCTGCGGTGGAGCTACTCAGGCCAGGGTGGGGAAAGATGGGCGAGGGAAATGGGGGCACAGCTGCTTGAGACATGGCAGCCATGCGAGGCGCTCCTTTAGGGATGAACTCTGTGGCTGCTGGATTAGGAGCCTGTACACACACACACACACACACACACACACACACACACACACACACACACACACACACACACACACACACACACACACACACACACACACACACACACACACACACACACACACACACACACACACACACACACAGAGTGATGCAATAGAGGAACCCACACATATAGCAATACTGGGTTTTATAGTTCATAAAAACAGTAACTGAACAGGGTCCCATAAGAGGCAAGGTCAGATTGGAAACTGAATTTGACATCTTTCAATTTCACCTCACCAAAAATGTCCATGTAAAGACAAATGAGATCATTGGTCTAAGGGGATACCCCCTATAAATCACTGAGCATTAAAGCTGCATTAAAGTGTAAACGGACAGCCTTATTGTGCTAAGTGAGAGACCACCCTTGAATTTAGTTCATTTCTAGTCAATAAGACCATCAAGTACAGATCATTCATCATTTAATTTCAGTAACAAAGCACGGAACATGACAAATTTACACAGGAGCCTCAACAACTAAACCTCCCATCCAATTTTTCAGTATTTAGTCTTTGCTACAAATTCCATCCCCCTTTAAAGAGATCTACCTGGGATCTTCCACACTCCTATGTGCAGTATTAGTAGTTGGCTGAATCCAAATAATCCTATTTACAGACTTAACAGACCATAAAACATCACATCTCAGACATCTCATTTCAAGTGCAGATTATCCTCTTATTTGCTTTCTCAGTAGCCTTGAAGACTACAAATCCTTGTAGGCTCAATATCAGTTTTATAATTTTCTTCTTCATTATGCAAGTGCATCTTATTTTTACGCTCTGTGAAAATCTCATTTAGCCATTTTAGATGCACATAGGTAAGAAATGTGCGCGTCAGCTGAGGCGGACTCAGGTAGGAGCCTTTGTGACTGTCAGTGTCTCTTTGAAAGGAAACATAACATGGCTGACTTCATTGGAAGCGGTTCTTATTGGGACAACACAGCTGAAATGTTTTAAGCGGTGTCGGTAGGTGCACAAAAGTAAAAGACAGAAGTACTGATAGGTCTCATATCAAGTTTTTGAGGCTTCTGTGTAATTTTCTGACCCTGAGCAATTAAAAGTAGAACTGATTTCTGCACAGCACTGCGAGCTGTAGACTTAAAGAATACACCAACGTCCCCACCCCCATCTTAAACTACCTGTAGACTCTGTAACAGAAATCCTAGTGGGTTACAAATCAACAAACATCAAAGTACAAGTTCATTCGCTGTCTGTGCAACCAGACAGAGGATGATGGAGAATTTCTCGTAAACAGACATGGCAGTCAGACATGATAGTCACAAAAAGAGCTCCTTTAGGGATGAACTCTGAGGTTGCTAGATTAGGAGCCTGTTCAGTGATGCAATAATTCATGAAGACTAATTCATGGTTACTAAACTGTGTACTATAAGATGCAAGGTCAGAGTTGAAACTATCTATCAAACCCAAAACAGAATCCATGTGAAAGACAAACAAGACAGGATCATTTACTATCTGTGCAAACAGACCGAGGTTGATCGGGCATTTCTTTAAGAAGTAGCTTTTTGTAGGCTCCCTTATTTCTTACCTTTCTCCTCTGTGTCATGCTCAAAGCACCAAAGTCACTAAAGAGGGAGGAAGTGGGGGAATTCACTGCATCTACAAAAGAGAAGACAACACAAACTGTGAGCACACATTTGAAGCCAATAAACAGACAGAAACAGAAAACAACAGATTTCAGCTCACCATGAGTGCTGTGGCTGTAGTTCTTGGCACCATCGTTAAGGAGGCTCGGGGAGCTGCTGCTGCTGGTCATCCTCTGAACACATACAGGTCATAATTAGAGGGCTTTCACTAAGGCTGGAAAATTCCATCGGGTTTGACACTGATAGCACAATTTCCAAATCGCAAGAGCTGCCATATTATTCAGCTCAGCTGTCTCAAGTTTGGAGTACAGAATAATGTACTCGTATCCTGGCTTGATCTTTTTAAACTCATGAGAAGCAACCAAACATTTACATGTGTAGATACTGACCACAATTAACTGGCACATTACAATCAGCACTTCATCTTCATGCCAGACAAAAAAGAGGATTCTGTCTTCTAGTCCAATATCTACATAACCCAAAAACACCAAACGACCACAGAAGCACATATGCCGTATTTGTAGCCATGATGTCATCATATCTGTTTTTTTTTTTTTATCCCAAAAATGTTTTAATGATTTAAAAATGTACAGATGTGGGCCAATTAAAAATGTCAAAGAAAAGGCTTGGTTAAAATGTAAAAATGTTCCTTAACTTACTATATTAGCACATTCTGGAGGATGTGCATAACACACACAGAAATTAGGTGCCATATCAGATTTCTTCATGCGTGTCTGTTACAACAAACACAAATAGCATGGCAGAGAAGTATAGCTGAAACGAGGAGGAGAGCTTATAAAAAGTAGGCGCTGCCTATTTTGAGAGAGGGAAGGCCAGAAAAGAATGGGAAGTGCTAAAATGGTTCTATACGGCTGAGAAACGTCTCATAATATTAAATAAAAGAAAACAATTCCCTTAAAAAAAAGTAGGTGACGCCAGTGAAGTCAGAGATTTGCAAGTTGCAACATGGAAACATACGGGGGGGTTATGTCACAACTTGGGTTATGTTAAACATACACAACTGATTTTTTTTTTTTTTTTTTAAGTTGTTGTAAGCGTAACCCTTAGTAAAGCTAAAACATGAAATCTATAAAAATAAGCCTAATAGCAAAATGCCATGTATGTATTAAAATGTTTTCAGCTTTTATCACATACAGTTTGCACTTGATAAACTTGTTCTATTCACATGACGTTTACTGGTGCTGAAAAACTAATTAGCAGCAGCTCAGCATACAGTTGGGTCCCTACCCTGCTGTAAGAAATCCTTGTCAAGTATAACCTACAAGAACAGAAAACGGTACTGGACTTCAGGCCTCCAGGACCGCATCTCAACGCCCCTGCACTTTGTGCATGTGTTGTATTTAGGCTCTTCAAACTTGTGTTAGGAAATGCTGAACTGTAATCAGTCATCAATCTACTTACTCTAAATAAAGAAGAAGTGTAGCTGTGAACTGTAGAAGGTAAACACGTCCCAGACTCTTCCTTTAATGGTTTAAAAAGAATTTAGTGGTCACTGCCACACTGTTGCATTACTAGCCCTTATAATGGCTTGCACACAACGTTGAAGTTCGGTTTCTGCTTCCTCTTTTTAGGCAGCTGTGAGATCCGGGAGACTGAAGCCTTCAAATATTTTTCTTTTTACACTAGAGGTAATTTATTTTCATTTCACAGAATGCAGCACGAGAGTAGGCCTCACCAAATTACATGCTGAAGTGAAAATAAATAAACACCTGCTTGACAAATAACACAATGTGACTGGCACATCATATGTTATGGTACATTTTAATCACCCTCCTCTTCCAATATGTAAAAGGTGTACTACAAATATGTAAATATGAATAACGGTATCTTTAGGTTTGTTACCTGTGGACAAAATGGCAGAATACAATATCGTGATATTACTAGAAATGTGTTATATATTTGTTTTTCAGGCTCATGACCATCAGAAAAACAGTTCTGCCACATTTTTAAAATCTAAAAAAAATAAATAAATAAATTTAAAAAAAATAAATAAATAAAAAAAATAAATAAATAAAACACCCACACACACACACACACCACAAACACACACCGCACCCCACCAGGACTACTTCTGGTCTTTTCACAGGCAAACACCCAAACTGTCAGTGTTCTACATGCCCTAATGATATCCATCATATGCCCTGAAAGCATATTATATTGCACTGTGTCATAATTTATTATAACAATATAAACTCACCAGCCTCTTCTTTTTCTATACTCCTCATCCAATTCATTACCGCCACTCACAATGAGTGTATTTTGTCCATTTACAATTACTTACTGCAGTCCATCTGTTTCTCTGTATACTTTGCTAATCCCCTTTCACCCTGTTCTTCAATGGTAAGGACCCCCATAAGACCACCACAGAGCAGGTATTATATGGGTGGTGAGTCATTCGCAGCACTGCAGTGAAACTGACGTGGTGGTGGTGTGTTAATGTACGATGTTCTAGTAAGAGGATATCAGACTCAGCGGTGCTGCTGGAGCGTTTAAACACTGTGTCCACTCTATTAGACACTCCTACCTTGCTGCACCACCTCGTAGATGAACAGTCAGAGACGACAGCTCATCTACTGCTGCACAGTTTGTACTGGTAATCCTCTAGTCCTCCATCAGTGGGAACAGGACGCTGCCCACAGGACACTGTTGTCTGAATTGTTTGGTCGGTGGATTTTCAGTCCAGCAGTGACAGTGAGGTGTTTAAACACTCCAGCAGCACTGCTGTGTCTGATCCACTCACAGCAGCACAACACACACTAACACGCCACCACGTCAGTGTCAAGAATGACCCACCACCCAAATAATACCTAGCCTGTGGTGTTCCTGTGGGGGTCCTGAGGGGGTTGAAGTATGCAGAGAATCAAATAAACCACAGTCTGTAATTGTAGAACTTCAAATCGCTCAAGATATGGTAAGAGAAGCTGGTAAAATGGACAATGAGTATAGCTACAAGGAGGTGTACCCAATGAAGTGGCCAGCCATATACAGTATTACACTCCCCAGATGCAGCTCCCAGTAGCAGAGAGGTTAAACTTTTTACAACATAGTGAACTAAACTAAACAAGTAATTTGATTGAGTGCATAAACTTTTCATACAAATGCACAGGAGTCCATGAAGACAGCAAATTAAAATGGCACCTTACTGAACAAACGCTTTATGGAACTCGGTTTTATAAAAAATGGGCCTAATTCAACCAACTTACACAGTTACACAGGAGGATTCCATCTTTCCCACTGCTCTCTTATTTGGGATTTGTTTTATGTAAGACATACGCACATTCAGAGATTATAGTCTGTCACAAGTACAGATATAGCCATACTCTCTCAACTACCTGGTCACTAGTCACTTTTAGGACAATACAGAACTGACTAATGTCAGCGTGTACATTTTACTAGGCAAGTGTAACGGCTACTACTGCTTATAAACAGCACGAGTAACCTTTAAATCAGCCATCACAAACCAGTGTATAAATGAAATTGAAATTTCAGCACATAATTTACTCAGGAATTAACATTTTACACCAACATTTACAAAATGTACTGAAGAATTTCCTAAATACCTTTAGTCAAACCATAACCAGCACCAGTTTAGTTAAAGATAAAAGCCAAATACATTTACACTGATAATTCTCAGCACAACAAAGCACATCAAATCACGTTAAGAACACAGGATAAGGCCACATACACACCTGCATCATTGAATACTTGGACTCTGCTGGGCTCCCAAACCCATTGACCCCGATAAAGCTGCTGCTGAAGTAGGAGTTGGTCAGATTTGCATCACTCAGTGCACCACCATCCATTCCAGGGACTGAGATAAGAGACAGACAAACAACTTAACAGTCTTCAAAAAGTGATTGTGACATCTATTTGATTAGTTGGAACAGACGAGATATAATCAGCCACATTTAAAGACTAGTATGAATTTAATCAGGGCACTGCATTAAACATGCAATAAACATTTGCATCATTACATTTTAAAAGATTTCAGTGCATTTTAACAATGCCATGATAACACAGACAACATTTTTGGTATAGGTAAATATCTCAAAAGTATGCTGAATCAATCAATTTCCCTGCACCCTAATTATTATGGCTTCTTTGTGTCAGTCAGAGTTCTTTGAACCTTTATGATATTCACTAAATGGTCAGAAAAGCATATAGTAAAGTAATTGACCACAATCATGATAAAATATCACAATACTGCCCATCCCTAGCAATTATCCCAAATCCTGAGATAGCAGGGCTGTATGCTGGCAACACATCATATTCTAGTGTTGCAAATAAATAAATAAATAAAATAAATAAATAAATAATAATTTTACTGATTTTTTTAAACATTCTGTGTAATTCAGTGTTTGAGATCAGCCACTCAGGGTGCTTTAATGTGAAATGGGTAATCTGCAGAGACATTTTCTGATTTTAGCACAGTGGTGGTGATGTCACAAACCTCTGGGTCCTATCTGAAACTACCAGTAATCCTACAAGTGTCTTCTATTTGTTTTTGGGGTTTTTTTAACTGTTGATTTTCATAAAATAATAGTAAATCTGAGTTTAAAAAAAAAATAAATAAATAAATAAATAACTTTTTTTTTTTAATTACTTTGCAATAGAACACCTGCCCTGTATCACTCCACCATGAACAGCCTAAAATACATTAAATAAGTTACAGACAAAAACCTGATCAGAAAACTACCGTAAACAACGGCTCAGACATCAGCCGTCATATTCATAGACATGAAATGACTTTCTGGGATAAAGCTCTTAGAGGTGGACATCATGTTTCTCAAACAACACCTTGAACAATTCTCACTCGAGAAGCTTCTTTAGAACAGGGCATTTCACATTAAACCAGTTTTGAATTGCTATATTTAACGCTTAAGCATTTCATTAAAGCAGAACTCAGTTGTGTTTCTCAAAGTATAAAAAGGGGTGCCAATAACTCGGACACATTGCTCATTTAGTGAGACCAGCACAACCTCAGATCCTGCTGAACCCATTTTAACCTACTTAAAATTAAATTTATTTATATTTATTTATTTATTTAACAAACTTAAAGTTTTTCTATGTTGTTTATCCAAGTACTGAACAGGACAGTAATGACCACCAATGTAAAACTACCCAACCGAGCCTCAGCCAATCACAGCCTTGCTTGGAACGACGTAAACAGCTTGGTCAGCTGACGCACTTCGCGCTTTTTCCGTAGTATATTTCCCCCTAATAATGACAGTAACAGTGTATACTATTAATAATAATACTAAAACAATTATAACAAAGTTTAATAACTCGCTCTTTATCAAGCCGTAATTTAATGGTGGTGTTTCAGAATAAAACCCAGCAGTTTAAACCAGAGAGAGAGCTCTCATACAAACATACACACACTGTCTCGCGCGCGGGCGGGCGAGCGAGCGAGTGAGCACGCGCACCCATATATAAAACCCCATAACTACCGCAGCAACGAGCTGACAGCGCGGGCTACACACAAACCAGCCCCTCTAAACCAGCACACAATCGCCGGGCTTTAGCTGCTAGCTTCCCGGGCTCGGCAACGCTGGTTCAGCTTTTCACAGTGAAACAATGACAGGTGGTGCAGCTCCAGGTTCGTGACATAAAAGCAGAGGCGCGAACGAGCTGGATCCTTTTAGACCCGCATTTCCAGCATTTTCACTCGGCGCCAGCTGCGGGGTGCTGGACGGTGAAAAGAAAGCGAAGCCCCGTCTGCTTCCTCGTATTGTTTTGGGAGGGGGTGTTGGTGGTGGTGGTGGAGGGAATGAGGCCTCGCTGAATCCACGACCTCGATTTCTGCACAGTCCACCGATAAGGCCCCATGGTATTCATGCATGGGAGACGGAGTGTTTTAGGCCCTCTGCTCCGCTGAATTATAACACTTAGTGTGGACTTACTGGTTAGGAGCTGCCCGTCCAAAGCTGCGCCCGCTGGCCCGAGAGCATCGCTCTTTTTGGGGACACTGGCAGAAGCAGCGCCCGCACAGGCCGCCGCCGCGACCACCGCACTGCCCCCGAGCGGATACCCGGCTGCCGTCCCGCCGCTTCCAGCCATGGAGAAAGGCACAGGGCTACCTCCTCCTCCACCACCTCCGCCACCACCACCGGCGCCTCCTCCACCTGCAACGCCGCCGCCGTGCACAGGCAGGCTGGCCACAGGCAGGCTGGCCACAGTTGGGTCCTCATGCACGAACTGACACTCGTCTCCATAAAAGCACGTCTTGTCTTTCGCGTAGTAGCGGCAAAACTTCACCTTCACGCCAGGTATCCCGACCCCCCCGAGCGGAGCGGCTGAGGGTGGGAGTCCGCTGTTCATGACACCGCCGCCGCCGGAATACCCACGACCATAGACGGGTAGCAAGAGGGGGTAGAGACCTGGGGGAGAGGGGTTGGGGGGGAGTGAGACTCCTAAAAACACACTTCTCCAACAGCACACTCAGCGCTCTGCAGTCAAAACTCGTCCTAAAATAAGTCCTAACATCCAGCCAGAGGAATTTAGGCGGACATTGTGCTTCGTAAAAGTGGCACAAACTGCGCCGCGGTGATGAAACGTTTTCCCCGCCGCCGTTGTTGTTCAGCGCCGCGGCTGCTGTTGTTGTTTTCAGCTAAGCGCTAACTAGCCTCGCTGTGCATTATGGGTGCTAGCGCTGCAGTTAGCATTAGCGGACACTAGGGGCTTCAGGGAAGTTCAGTGAAGCTATAAGCACAGAAGCCCACACACGTCTACTCAATGAAGGCCAATGAGTTTAAAGTTAAAGGAAAGTTACTTTAAGTAACTTTAAGCAAGTTAACTGCTCAGAAGTTTAAACATGACATGACTAAATATATATTTTCAAGATAAATATGAACCTGCTATTTCTTACTTATTGACAAACCTTGAAAGCACCTGTTGCTAATGTGTCCATTTCATGATGCATGGATGAAATAATGTCCAAACAGCACTAAGTCTTATTAAACTGACTTTGTTTAAAAGTAAAATATGTTTTTCCTTTGGTAAAGATACAAGGTTTGTTCTGACAGTGGTGACATGTTTTCTCAGTGTGTAAGGGTCAGGGCTTAGGGTAACTTTGCGCAGGCCCTTAATATCAGCAAAGCGTAAAGAAAAAAAAACACTGAATAAAAAGAAAGAAAGAACTGTATTATTAACGCAGTACACAACACAATAACTTTCAATGTGGTATAAAAAACTCTGATTTAAAGCTAAACGGTACAAAACTGCTACAAGCTCTAGCTGAGTCACTGTATGAGACACTGCAATTACAATACAGGTAAAAAGATAATGTCATTATTATGCTAAAATGTACATACAGCATGAAATAACACCTAAACAGCACTTAGTTTTGAAAAAAAGGTACAGCTGTTTCTTTACCATTCATTGAGCTTCATTCATTAAAGCTACAGTCTGATTCTATTTAATTCATGTTTAAGAAATATTCAACACTGCTGCTAAATCAACAGGAAGAAAAGCCATGTGCTGTCAAACTATTAAATGTATGCTAAGCCCACAGACATGGCAAAACAAGATTTTATTCATGAAACATTTTCACACTTTTTGGCACAAAAAATTCAGTCAAAAGTCAAGTTATTGTTCATATTTCTTATCATATTATATAGTGGCCGTGTGTTTGTCTCTACTATCTTGAGGAAACGCAACACAATGTCAAACAGCCAGTTTTACATGAATAAAACGCACTGTTCTCGAGTGATCAGGGCTGTACACAAAACTTTGTCACCTTTTAAAAGGAAACCACGAAGTGAGAAAACGAGAGAAAGAGAGCGAGAGAGAGAGAGAGGGTCATGTGGCCCTGAAAGTCTTTGCGCCTCTCTCCTCTCCACATCCCATTTCGTCTCTGCCAGACCAGAGTGCTGCTCTGGTCTGCTGTTATGCACGCATACGATGCAGTTAAGAAAAAACACAGCTGCGGGGGGTAAGTAGCCCGAACGCAAAAAGCTCGGTTACTCAGCTTCTCATTTGCCTGACTGATTTGTGCCACTGAGTAAGACGTTCTCATGAATCACATATGTTGTGATATTTAGTTTCTTATTGTTATTTGAACAATTATTATTAATATTATTATTACTGTATATTAAAAGTGGTAGCTGCCTAGTAGTAGTAATATTCTGTTAGTTGTTGGTTTTAATACAGACCCAATGCTTTCACTGATTCTTCTTAGTGTGTAATAATTCAGTCCGTCTTATAAAAGCCTAAACCTTACTGTGTCTTTTCATTTTGCACTGTAGTCTTTCTTGTACTGCAGTGGAGTGCGCTCGTCCACACCGACACACTGCAAGACGGGAACGTGCATCAGCTGCCCTGCATCTCCAACAAAACTGTAAAATCTTCATGTTTTTTATTAATTAAGTTGTCAGGACTAGGGACGTTTTTGCCTCTGTTTGAGTTAGAGGGTGACGTCTTCATTGCGATATAGCATATAAGCGACTGGACATTAACGATAAACATTTACGATAGTCCAAATTCTATGAATAAATCAACAAAATTTCTGAATTTGTAAATGAGGTCATTAAGACCAAGAATAAAAGCAGAACTGACAAATGCAGAAGTGTGGAGTTCATGACAACAGCCCTAAAATTACGATGTCTTCTTTGCTTCTCTGTGACATTTATAGACAAGTGAACCTTATGCTAATTGCATATACATATATATATATATATATATGTGTGTGTGTGTGTGTGTGTGTGTGTGTGTGTATGTGATACTCATATGTATATGTCTACCTCATTGCAGATTCTTACATGCATATTGGCTGAAGTGTACCTCCAAGGTTTTCAGATTGAGCTGAATGTCACAGTTAAGCAGACAGTTGAAATTCACACTTCGAAAAACAGTTCAGGAAGTTCTACACCATGTTTCTGGGCACAAAGGTATGTGTTTCAGAAGTGACTTGAATGAATCTAGCTGCATTGCATCCCTTGCATGATTGTCCTTAACTTAGACCCTAATCTTTTTTTGCCCTGTGGCTTTAGAATTATTAATGCTAAAGGGAAGACTAGCCTGTCATACCATGGTACAGTTGAAATGTCTTGGGATGAGTGAAACAGTCCTGACGTCTCTTTAGAGAGCCGATCCTCACATTTAAATATCGATACTTCTTTAAGCGGTAGATTTTAGAACATCTCTCATTTTTGATGTTAAATAAATCACAGCAGCAAACAGCCACATAAGACGTAGTGAATTATCTGTAATGGAAGACTGTATAGTCAGTTTAGTGGGTTATATAATGGGAATAATGGAAATTAGTTTCTAAAATTAGCATATTTATTATAATTATAAGGTGTAAGCAAAATCATTTAGAGTGGGTTTACATGGAACGCTTTGTGAAACCAATAAAAACCAATTTCTGACAGTCTTAGTGATAGAAACCAGACAAAAGAAAAGTAAATGTATCTAAAAATAATAGTGAAATTAAAAGTATATGCATGTAAAAGCTTGAGGCCGTATTCAGTTTCTTTCTTCTGTATCATTTTGGAGGTGCCAGTTGAAGTTAGCAATACGCCTTTCAGATTTACCGCTCTTTTACCATCATCAGCATTACACCGAAACGTTTAGAGAGTATATGTAGGATCACTGGCGGTTTGTTAAGTAAAAAAATAGCTGCATTAGTGTTTTAGCAACCACTAGTTTCACAACACAACACCACTCTAGTCCTGTTCACCTGCCAACATTTCCCCCCATCGAATCAGATAAAAATAACTTAGAATCAATGAAATTCACTACAGAAACAAAAAGAAGGAAAAAGAAGTTCCCCAGGACTTTTTGACTCAAAGTGAGACTGAAGTTTGTGTGAATGGGGAATTTGATCATTTCTATAGAGGCACTGCTGTTGTACGATCACAGTTTTGATGCAGATTGTTGTGCTTTTCACAGAGAAACAGGCAAAATGTTCCAATTCCAGAGCTTCGAAAGCAACATGGGTGGAGAGTACCCTGCAGTTTGTGATCAGGGCAACTTCAGCTTCTCCGTTAACATCTCAGTCATCGTTGTCTCACCAAAAAGTGAGTCCAGTTCTTGCCTTTCTGAATCGCATCTCAGACAGGATCATTGATTACTAACACTTACTAAACATAAATGCCAGCCTTGGACTGATAATGGATATTCACCGTATACATCAAATATTGCACTGAGAGTCAGTGAGAGTCAGCCTTGTGCAAATGGACATTCTCTTTCAAATATAATGCAATGTGATTTATTTATTTCTTCAATAATTTATTCATTCATTCATTTATTTAATTAACTATTTTCTTTATACAGTCATTCCTATCTATAAGGTATATAATAAAGGCCACACTTATAGGCTATACAAACAGAACATCACCAACTAATTAACTACATATGCATTTAGTAATTTAGTAAAGTAGCAGTGACTTTCAGCAGTTTTTGCCGGATTGTTTCATCTTTTGTTTATCTGCTGTATATATTTAGTATTTGCTATTATATAATTTATAATAATAATGATGTTTAACAGCTTAAGTAAATGTTTATTGTCTTTATAGGGCAAAACAGTTTAAAACAGAATTGAAAAACTATATATAGATGTTAGACCTGAGGTGTGTACAGGTCAGCACTCAGTAGCTTCTGAACATTGTTTTGTATCTGAATTTCCCACGTCATTTGTTTTATATGTGCAACTATACATATCTGAGCATCAGACTCTGCTGGAGTTTAGTAAATATCACCATTGCTCACTCTGTCAATAGCAGCAGCTTTTCCAGCTTGGTTGAAGTAACGGGCCACGAAACCCCGCAACTGAGGGATTCTATGCTAGCTAAAGGTTATCATTATGCTGAGTGTTCGGCTGTTCCCCCTACTCCCTCGGTAAAAATCTGGACTAACATTAACTCAGACTGCAAGTGCCACACAGCAGCAGATCAGCGATTACTGAAAACAGCAACAGATGTCCATTTTCCTGCAAAATACTGCCTTTACAGATTTAGCCATGAGCATTTTCACTGCTGCCTGTCATCTCACACAGCCTACGTTCTGTCTACTGGTGTGCATGCAAATGCCACAAAT
Organism: Prochilodus magdalenae; assembly: GCA_024036415.1. NCBI lineage: Eukaryota > Metazoa > Chordata > Actinopteri > Characiformes > Prochilodontidae > Prochilodus > Prochilodus magdalenae. The sequence continues at coordinate 308,999 of JAMWET010005636.1, read as the reverse complement.
TGCTTTTGTGGCGTCAGTCGAAGTTCTGTCTATTAATGTGCACACACGTCAGAATTGAATTTGTGGCATCAATCGCAGTTCTGTTTATGGAGCACATACACACGTCAAAATTGGCTTTGTGGCATCAGTCAAAGTTCTGTATATTAGTGTGCATGTTAGAAATTGCGTGTCAGTTAAAGTTCTGTCTATTAATGTGCTTGCCCATGTCAGAATTGGCTTTGTGGGATCAGTCGAAGTTCTGTCGATGGAGCACATGCACACATCAGAACTGGCTTTGCGGTATCAGCCAAAGTTCTGACGATGGAGCACATGCACACATCAGAACTGGCTTTGTGGCATCAGTCAAAGTTCTGTCTATGGAACACATGCATACATCAGAACTGGCTTTGTGGCATCAGTCAAAGTTCTGTCTATGGAACACATGCGTACATCAGAACTGGCTTTGTGGCATCAGTCAAAGTTCTGTCGATGGAGCACATACGTACATCAGAACTGGCTTTGTGGCGTCGGTCGTATGTATCGGTAACCCCCTTGTCAATACTGATTTTAGGTGTCAGTTTCAGTGCTGATACCAACATTACTTCCAATGTAGAGATTGTGAAGAACCACTGGATGTCAACAGTGTTACATTCAGAATATAGTATCACTGTGAATGATGAAGCCTGTGGGTAATATACCATATTATATTACCATCCAGACAATTACTATGAGCGAAAACTAACACATGGTCCGTCCTAAGTGAAATCAGATTGCAATGATATCGTGTATAGTGATAATGTTCATTCTTGCTATTTGTTTTTATCTTATGTGTATTTCACCCCCAATAATCATACAGCTGTTTACTGCAATAGCATTTCCATTTTCTTAACATGCACTAAAACACCTGGGAAAATTCTGCATCACCACCTTCTTCTCATTTGTAGGGCGACCATCCATTCCACAGCTAACAGCCATTGGGGAACATGACTCCATTCTTTTCAGATGTGTCTCTGAGGGAAACCCTATACCAGAAATGACATGGTATAGAGACACAGGACACATCAGGTAAGCATTAAAAACAGTCTTCCACAGTTTTCCACTTTATGTCATAGTCTAGAACTAGAATGACCTCATGCTTGTCATGCTATGCTGTATATACTATGTTAAGATCTGTTCCTTGAGTTAAAGTTGAAGTATTTGTCTTAGACACTAATAGAATAAAATGAAAAAATTAAGAAGTAAGATATATTTAAATGTAAAAAAGCATTCTTTAATAAATCCACAAATGCATTTAAATATAAAATTCAAATTAGAAAACAATTATTAAGAAATAATTTAAGTGACGATTATGAACTTGACAAAAGACTTATTATTTTGTTGATAAATGACAAGCACTATTAATAAGTATTACAAATCAGTTACAAAAGATCTGATTTGTCTGATTTGTCACCTGCTTGGTCAAGTTTGTAGAGAAGCACAGCTCGCCAACTTATCAGCTGTGGCAGAACTAAAATACTGCCAACTATTTTAATGATGAAATAAAGATAAACACTTATTTTAGTTGAGTGGATATGCGCGCCTTATTGAGTACGACCCTAAAATATTCAAACAGGCTTTGTAGGTGTCTCGCTTTGTAGCTGTACATACTAAGAGCATTTGTTGTCTACCTGAAACCACATGACAACATAATCAAATGGCTTGTATAGGTTTTTGCACAATCACTGGTCATTAATAACACAGTTTAACTACTACTTTGGGATTTTTATGCTTTTAAGGTATTTGCTATGGAAGCCCATTTCTGCCACTTAAAGGAAAAAGGCCATATAGGAAGTCAGAATTACAGTATGAGATAGTAAGTCATAATTCGTAGAAAGTCTTAATTATGAGATGGTAAGTCATAATTATGACATGCTAAATTACAAGTATGAAGTAGTAAGTCATAATTATAAGAAAGTCATAATTTTGAGATAGTAAGTCATAATTAGGAGAAAGTCAAAATTATGAGATAGTAAGTCATAATTATGAGACAGTAAGTCATAAGTATGAGATAGTGAGTCATAATTAGGAGTAAATCATAATTATGAGATAGTGAGTCAAAGTTAGAAGATGCTCTAAGATACTAAGACACCATAAGAGGTGGAAAGGGGCTTCCATACATTGCTACTGGATTAGACTGTAAATATCAAAACTACACATTTTATACAAGACTTCTATCATAAGACACAAATTTCCTTTTTTCCTTTTTTGAAGAAAAATAGTGTAATGTATTAAGCAAACACTGTTAAAAAAATCAGAACTTACCATTCCTATACCAGTCAATGCAGAAACTGACCTGCAAGAACAGCTAGTTTTTCACTGGTTTTATGATGTCACAAAAACCTTTGCAGTTACATATTACAATTAATTTGGCCTGTCCATTTATGCTGAGTGTTTCAGCCTGGACTGCTGTTTGAATAAGGCGCAATGCAGCACAACCAATCAGAACCGAGCTCATACATCAGCCCTAAAAGCACAGTAACAAAAAGACCCTGTATATTTTTTAGGATGAGATTGGAGAGATTTCTTAGAGAGTTTGGAACTCCACAGTGTGCATATGAATTATGACTGTTGTGGCGTATAAGAGAAATTCACCATTGAGAGAAATTTACCATTACTTTTTCAATATACTTTTTAAATGACTAACGATAATAATCAATTATATTTATTGTTTAATCCATTTGTCTCATCTTAGTTCTGAGTTCTGAGTTCTGAAATGAAATGAAAACCATCCCAGGAGCTGTTTCTCCAAATATCTTTGTATTGCTTTGGTGAATCATGTAATAACATGCTGGAAAGTTTTCCTACACCCTCTACATTAAAGCGGTTGTGTATGTGTGTCTGTGGCTATTCTTCTGTAAAGCTCCCTACCTACAAATCAGGAACATCTAGAAAATGAGACGGCAGTGAGCACGCTTAATGGTTTTAAATACCAGAATTCAAACACAAAGTGCTGCGCCAGTAACTCGGAGGGAGAAGCATGTGCCCAGATTCATCATTACGGTAAGATGATCATTCCGATTCATAATCTGATTCCTCATAATCCAATTATCACTGTTCTTTATGCTATTCTGCACTCTTATTTAGTACCGCTTTTACAGGTCACAGTTTTCAAGCAGAACCACAAAACCAGAACAATAGCTCTTGCAGGAATAGGGCAATTGTGCTTTAGAAGCCGTCACAATGTTCAGGTTTTTTATCCCGTGTGGGAAATTAATTCTAGAATGTTGAGAAATTTGAAATCTCCCTATCACTGTGTTATTAATGTTAAATATTAAATCTCCATATGATGTCACAAAGGACAGTATCCTAGCAACCACCAGGAATATCATAGCAACTGCCTAGCAACATTTTAGCAACCTCCTGAGATTCCATAGCAATATCCTAGTATTATCTTAATAACCACGTAAGATAATATAACATCATCTTAGCAACCACCAGAGATCCCATAGCAACATTTACATAACCCCCTGGGGTGCCATAGCAACATTTAAATAACCACCTGGGATGCCATAGCAATGTCTTAGCAATTACCTGGGGTGCCATCACAACAGCTTAACAGTACATTAGCCGCCACCTGACATGCCAGAGCAACAGCCTAGCAATATTTTAGCAACCACCTGGGATAACACAGCAACTCCTAGCAACCACCTGGGATGCCATAGCAATGGCCTAGCAACACATTAAAAACCATTTGGGATGCCATAACGACGGCCTAGAAACCACCTGACATAACCGCACTTTAGCAACCATCTGGGATGCCAAAGCAATGGCCTAGCAACATCTTAGCAACCCCATGGGATACCATACCCATAACTTGCCATAGCAAAAACCAGCTTGAGGTTTTAGCAAAAAATCCCCCTCTAACCTCTTATATGTAACCTGACTCACTGTTCGACCCGTTAAACTCCAGGCTCATTAGGTTATTAAGACCATGAAGATGCTCCACACATGCGTGTCCTGGCTTAGTAATGTGAGCAATGTTGCTCTCAGTTTCAGTGATCACATCACAGATGCTCTCTGGTTTTTATACTCTTAGACCTTGGAATACCCTTCCAGGAGACTGAAGCTCCAGAGATTTCCTTAAATCCCGGGCAGTCACTCGCTCTCCGATGCAAGAATAATAATAAACCCCTGTGGTACTTCAACAACACAGAGGTACTGTGAAGAGTGGATATATTAATATTAATACAGTCATGTGTTTCTGATATTGCTGTATGATTTTAGTTTTGTTTGCCCCAATTTCAGCTGTCTGGAGTGACAAATATATATTTTGGTTCAAAGTTGGAGTATTTCTCCATAGCATCCGTTACTGTGCGAGACAGTGGGGAGTATGTCTGCAAAAGTACGGACGGACAAACAAAGGCTACCAAGGTCCAGGTGTATGGTAAGTATAAACAGATCCATTTCTCCTGCAGTGTTGCCAGATTGCTTCTATAAAAAAAAAACAACAACAACAAAGTCTAAGGTCATTTTAACAAGGTGCAAAACAGTACAGCATTTAAATCAACATGTCCTAAATAATAAGCTTCTGGATATGATAACCACGGATGTCCTTCCTTTAGAAAATGCGTTAATGACTGATATGAAGAACCAAAGGTATAGAAACTGTATATTCTTTCAATAATATTGACTTACCGTAATAGTTTATATTGTGTATATCTAAACTTACTGAAGTGTTGTTTATGGTGGGACCAATGATACATGCACGCATCATATGCTTTTGCCAAGAAAGCAGTTATTTAAAAAAATTACCAATTAAAAAACAGAACACCGTTTGCCAATGTAACTATTTAAATAAACATGTTTAAAATGTAATATATATATATATATATATATATATATATATAATATAAATATATATATTTTTTTACAAGTTTTGTTTTGTTTTTTAAAGAGGCCGTCTCATTACTATTTTTTCTCATTACTCATTACAATTCTTTCTTTTTTTTTTTTTGAAAAATGACAAATCCAGATTATTTTTAGTAAAATGTATAACCCAATATTTACAGAGTTGTTATCATGGTGCTACCTAGACTACCTGCGTTTTTGGGATACATATTTGTTGCCATATGGCAACACCATGTAATCTACCTCTGTGTATTCATTCATCACATAGCGGTAGATACAGCGCATGAAGAATTAAGAATTTAAGAAACAGACCTTTTGAAAACACAGAAGTAACTATTTAGCATTACGTCAGCTGGTATGCCAATACTATCATAATAAAAGCCCTATAGAAGTGTAAAAATTAATATTCCTTCTGTAAAAACTATGATTTGCAATCAAGAAATTTATAATCAAGATAATACATTAGTTACAAATTGTATGAAATTATATAATAAATATAAATAAAAATAATATTTAAGTGTAATCAAAAGTCTCAGAGTAGTTTAATGCTTCAGCGCTGTGTAAAAGTATTTGCATCCTTCCCTTTTTATCTGTTTTGGTATTTTTGTCATATTCAGTGTTTTAGATCATCAAGCTACTCAAATGCTACTGTTTTCAAATGATGTTTTCTAGCTAATATTGATTTTTTGCTACTAAATCAAATAGTTTAACCAAATTTATTTGACTGTTGGAATCCGTTTTACTAGCCACACCCAACCATGACTACTGCCAGACCTGCTGAATGTAAACATCACTTAAATATAACCTGTTGGGCAATTTGAAGTAGCTAGAAAGCTGAATTCAGAGACAGACCATTGTCTTCTAATTCTACCTTTTGGAGATGGCTACAAAGCCATTGCTAAGGCTCTAGGACTCCATGGGAACCACAGTGGGAGCCAATTATTCACAAACCAAGCAAATTTGGAACAGTGGTATGGTGAACCAGCCTACCAGTGGCCAGCCTACCAAAATTACACCAAGAGTGCATCAATGACTCCACCAGAAGATCACAAAGAAACCTAAACAAGCCTCTAAAGAACTGTAGGTCTCACTTGTCTCAGTTATGTAAGTTACTATTCCACAATTGGCAAAAATGACATCCATGGGAGATTTGCAAGTCTCAAAACACACAAAATCTAGATTTTGGAGTGGCCAAAATCATCATTCAGATGCTGTGGCAAGACTTCAAACAGCCAGTTCAAGCTGGAAAACCCTCCAGTGTAGGTGAACTAAAAGAATTCTGCAAAAGAATTGAAAAGAAATTCTTCCACAGTGATGTAAAAGACTCGTCACAAGTTAATGCAATAGTTAGTTTGCCTGCAGTTGTTTTCACATGGGTGGTATGGGTTTGAAAAGACCAATATCTTTAGTAAATTAAATGATCATTTAAAAGCTCCATTCTTTGTTTACTCATATTTAAATGTGCAAAAATGCAAGAACTCCCTTTATACAGCACTTTAGGTCATTATTAAGTCTAGGTTTACTTAATAAACTAAACACCAAACATTATTCAGAATGAGAATTAATAACAGTAACAGAGGTATTATTGTTATTATAATTATTACATATTATTACATATTATTATTATTATTATTATTATTAGTAGTAGTAGTAGTAGTAGCAGTAGTTGTAGTAGTAGTAGTAATAGTTGTACTCTGTGGTGACAAAAGAATTAGCTCTAGCTACTCTGTGTATGAAGCCCATGACATAAGCCAAAGTAAATTCCTGAAGATGTCGATGGTTTCTCCTCACAGAGGGGGACTTCATTGAAATACTGGACCTGAATAAGGATGTCAGAATTTGGGAGAAGGATAAAGCAACTTTCTGCTTCCAAGCCCATGTGCGCACCTACCCAAGAGCGCAATGTCACTGGATTACACCAAATGGAACCAAAGTGCAGTCCGACCAAACTCTAAACCGCTGGAATAACCAGTAAGTCGACAAGCTGCCTTTCCAGATCGGATCTGTAAGTGAGCTGCACTCTATCTGACGCTTTGGTCCTTTTTGCCTTGTTAGCACGTGTAAGCTGTGTAACCCAGATCCAGGACGGTATCAGATACAAGTGACTGCTGGTGAGAAGTTAGTCACAAAGAATATGTCTCTCTGTGTGACAGGTAAGATCCCCTAGACAGATGATCACATTATTACTAATCACTGACATTAATGCAATACGTTGTAAAGGCACCACTGTAGCAGTAAACTGAGTAAAATTTATACACACATATACAGCACATATTTACACAGTACATATTCTGACCACTGTCTGTGTGACTTTGTAGAAACTCCTAAGTTTACTGTACTTAAAGACCTGGCCAAAGTGACCTGTAAGACGAACAGTACACATCCTCTGAACCTATCCTGGCAGATCTGTCCGTCACATGCAAAGTGAGTTGCTATCTGTTGTCGGTGTTCATGAACAATTGTTGTCTGTATGTCAAGGTTTTGTTGTATCATACTGTTTCTGTGGTTTTATGCACCAAATGCAGCCATAACCATTTTCTTTATACCTGCCCTTTATTGTGCCTCAAAAAGCAGCTCATATTGTAGTTCATAAAGCATATGTATAAGCGTGTGAGTAAACGTGTAACGAAATGACACCAAAACAGAGAAAATGGCACTTAAGTGAATCCAAAATCACACAAGCTATTGTACACGTTTGACGTATCGTAGGATCGTATCGAGAGAGAGAGAGAGAGAGAGAGAGAGAGAGAGAGAGAGAGAGAGAGAGAGAGAGAGACAAAGAGATATAGATATAGTAGCATTTTCTTCAACAGCTGTCTCTATACAGTAGTAAAACATTTTATTGATATACAGTTTTTTATGTTGATGTCAGATTATTTATAACATAATGTACATTACTGCATAGGGCCCTAAACAGCACTGTCCATGAATAATGATCAAATAAAGCTGTTTCCAGCAACTGGTCTATAGCCTGTAGCAGCTTTGTTCATTTGTATCACATTGAGCGCTGAATGTAAAGAGCAGGTGATAAGAATGATAAGGACTCTCTACAGCCTACGTTTAGAGGGTAATTCCTCTAGTTTCTCCAAAAGTTCTGAATCATTTAGCCCTTAAGACGTAAACAGAGTCATATCACGCCATCAGCAACACTTACTGAAGTGTGAGCAGACCCTCGTTCACTGTACGCTTGAGTCATTTGTTCATTAGCCCTACCGTGTACATGCCGGCTTATATCACATGGTATCAGTATATCAATGTTAATGCATCTCTAATGTGCATAAACATATAGGTGTGTGTAAGTGATTGTTTTTTGTGACATTACAAAAATGACTAATTCAAACCTGCAGCTTTCCATACAGATGCATGGACTGTGAAATAACGCTTGGTACCCATATTAGAATAAGGCTACCTTTATAAAGAGTTTATGAATGGTTTACAAAAAAGTGTACTATTGCTTATTACTTAAGTCATAAACATCTTAAAATCTTTATTAAGCAGTTACAGCATATACATAACATGGGCAACAGCAGCTCGCTGTTAGTCTAACAGTGAACACACATACGTTTATACTGTTAAAGCTCAGATTTGGATGTTTACTTATCTTACTCCATTTTTCTACCACTCCATATAAGCCATGTTTGCTTCAGTACATATTCAAGTACATCATATGGAGGAGCTCATTTTTGCCCTTTTTATTAATGTGTTATAACTGCTTATTAATACTTTGTAAACTGTTTGACCTAACTAACAACTAATTACAATATAGCCTATTTGTAAACAATTTATAAATCCTTTACAAAGGTAGCCTTATTCTAAAGTGGCACTGAAAGTTTTTATGTTAGGCTTTATTTTATAGTTTCTTAAAGATATAGGCTCTGCCTTAGGACCAGACTTGGGAGGGATGGGACTAGTTTTCCAGAAGGAAGGATTTGTGGTGACTTGTTAGCTGTGTAGTGGTGTGGGTGGAGTTTGCACAGTCTCCTGTCTGATTACTAGAACTGCTGTGTTGCTCGAGTGCTCAGAAGTTGGGTATCTAAAATCAATGTGTCTACCTCTTATTAATCTCAAAGCTGTACAGACTCTGAAGTGTGGCAGAAGACACCTGTGAATCTACAAGAGTACCCAGATTCTGGGCAGTTCTGCCACAAGACCATTGTCATCTCTAAGAATTCTGAAGAAATGAACAACCACCTTGTCAAGTGCTGCATCGCTAACCTGGAGGGTTCATACTGCAGTGATCATATTGCAGTGAAAATGCGTATGTTGATGTTCTATATGTATACATGTGTAATGAAGTTCTAATTCATCTGTATCTCATGACCAATCACTTATGACAATGCTTTGTTGCAGCCTCCATTGACCTCACCGCCATGATAGTGATGTGTGTGCTAGTCTTTGCTCTCCTGCTGGTCAGCCTCACCCTGGTCTATTTCATCTACAACAAAGTACAGCTTTCTCTCTCTTACTGGCACATTCTTCATCACACAATAAAGAATACCGACCCTTATGTCTAACCTTCTGAAACACTCTTGTTCCTATATTATCCCAACAGAAGCCTGGATATGAAACCCATCTCCAGGTGATTCAGATGGTGGGGCCATCTGATAATGATTACATCTACATTGACTTCAAGGACTTCAAGTATGACCAGAAATGGGAGTTTCCCCGAGAGAACCTGGAACTGGGTAAAGGATCAGAACAAGGAAAGTTTGTGTTTATGAAGCAGCATTGCCGTTATGCTAAGTTAAGGCTATCATTTGTTTGCCTTAGGGAAGGAGCTGGGATCTGGGGCTTTTGGGATGGTAGTGCAGGCTACAGCTTACGGAATCAGCAAGCCAGGAGTCTCCATCCAGGTTGCAGTGAAAATGCTAAAAGGTAGGTCTAATGGCAATTTAATCTTTATCGACATAGAGTATACTGATTAGTCTATCAATACTCAGGTATTTCAGCTAGCGTGCGCAATTAGATAATCAACCTCTACCACGTGTCTGCCAGTGATGTAGGCATGCTAAGAGGTGTGTAGGTGGGACAGCGACAACACATATTACACTCTACAAGACTCTAAACTTCACTTGTTATTTCAGAAGAAATATACTTCATTTGGCCTAAATGTTCACCAGTGTCAATCAAGAATTATTAAAGCTTATTTTATCTGCACTTTGCTTTGGCCTAAAATCTGGCAAAAGCCTGAGAACTTTCTGTCCGACTGAGCCAACCAAAAGTAGGCTGAACCCGAGCTGTTTTGGGTTTAATTTTTAAGGTCAAACTCATCCCAAGCCTGACGAAATTTGGGTCAAACGTGACCCCACCTGAACCACATTATCACATTTTGAGTCTAAACCCAACACAAGCCTGATAAATCATGGCCCAAACACAACCCCACATGAACCACATTATCAAGTTTAGAGTCCGAACTCAACCCAAGTCTGATTTGGCAGAAACATGACCCTATGTAAACCACATTATTAAACTTTTTAGTCTGAACCCAAACTATGCCTTACAAAATTGGGTCAAAAGAAAACACCACATGAACCACATAATCAAGTATTGGGACAGAGCCCAACCCACACCTGACAAAATTGGACCCAAACACAACCTCACATGAACCACATTATCAAGTTTTGAGATTAAACCCAACCCAAGCCTGACAAATATTGGCCCAAACACAACCCCAAATGAACTACTTTATTAAGTGTTGAGTCTAAACACAACCTAAACCTGACAAAATGTGGCCTAAACACAACCTCACATGAAGCTGAGAGCAGCTGGGATTTTCAAATAAAAGAAAAATGGAGATAAACCTGTTCTTCTGAGGAATAACAAAGTGAGGTAAATGCAGGGTAAATCTGCTGAAAGTGAGAGCTCAAACATGGACTTTAAACCCAACCTAAACCTGACAGATATTCAGAAAGTGACGACCGAACCCAGCTGAGCCTGAGCTTTTTGTTGTCTCTCAAGGAGAGATTTGCAACAAGTAAACAAGTAAGGTTAAATACATTTTGTTTAAGTAAAAATGACTACTAAAATGTTCAACTACAGTTGAACAAACGAATGCTGGTGACTGTTTTCTGTAGATAAGCACCAGGCAGTGGAGAAGGAAGCCTTGATGTCTGAACTAAAGATGCTGATTCATATTGGACACCACACCAATGTTGTGAACCTGCTGGGGGCTTGCACTGGTACAGGTATGCAAACAGCCCACAAACAAGGGCTTTTGTCACATCAGTAAAGAAAAATGGTACTTTGTGGCAGTCACACTTCAACAGTGGCACTGATCACCACAAGGTCGTTTCATCAACAGGTCCCACTTACTTGATCTTTCAATACTGCTGTCATGGAGACCTCCTGAACTACCTGAAGAACAACAGAGAGCACTTCTGCAAGTCTTTAGCCGAGGCCTTCAACAAGGACAGATTCAGCGGCCTCTACCAAAACTACCAGAGGAAGAGAAACTCCAGGTTAACATCTGAGGGGTGATAGCCTTTCCTTTGACCTTTTGACTAAAGAAAGCATAGAGAACAGTCAGGCGTTCTTAATGCACTGCTCGTTTGAGGAAATGTAACTTAAAATGTGGACATACATAGGTGGAAGTTATCATAAATGAGGTTAAACATCATTCTCTGTCCTTGCTCTGTCTATTTAGTGAGGTTTGTCAGTCCGATGACATTTCATACATGCACATGTCCCCAGTGACGAAGGAACTGGAGCCCCTCCTCTCCACCTCTACGTATGGGAATGACGGTAATAACAGCCACTTGATACAATACCAACCAGCATTTAGCAAGGCGATGGTTTGGCCAAAAATCGAATTTACGAGGCTGCTTACTCCAAATATAGTCAGCAAAGACTGTTTGGAATTTGGTGCTGTATTTTAGCATAGCAGTAGGAGCCGGTGTAAAACTGAAGATGGCAATACATATGGTTCATATATATATATGTGCCCATATTTAGAGATCACATTTATGGACACAGTTTCAGACACTGCATGGACTGCATACAGTCTACTAGACATTACTCTAGCGTGTGGCATTGTTTAGGGCAAGCGTGCAATGATTCAGACATGCAGCATTGCACAATGCTATGAGGTTCCTATTAGGTTTGTAACGTCGACCTGGGGAGGAAAACAAACTTCAGAACCAACATGAGTTCTTTACACAAAACATGACTGTACACCAAAATGAACACAGAGTTGTATTTCGTCTGGCTTAAAGACAGACTTACATTCTCCTCTGAGGCTCTCCAACCTCAGTAAATCTAATCAGTTCGTAGCTTCAGGAGTACATCTGCTAAGATGCCACACCTTTATTACACCTTGTTAACTACGAGAGTAACGATACAATGTATCCCAGCGCATTGTATGGCAATTGTATTGTTATATCATGTTAGCTCATGGCTCATGTGTTAGCACTGAGTTGGAGAATTAGACTGGGCCACTCTAGGGCACAATTTTTGTTTCACTTTTTTAATTTTCTAACACATTGGGCACATTTTTATTTTTGCCACACGCATGATTTTTGCTATGGGCACAAGCACAGCAAATTTGGATTTGTTTCTCAAATCAGATCTGAGATGCCTGAGATGACTGCCTGCACTGTTGTTTACAAGTGGATTTGTGTGTTCAGACGACAGCAACAGTGTGGTAACAGTGTAGGTGTCAGTAACGACATAGCTAATTTCAGCACTTCTGTCTTAACATCGTTTGCACAGTTTAAAATTTGATTATCAGACTGAGATGCATCTGTAAAAATTAGATTGGGATCATGTGGCTTTTATGTTTTTGTTTTTTTCTTGTTGTTGTTGTTATCCAGACGATCACAAATCGATTTCAGCACAATCTGGATACATCAAAAATAAGATTTGGGCTGGCAGTCTAAACATATCTTTTGGTCTTGTTCAGACTGCCAGCCCAAATCTGATTTTTGATGTATCCAGATTGTGCTGAAATCGATTTGTGATCGTGATTGGTGTATCCAGAGATTTTTGATAGTCTGAATATCAAAAAAGCACATGAAACTTGATTCCAATCAGATTTTTTCAGATGCATCTCAGTCTGGATGCACTGACCCCTGGATGCACTGGCCCCTCAGCTCAAAGTGTCCTATGTGTCATCCGCAACTTAAGAAACAGAGTGGCTAAATCCAGAGTAATCCAGAGTGACTGAAGTGCTGGGATTTTAAAAGAGCACCAGTTTTAAACTATGACTTAACAGAGTTACTGTCTGAAGGATGAGATAAGGTACATCTCTGCTGCTTCTGCTTTTGAAATCCGGGACACTAGCGTGGCTACGTAGCCATAGTTAGGTGATGTCTGAACACATGAATCCAAAATTTGCTGCAGTGTTATCACAGCCTAAAGACACCAAAACCAAAAGACACTGTGATGTTTGGACTGTTCAGATAAATTCTGCGTAAGGAGAAAACCTTTCTTTTAAATCCCTCCATCTGTATCACTTATATATAGTTCTATATAATTGTTACACTTTGTGTGTTTCATGCTTCTATAAGTACAGTCTTATCTACAGTGTGGACTATACTTCTTAGGCTTGCCTTGTGGGCATAGAACAAACTTTACCGTATTCGTAGTTTAAACATATCAAGTTTGGAGCAACATTCCTGAATCCTTCTATTTTGCCTTTATAGAAATATATGAAAGTGAGGATGAGGACGTGCAGAGTCTCACCTACGATGACCTCCTAAGTTTCTCCTACCAAGTCGCTAAGGGGATGGAATTCCTTTCCTCCAAAAACGTAAGTTGTACTCTTCAGTTAAAGCTGTTTTAGCCAACAAATCTTGATTTGGCCTCTAACATAGTTACTTCTCCAGCCACTATAGGGGACTCCTGTAAATAGTTAGGACTATATTTAATCGACCGTTTCATCTTGTGGTGGGCGGACTAATCCAGTCAAGCTTTCGGTTTCTTTTACATGAAGCTAGCGTTCTCTTTGAATGTACTCTAAGTTGAAGTTGGAGATTGTGAGCCCGAAAAGCTGCTGTGTCATTGCTGAATGTTATCTTCACAGATAGATCAAATACAAATGAAAGGTAAAAACGTGGCTGAACACTTTAGTGTAGCATGCTTGAAAATTTTGGTGGTTTAGATGGTTAGCTGGTGTTTTTTTTATCTTCATTATGTTCATCTCAACTGTTTGATTTTAATTCATAATGTCTTCATTGGGGTAAATGCTGGAGCCAGGAGCAGAGACTTGCTTTGTAAGTGAGTGTTGTGTACTTGATCTTGTCACATTGCTATATACAATATATATTATATTGTTATATTATTATTGTTTTTCTTTGTACACTATTTTTGTTCGCTAACTTTTCAAGATATCGTCACTGTTTCAACTTGTATACAGCTTTCTGATCAGATGCACGGTTTCCACATAGCATCAAATTTTTCAGGTAGTTTTCCCTTTAAGAATGAATGGGATGGAAAAGTGTAATCCCATCCACTGTACTCCTGCTCTACACCATTGCTGATCGTCTCAGGACAGACTCCCAAACAATGTTCAATGTTGGTTCACCCCGTACTTGTCTGTTTGTCTTTTTTCCCCATCCTCTTTCCCCCTCATAGAGTCCCATTGATTTTCAGCCCCATTCAAACTCAGCCACCAAACTGCATGTACTCACTCAGGGCAGATTCTCTAACCATACACAGCCATACTGACCTGCACTCCTCTATGTGTCGTTTATTGATCCCTCGTTCCTCTTATACCAACCACAGCCTAGTTCTGCCTATCGTATAAGAAATACATGCTTCTAGTTAATATGTGTGATCTGGTAATTGTTTGGCTTCAACACCACAATCTTCTTTCAAGAACAACAGATAAATGAAATATGAATTAATTAATACAATGGAATTAATACAATGGCATTTTTCTGTAGACTATCACTGGGTTTCCCAACCTGTGGGCCACAGACCACCAGTGGGCCATGAAGCACCTTTAAGTGGTCCACAGTCCCATTCTCAGACAGAGAAATTGGCCTCTATAGTAGGCTGCCAAACACACTTTACATCCTGAAAGTATAAGTGAAAGATTTAATATAAGTAAAACCTGAGGGATCAATCATGTTCAAACTACAAACATTATATGAACATTAATAAAAATGTGCTGCAGGCACCTGACTCAGGCTAGCTAACCAAAATGGAGAAGTTTCTTAAACAAAGTAAAAAAGAATGTTGCGTGGTTCATCAGAAAAAGTACAACCCAGATTACATCAAATATGGATTTCCCCTATGGGGTGTGCGTGGGGGTGTTGATGATACTAACCCAAAAGCCCACTGTGTGGAGTCTAACATTTTTAAAGGATGTGCTAAAGCCAACAATGCTCTAAATAATGAAGCTTGGTTAAAATCAAAAATCAAATCTTTCTAAATGAATAAATAAGCCTCCATGTCCCTGTGTTTATAGAGGACATGCCCAACACCACAGGTGCACGCTGCCTTTGTGGTCCCTTCATAGCCTTCATGTAACCTGCTGTGCTACCAATCAAAAACGGTAGCCAGAAAGGGACTCTTCAAAAAGGGTTTCAGTTATCGGAATGACCACATTAGCCGTCCATGTAGCACAACACAAAGGTTGAGGAATAGCCAGTAAAAAGACTTAGTGTTTGGTCAGTGAATCGTGTTTGCTGAATTCCTGGCGAAAGACAACATGATGACCAGTTTCAAGATGGTGATGTGCACCTACAGCTTCCGAAGTCACACCACGAAGTGTCGGTTGGTGTTGACAGTAAATGACAGTCTGATCTGCATGTGGTTCCCAGAAAGAAGCCTGCTTATCACTTCCCCTTACAAGTTCTGCACTATATATCCTCTCTGTGCTGACAAATTCGAGCTTTAACTCTTGTTCAGTGTAGCAGTAGGTAGTAGTAGTGGTCAGCATGACTGAACTATTTTTGTAGGTCTGCAGTGGTGTGTTATTTTGGTGTGTCCCTTTGTTAATAACCAAAATAAACCGGACATACTTCATAGTAAAAAATGATCAGCATCATGACTGATGATCAGTATAACCCCACAGGTCTGTTAAATGTCAGATAAGAAAAATATTGTGGCCATGCTGTTAGTAGCACAATGCTGGTCTACAGCTTCCTGTAGACATCTGATATATCATTACATCTTAAGGAGCACCTCAGCCTATCCTCATCAGTCTGGCATTCATGTTAGGCTGAGGCTAACACCAAAAGACTGGGGATTCTTTTCTGCCTGCTGCCTCTGATAAAAAAATAAAATAAAGTCAGCTACTAAAGACGTAATGGACTTGACAGCGGAAGGTAACTGAGCATAGTCTGTGTTTAATTTGCATTTGAACGTGACTGATACCACTGAAGCCACACAGCTAAATGGGCTAAGAGTAACAGGGTTGCTTTATTTGCATATTCGCAATTTGTGGCCTACCAGTATATCAGTACACCCCACAGGCATTGATTCTCAAATATTTGTCAGCTCTGGTTGGTTATTCTCACATATTCCTTTTTTGGTTTTCCGGATATTTGGAATGTTGCTGAAAGTGCTGATTGATTCATTTGTGAAAGTGGAATTTAAAGAATTATTTATTCATCACTTTAAACTGTTCATGGATGTCTATATAGAAGGTATTTGACCTTGGTCACATGCACAGGCAGAAATATAAAATGAACCTCCATGTAATTCATCTCAGTTGGCATACTGTTTAGTTACTTATGCTAACGTTAGTTGCTTGGAGCTTGCTTGATCTCAATATCAACACAAACTATGAAACTTTCGGTCAAAATAATCTACTTCAAGTGTCAGTTATAAACACACAGTTAGGTAGAGTCCTTGTCACTTACAGGTTGATGTTGGGGTTGTAATGCTAATAAAGGTTTCTCATGATGCTAATTAAAGGTGTTCGAATTGCTCTAAATTTCCTTCGGGATCAATAAAGTATCTATCTATCTATCTATCTATCTATCTAAAGGTGGAATTGCTTGTCTCTTTGGTGCCCAGTGTTAAGCAAAAGTTTGAGAGGCTGTCCAATGTGACATGTGCAGAGCAAAATAACACCTTTGAATTAAAATCGTCCAGGATCGTGTTTAAGATGAGTGAGCTATAGCTGCTTCTTATTCTCCAGCTTGTTTTGTGAATTTTGCCACAAATTCTGGTGCCTATAGCATTTAAGGTGGAACGAAACATTCAACCAAGGAGATAGATGAACATCAGTCATGCTCACTGACAGGTCGGTTTCTTGGATAGAGTATAATAAGTGCCAACATCCTGGAATGTAAGCTGGTGTACGTACATTTTGTGGATGTAAATATTAAAGTTTGTTAAATAGCACTATGGGATTTTGGATTTTTGTACTGCCCATTTTACTGCCCTCTGTTGTAAAAGTGGGATTTGTTGATCTGAAGGAGGAAAAGGTCTGGATTATCAAACGGTAATTCTACATCAAGCTTCTAGACATTTCAGAGGAATCTAATATATATATAAATATATATACAGGATATATAATTACAACCAAGTCTTTTGTTGTGTTTAGTGATGAAACCTGTAGTGCATTGCAACAAGTCGCACTTCGGAGATATTCTTTTATATTTAGATCATTCGAAAATAGATTAGCCTCTAACACCTTTGTCTCTCTGATGCTAAACATTAAGTTTCACTGCAGTTCTTTGTTACCCGGTACATAAGTTGTTTTTGAGCTGCTATTTTTCTACCTCTGCTGATAAATCTTTTATCCTTTTTTTATTATTCATTTTATTTTATTGATGATTTATTTACATCTTAGGTCCAAGCTAGCTTCACAGACTCGTTCATCATTAATTCAGTACTGTGAAATCTAAACACATCATTTCTTTTGTCATGCATCGAGATATATGCATGTGTACAAGCTTTTCTTGGTCTTTCCTGGCATCATAAAACATTATCACCACTTCCCTGCATTAGATACACAGGATACATAAACAAAGCGCTCCAGAAAGGCAAGAGATTACAGCAACGTGTCATAAAGGAAAGTCCTACATGGATTACATACATCATCCAAAATGTGGTTAGGGTCTAAGAATACTCACCCAGTCTTTTAAGACATTCTGAAACTGCATCTCACTTTCAGTGCATTCATCGCGACCTGGCAGCCAGAAATGTCTTAGTGACCCGGGGCAGGCTGGTGAAGATCGGTGACTTTGGACTTGCACGAGACATTGAAAATGATTCCAACTATGTGGTCAGAGGAAACGTAAGTACACTTCTCAGTCATTAGTACAGTGCACAAGCTGATTATTTTTGGCCTACTTATTTTTAGTATACCAGTCAAGAAGCATTATAATAGCAACTAACGTGAACTTACTATAGCATTTCTATATATATATATATATATATCTGTATCTGTTCTATAGACAAAAGCTTTCGAATAGAATTTTTAAATATTATATTTAATACATATATTTTTTATTTGTATCAGATGAACTAGAACCAGTACAGTAAATCTAACTTGCTGTGTTTTGAGTTAAAGGGAGATCTGTTGGGCATTTCCATTTTCCATATTCCATTTACTGTGTGTTATGTGGCTTTTGGGCATACAAACTTACAAAGCCCAAAGTACATGCCACAGGGAGAAACTCTCTCGCACTGAAACCACTTCGTCTCCGCTGCCTGAATCGAACTTGTTGAAATTCAAGTCTTTTTCTCTGTTACAAGGAGATGTCATCTTGTAACACAATCTTTAGTGCCTGCCATAAAACTTGGCACTCTCTCACACAAAGAAGAGTAAACACGAGTCCAGCTTACAACCTAGCTAGAAATGAATCGTTCTAAAAATGTTCTGAGAATATGCAAAGCAGTGTTCCGCTAATGTTTTCAGCGGGAAGTTTCCCAGATTGTTCTTTCTAAAGGTGGGAGAAGATTCTCTAAACCCATTCTGTCATCTCAGGTCTCAGTAACATCCATAAAACATTTTCTGCATGTTGGGCTGTGAATGTTCCTCTTCTGTTATCATCTAACATGATCTGTGGCCAAGACAACATCCTCAAAACATCATCTGCACGTTGCAGTTAAAACATAAAGTCTTATTTAACATTTAACCTTATAGGGTCATTATCTGACATTATAAACAGCTTTAAAATGTTTGAACATCAGATTAAAACATTTTCTTTGAAACTTTATTAGAACTTGTGGGTAACGCCACCCAAAGTTCTGGAAAAGGTTCCCGCTAGCTGGGGAAGGGGAATTTTGTCTGCCAACTTCCACCTGACTTTCAGGAGGGGACTTAAACTGATATGGCAGAACTGACACCTTTGTAGAATAGCCACAGCATTGTGGGGGCGGAACTTGTAGCAGGATGCTGCTCTGGCACAAAGAGCTGACACAAGACACGAAAGCTGAAACGAAGTCTTTCAGACAGAAGGTAAACAGAGAAGTACAGTAGGAGAAAAATACACTTCCCCCAAAAATCTGCAATGAGAATGTGCATAGATTCCCTTAAAATGAAACAAAGAATGAGTTTAGGTGCAATTACCTATAAAATGCTGCTAACATGGTGATAAAAACTGTATAACTGTTGGTGTTTCTGCATATGGTGTTGTTGTAGGCACGTTTACCAGTGAAATGGATGGCACCTGAGAGTATTTTCAATGGAATGTACACCATGCAGAGTGACGTCTGGGCCTACGGCATCCTGCTATGGGAGATATTCTCACTGGGTACAAACAGTCACACACACACACACACACACACACACACACACACACACACCTATGAAGAAACAGGGCAGGAAAAAACATTAACAGCTGCTACATTACTAATACAGCTACTACTACACAGATTTAAGCCAAATGATCAAAAACAGAGGGCCCATACAAGACACGGTCATCCAGTCACAGTACCCGACAGTCATAAAACATAACAGCACACTTCGGTATCTCCAAAAACGTACACCTTACAGAAGAAGGAAAGACGTTCTTACGAGAAACAGTCACGTTCAGCTGTTTTTTGCGTCAGATGAGTGGAATGTGTCATTCATAAGGGTTTATAAAATGGGTTTTTATGTCGAAGCCATACCAGAAAACAATGCGAGAAAAAACATGTACCAGTGAAGTCTTTGGGCATGTTTCAAACAGACAGAGAACTCAGAAAAAAAAGAAGAAGGTAAACAGGACTCTCTGCATGATGTGCACAGTCTGTACACTCCCACTCGCTATCTCGCTAGAGATGGTCGATAGTACAAATATTCTTAGGAATACCATACATATCATTTTTAAAGTGTCCATCTACATGTATAAATCAAAATCTTAATGTTACCTTTCATATAACACTTCTTGCTTACACTGACTGAGTAAACAAAGTAACACGGGAGAATGGCGACTAGGGTTTTCTTTAAATACTGAACTATAGATGATTAATCCAGGCAACTAATAAAAAAATATAAGACATCAATTATAGTTTGATAAACTTCTTTATTCTGAATGAGTAAAATGGTAAGACCATTGGCTTTTGTTTATAAAACAAATACATTTGTAAATAAATAAATAAAAGCAAATAAATCTTGTTTCGTTTAAATATCTTTAAGAAATATTTGTATATGGAAGAAAACATTACAGTCTTTTTTTAAGGAGGTAAAGTAAATAATATCGATTTTGGAATTCTGTTTAATTTACATAATACTACTTAAAACTTGTTTTTAATGAGCACTCCTGTCTTGTGAAAAAACACAACCCCTCCAACACTAATGCTGTCGCTTCACCGCCCAAACCGAAAATATTAATGAAATCATTAAAAGTGTGTTCAATCAACCTCTTTATGACCTGATAACCACTCCTGTTATTTCGTTTCTGATAAACTGCCTTATACAACTCAGTTGTATAAAGATGCAGTGTTTAAGATTTAGGGGATCTATTAACAAAAAAGTAATTTATAAAAGCTATATTATTATTAGTGTATAATTATTTGTAACCACAAATTTGTTGGTCTAAAATATCTACATAGGAGCAGGTTGTCTTCCAATGGCGGTTGTGATGTGAAGTCACAATGTTTCTACAGTAGCAGACAACAGGCAAACAACACACTGGCCGTAGAGAATGACCTTTAACATTTCGCCTCCTCGAAATGTCCTACTGCAGCATGTATTGTTTAATAACTCCACCCAGACGAAATGTCCTACTGTAGCACATATTCGTGAACTCCACCCAGACGAAATATCCTACTGTAGCACATACTCGTGAACTCCACCCAGATGAAATGTTCTACTGTAGCACATATTGTTTAGTAGCTCCACCCAGATGAAATGTCCTACTGTAGCACATATTCGTGAACTCCACCCAGACGAAATATCCTACTGTAGCACATATTGTTTAGTAGCTCCACGCAGACGAAATGTCCTACTGTAGCACATATTGTTTAGTAGCTCCACCCAGACGAAATATCCTACTGTAGCACATATTGTTTAGTAGCTCCACGCAGATTAAATGTCCTACTGTAGCACATATTATTTGGGAGCTACATGCATAAAACTCCAGGTAGGATTATTACTACTTATCAAAAACACTACTAGCTTTACAACTATGAGACTAAATTGAATGTAACATCAGCACAGTATAAGGAAGAACAAGAAACGGATAAATGTTCATATCGGAAAATCTGAAAATGTTACCGGCGTTAAGGGAGTAATCAGGATTTACTGAGTCTCTAAACCAGCTCATTGGGGTGAAAGTAGTGATGTTAAGATGAGTCTGAATTGAATTAGCGTTAAAAAAACCAATAAAACATTTGAAACATTGGTGTACACTGTACTACTGATATGAGCATGCTAGGTAGAACTTCTGGATGGGGAGAATAAATCGATAGAACACCAGTGCTAGATGTTTTGTGTTATGAGAATGAAGTTTGAGTTTGAAAACCTAAATTTTGACAGATGGAGGATTGAACGCATTATTTAGCACACAAACACAACGCTAGAGGCTACACACTGCCACTATAAATGCACATAACTTTTCAGTACAGGATGTCTACAGAAGCTGCGCAGGCTTATGTTTTCTCTACTTCATGCAGCTACTGCAATTAAGTAACAATCCAACTCACTGACTCACACAAAAATCCCCCCCTCCTTGTCCTGGTCAGATGTCCCCAATGATTGCTCTCAGAAACTTCTGTTCCTGTTGGACGTTTTGTCTGTGTTTTCTATCTCTTAAAATATAAAAGAGAGATTACTAAACTCTGTAGTCAAATCTAGTAAAAGTTTTACACTTTCTTGTGGGAATCTTGATAGTGTACACACCCACATGTGCTAAAAGCAACCTCAAAGCCCCCCCAAAAGTGCCAAATTTTGAGATGACAATAGCAACTTGTCGCCTGCTAGTGTGATTGTACAGTGAGAGTGCGGAAGGAAAGTAGTTCCTATTCTATGTATATATTTGCATCAGAAAACTGTTTTTTTACTACTTTTTTTTTACTGCCTAAAGTTGATATTGTCACGAGAGGTTTGATTCTCAAAAAGAATCAAGAGTTTTGGATATTACGGAACTATTGCTATGAATATTTCAGTTTTATTCCGCCCATCCGTTTACTACGCTTCAACTCGACTAGACGCAGAACTGATGGAGCAAAAAATATGACACTCAGGTGAAATACAGGTGCTCGAAAGTGCGCTAAAGTACAGTACTCAAGACAGGTGCTTTGCTGTTTTCCACCCCGATCATTAAATTATCACCTAGTCTGAAGCAGACCCGGAGTTTATGTCGGATTATGCCAAAAGGAGACCTATCTATCTAGTCTATCATATTTCCTTTCCCTCACTCTACTTTCTCATTCACACAGGTGTCACCCCATATCCCGGGATAAAAGTGGATAACACCTTCTATGCAATGATTGAGAGAGGATTCCAGATGGAGAGGCCCTATTACGCCTCTGAGTCCGTGTATGTCTTTTTCACTCTTCTCCTTTATTGAAATGCCGACCTGATTTCCTTCATCACCCAAACATAGCCAAATAGCCAAGACAATGGTTTTGCAGCTATGATGCTAATGTAGATACGAATGGAAGACTAAATAGACTTGCTCATTTGGCTTATGACAATGTATCCATTACTGTCACCTATAAACAGAGACAAAAGCAGACTTGCAGAGCTCGAGATGATTATATGCTGAACACTCTCAGAGACCACTTAGTCAAACAGGTGTAACCCTTAGAACCCTAAACCCATGATTTTTGGGCAGTTTGCTTCATCAGTCAAGAACGGGTTTGTTTTCATACACAATACATAAATGTGTTATGTCTGTAAGTTAACCCTTTCCTGACTTATGAACCAATGGATAGAGCCATGCAACCTGCAGGCAAAGCATGACTAGAGGCCCCTAGCTCAAGGCCAGGTATGAATACAAGAATGCAGATATACTGCTATACACCATATGTTACTTTAGCACAAAACTTAAGAAGCTCATTTTAGACAGCAAACATCTCTTAGATGATCGACTACGTTTGGTTTTGATAAAGTAAGATTCACTTTGAAAGCCTATTTATATCACATCGTGCTTTCATGGTTGTTTATTCTCTGTTAGGTACAAGGTGATGTGCCGCTGTTGGGCTCTGGAGCCTAAAGACCGTCCCTGTTTCTCAAAGCTGGTGGCCTTCATGGAACACCAGCTGACCGATGTTGAAGAACAGGTAATTCATTCTAGTATAGTCCATAAAGGGCCAGTGCTTGTTTGCTACTTTGGATTAAGAAATCTAATAGCATGGTTCGTATGTGTTTCTCCAGCTCTACTACAACGTTGGAGAACAGGTAAACAATGACGCCATATACAAGAATGCTCCTCTCACTTTGGAACTGGTAAAAGAGGAAGCTGTGTGTCAGTCATCGCTGATGGAATCGTCCAGCAACACTGAGACAACTGAAGAGGATACGGTCACAAAAGCTGAGACAGTGGAAACAGAGACTAGGTTTTAAAATGCGGTTGTTCAGGCTCAGGTAAAACAAGTACTGCAAAACTCGATACAGGCATGACATGTTTCATCCATTTTTACAATACAAGTATTACAATGCAATACGTTCCTACTTCTATCCTGCTAAACCACTGCACTGGACAGCCAAAACAGTACATTTATTAAGAAGATGTTTCTAGCCTAATCTTTATGTGCTCATGTACATGTAGCATTATGTTTTGGATAGAGGATGGTCTTGGAGTAATCAGGTGGAATGTTGGATTGTTCACTTTGAAGGTTTTTGTAATATATACTGGAAAAAAAAAACGAAAAAACTTCTATTTGTTATATGCAGTTGAATTAATTTTTACTCAACTCAAAGGTTGACTTTGAAAGGGTTGTGATTTAAAGCCATTTTTTTAAAGGAGATTGTTTTTGGTTGCATTAGCTCACCACGCACAGAACGTGACTGCATTTCACAAAGTACAAAACACACACACACACACACACACACACACAGATGCACACACGCTCATACAGACACACACACAAACGCTCATACAGACACACACGCACACAGACGCACACACACACAGATGCACACACGCTCATACAGACACACACAGACACACACATAGATGCACACACATACACACACACACACACACAGATGCACACAGACACACACACTCTCACACACACACACGCTCATACAGACACACAAACGCACAGACACACACAGACACAGACACACACGCACACAGACACACACACAGATGCACACACACACAGACACACACATGCACACAAGCGCACTCACTCACTCACATTCATACCTTACAGACTTCTAAACCTTACATTATGCCGGGCTGTATATGTATGTTACAGTGCTGAGTGCAGAAGTCAGCATTTAGAGGCATATAAACACAGAGCATATAAAAATGGAGTAAAAGAAGAGTCACTAGTCTGAGACATTTAGTACAAGCATGGATTTGCTTATAACAAAAAAATAGTATTTTTTTATATATTGGACCAACAAAACACTTTTTACAGTGTTTTGTAAAGTGGGCTGATTTGTGTCT
Source organism: Prochilodus magdalenae (assembly GCA_024036415.1). NCBI lineage: Eukaryota > Metazoa > Chordata > Actinopteri > Characiformes > Prochilodontidae > Prochilodus > Prochilodus magdalenae. Next base: position 284,184 of record JAMWET010005636.1, on the reverse strand, counting down.
AGAAAGCAAGTCAGCACAAGTTGACACCTAAGCAATAGCACTGAAATGTTTAATTTATTTTGTTACTGAATATATATATATTTGAGTTTTAAAGGGCCCATATCATGGAAAACCAAATTTCCCTCCTTTCTTCTTTTAAATAAAGGGGTCTGTGGTAATAGGTAAACTTGGTTAAAGCTTCAAAACGTACCCTTCACTACCCATTTAATACAGTCCATATATGGAAACTAGCAAAAACAGCTTATTATAAATTCACTGTTTCTGTGATAACACAGGAACCAACTCACATGCAATGTAAAGAAAAAAAAGTTGCACAATTTGGACAGTCCGCCCCTAGCTTTGATTATCCGGCATTTGCTATGTCATTGTTTTGTCAACTTTATGGTGTGCCGCAACATTTATTTCCATCCAGAGTTGCATTAATTAGTCTTGTACTGATGATAATCAGAACATCCCAAAGACATTCAGTGGTCAGGACAATGGGGTGTGGTGGTCAGTGTTGTCCTGGACTATGGCTATGCCATCAGGGAAATAAACATCCGTGGGTGGGATAACCTGGTCATTCAGTACATCCCTGTGGTCTGCTGAGCTTCAATCTGACTAACTGAAGCAACCCCAGATCACATTACCTCCTGTAGTATAGCCCCACCCAGTCTTATTAAAGTTCCCAAGAATGCTTTGGCCTTTCTGGATGATGCACAGTACAGCCAATCAGAACAGAAATCAGAAAGCGGTCACGTAACATTAATTGTGGCCACGTTTGGTGCATAAGGCCACACAAATGAAGTGGACATCAATGAAAAAATTATTAAATAATAAACCAAAGCAGGATATGGGCCCTTTAAATAGTTCAGTCAAGGAAAGCGCTGTGAAGGTTACACTGGAACTGAGAAAAGTTTTTGCATTACTATTGTAATATCATGAAAGCATTTTATTATAGTGTCATCTTTATATTTATTTGTTGTAGTACTTTAAGGCATGTAATACTCACTCTAATACATTTCACTCTGTCAGTTCATGTATTTCTCTGTTTTGTTATTTTTCAAAGTTTTTTTTTTTTTTTACATTTAAAACTGTTAATGAAATTTGGAGAAGTTTTTGCTCATATTGGCATATACAGTGAGGAAAATAAGTATTTGAACACCCTGCGACTTTGCAAGTTCTCCCACTTAGAAATCTTTGCTGATTGGCAGGTGTTCAAATACTTATTTGCAGCAGTACGCACAAATAAATGATTAAAAGATCATACATTGTGATTTTCAGGGTTTTTTTAGATTATGTCTCTCACAGTGGACATGCACCTAAGATGAAAATTTCAGACCCCTCCATGATTTCTAAGTGGGAGAACTTGCAAAGTCGCAGGGTGTTCAAATACTTATTTTCCTCACTTTATTTACAGATGTCATTTAATGTATACATGGTACAATTTTCCAAACGAGCCACCAAGAGTTCACAGGTTTGGAAACTTGATTCCCAGCACTGGTTATATTCACTTTAAAAAGTTTTGCAGGCTGCTTATTAATGCATCTACATTGTCTAGGTATTCCAAATGTGTTTGCAGAAACACACTTAAAATGATCTATTTTATTTTTCTATGTTGTAACAATTTTTGAACTGTTGAAAAATTGCACATTTATAAACAGACTTGTTTTTAGTATCTCATTTGGCTTACTTAAATACTTCAATTGCTACAGATTACTATCCTAAACTTTATTGTATTTAATTCTCTGAATTATCTGAATAAAATGTTAACAGACTGCATTTGGATATGTGTGGCGTCTTACTTTCCATCACTGAAAAATAACGGTCAGTTTCTATGAACAAGGCCCATGGACAGGAAGGTGAAAGTCTTCACTGTGGTGTTTGCACAGTAATGCGCTCCTGCGGCCATTAACCCAGGAGCTTCTTACTGCTCTTATCTCTCGAATTTGTGTGCGAGGCGCAGACACCATGGACATCAGCGCTGTGAACGCTCTGTCATATGAAGCATTTCTGGAAGTATTTGGCAACGTGGTCGAGAAATGTCCTATTATTCCAGCTGCAATATGGTCACACCGTCCATTTAAAGATGTGACAGACATTGAGGCTCAAATATCAGATTTCATCGATAGTCTTCCTGAGTCAGGTAGGTCTACAGCTGCGCTTTACACCTGGAATAAGTGTAAAGAACCTGTTTGGTCTTTTAGAATAGCACAAATACGTATTCTTTCCAGTTAGGATATTAATGGGACAATAATGCTTTAATCATGTATCAGAGCACAAACTAAAAGCTAAATAGATCGTTATTAACTAATGTTAGTTACTGGCATTTTGAATGGTCTGTATTCCTTCATAGTGTGTGAGCATGTGTGATATGATTCATGAATGATAAATTGTTTCATAAACTGTTTTTATTTTTTTTGAGTCTCACAAATGATTAAAAATAACTGACCTTAACAAGATAGCTAGCTGCTAACACCATATACTGTTACTTTCAACACAAAATGTGTTAGATAACGACATAACACAAACTATGGTAAAACTAATATTCCACAAATGTGTGACAACAAATAAATAGAACATCCTTTTTGAGAGTTCAGTAAAAACGTACGGGAAGGCTATATAAAACTGTAGAGAACATCAGGGCCACACCTTCAGAGAAGGCCCAGTAAAACTCTGATTATATTAATACCGGCTTCCACAATTTACTGATATCTAGAAGATTCATTCCTGCCTCCAATCCCCACAACCTTCCCTGTGCCACTAGCTGCTAGACTATCCCAAAAACAACAGATCCATGCTGTATCTAACAGTTGACCAGGTGTTCTTTGCATCCAATGCTGCTCCTAAACATCCCTTTGGCAGACAAGGAGTTCCATTTTGCCTCAAGAGCACCGACGGCAAAATGCAGTTGGTTTATCCAGACGCTGACTTTTGTGATGGGCTCACGGTTAGGGTTTTTCTCTGTTAGTGGTGGACAGGAATGAAGTAAATGTAACTGGTTCCGGTACTTAAGTAGTTTATGCATGTCTCTGTACTGAAGCATTCTGTGGGACCTATTACTTTAACTCCACTTCATTTATAATATCTGACTGTTTACTCCACCACCTTATGGCCAAATCTGTCCTTCCGTTTGGCTTATGTGAGCATAAAAACGTAACGTCCAAACGAAAGAAACGTGAAGCAAGCCAACTAAACGGGACAGTGGTCACTTTGTTTCGAGCTTGTTTTTACCTGTTGGACAGTGCTTGGTTCTAGCTAACGGAAAGTGTTCTCCTTTAGTTTTTGTACTTATGTTCATTTGCATAGACATCATAATCTGAAATAACTACACGAACCGGCGGATTGTCCACGGGTCATCCTGTTAGTGCCAGCACCACTGGCAGACGACTGCATGATGACTGTTACGTCTGCAATGGTGTAGACTAATGAATTAAATTCTATTACAGGATTGGTGGACCAAGAGAGTAAAGAGAAAGTCTTTGTACCTACAATGAATCTTGTTCCGAAAACTATAATAGGACATTAGGGCCATAATAAATCATGCTATTTTTACTCTACATATTTAAGTACATTTAAAGGTACATACTTCAGTACTTTTACTAAAGTGGAGGTCTAAACGGAGGAACATATTTTACTGGAGGAGTATTTTACCTTGGGTCTTCTGAATTTAACTCAGCTACATGGTTTGCGTACTTTGTCCACCGCTACTTTCTGATGATCCTTCCATGCAAAAAAGGACGCCATGCCAGGGCACTATTCCAACAGCAGCCAAATCATCCTTGATACTTCATTTGATTTAGCTTGCATATCTGACCAGCCTATGATCAGTTTTTCAGAGATACTCCCTAACTCTTCAGGTCTCGACTTCAACAGGTTTCTTTAACTTCTCGTTTTAATGACATTTCAGACAGTAAAGATAGCAGTAAGGAAGTGTTGAGATATCTTTTATAGTCTACTCTTGCTGTATAAAAACAGTTATCTTTACTTTCAGATCGCAGGCTGCTGTTTAGAGGAACCAATGAAAGTTAAGTTAAAGCACAAGATACAAGAAGTTTAAAAGGTCACATTATTTATTAAACTAGTCAAATATACCTTGAGACCTTACAAAAAAAGTGGAGCAACTGAAAGGGTGACCAACTTTTGGACACAAGATTATGTATTAAAGCGTCCCTAAAAAAACATCTATGTTGAATCATAAGTTGTTACCTAGTTGGTTTACATTCTGACTTGTGCAGCTGTGTTGGCAGCATCCTTTGCTAGTGAAGCATGCCTCAGAGAAGAGCCCGAAAGTAATTTGGAAGAGTTGTAGAGGGGTCGCATCGTAGGGCTAAAGGAAGCAGTATGTTTTTTTCCCCACACTGTGTGCCATACCTGTCATGCGGATACTATCACAGCACACTGTTGGCAGCAGTAGATAGAAAAAGGCACACATCAGCGACACAAATTATCTGACAGACTTACATGAACTGCCGGATTGTCTGACATGTGCAGAGTGACCAAAGAGCCACGACTGCAGACATGCACCGAGGAGTGATAACCTCCATGGGTCATCCAGTTAGTGCCAGCACCACTGGCAGACGTCTGCAATGGTATCATGCCAGACAGTGACTGTATTGCTTGGTCTCCCTCAGAAACTGTGGCTGCTGTCTCTCCCTGAGTGACTGTGGCTGCTGTCTCTCCCTGAGTGACTGTGGCTGCTGTCTCTCCCTCAATGACTGTGGCTGCTCTCTCTCCCTCAGTGAATGTGCTGCTCTCACTCCTTTAGTGACTGTAGCTGTTGTCTCTCTCTCAGTGACTGTGGCTGCTGTCTCTCCCTCAGTGACGATGTTGCTTGGTCTCCCTCAGTAACTGTGGCTGCTGTCTCTCCCTCAGTGACTCTGGCTGCTATCTCTCCCTCAGTAACTGTGGCTGCTGTCTCTCCCTCAGTGACTGTGACAGTTGTCTGTCCCTCTGTGACTGTCGCTGCTATCTCTCCTTCAGTGACTGTGGCTCCTGTCTTTCCATCATTGACTGTGGCTGCTGTCTCTCCCTCAGTGACTGTATTGCTTGGTCTCCCTCAGTGTCTGTGGCTGCTGTCTCTCCCTCAGTGACTGTGACTGCCGTCTCTCCCTCAGTGACTGTGGCTGCTGTCTCTCCCTCAGTGACTCTGACTGCCATCTCTCCCTCAGTGACTGTGGCTGCTGTTCCTCCCTCAGTGACTCTGACTGCCTTCTCTCCCTCAGTGACTCTGACTGCTGTCTCTCCCTCAGTGACTCTGACTGCTGTCTCTCCCTCAGTGACTCTGACTGCTGTCTCTCCCTCAGTGACTCTGACTGCCTTCTCTCCCTCAGTGACTCTGACTGCTGTCTCTCCCTCTGTGACTGTGGCTGCTGTCTCTCCCTCAGTGACTCTGACTGCCATCTCTCCCTCAGTGACTGTGGCTGCTGTTCCTCCCTCAGTGACTCTGACTGCCTTCTCTCCCTCAGTGACTCTGACTGCTGTCTCTCCCTCAGTGACTCTGACTGCCATCTCTCCCTCAGTGACTGTGACTGCTGCCTCTCCCTCAGTGACTGTAGCTGCTTAGAGACCTAATAGTGTTGAGTTCTGTAGGTTAGCTGCAGGGCTGAGACTGAACTTTGCTGGGTTATGCTCAAAGAAGCACAATGTGCTTCTTTATCCAATTGTGCTTGTTAAAATGAATCCAAATAAAGTACTAGTTAGCTAGTCACCTAGCTTACCTTACTGTACAGTTTGGGACCTCATTTCTGCCTGCCTTCCTCTTACCTTCTCTATGCTCCTTTCTTTTGTGAATTCCATACTTTAGTTTTAGTTTAATCATGTCAGGACTGGTAAACAGACACTAACTGCCATCTGTAGTTACACTATCTGCCTAACAGAGGATCAAACCACTTTTATTTTAAAGGCAGGGGAGTCTGACGCCTCCAAATATAGTCCAAAACCTTTTTCTGACTTAAAAAATCTTTTGGATCCCGAACGTGCCTGCAGACCCTCTTCACCATTACTTCCCTGTTTATTCAGGACCACTGTGGTTTAGAAAGGGTTAAATTCTTTCCACTCAAACTGTCTGTGAACCTGCATCTTCATGTTCAATTTTGTTAGCTGATTTGCCCAGCTAAAGCTAGTTATGTTCGTTTGCCCCCTGGCTGACCGACAAACCTGAGAACTGATGTGGGTTTATAGTAAGAAACACCCTGTAAAACCCATAAAAAACAAAACGCTGAAAAACAAAAAGGAAAAACAAAACGCTGGTGCCAAAACGCTGGTGCCACTGGTTTCTAATGTGCCACTGGTTTCTAATGTTAGCTAGCTAGCTAACTTAGCTAATATTAGCACCCACTGGCAAAAGCCAGACTGGTCCTTTGTGGATTCCCATGATGGAGTCCATCATGGGAATCCACAAAGGACCAGTCTGGCTTTTGCCAGTGGGTGCTAATATTAGCTAAGTTAGCTAGCTAGCTAACATTAGAAACCAGTGGCACCAGCGTTTTGTTTTTCCTTATATGCTTAAGAATTATAACTCACCTTCTCTCTTTCTCATTATAACGAAAGTGGTAGAATGATAATTCAGTATGTTTCCCAGACTCAGATATTCAAACAACAAGAACACCAGCCATCTGTCCAACAGGGCGGCCATTTTGCAGTGCTCTATTGCAGTTAATTCCAGCTATACAAACGACCAGAATCCTGTGTTTTTGAAAGAGAAGACACCAAAATACTGAACACTAAATATCATATTACCGTTTTAGAAACATATTTGAAATCATTGATACATTTTAAAACACAAAAAGGTATATAAATTGTTTGTATCTTATGGCTGTGTTTTTTCCAGCTTCTTTGTGCTAATGTGCTGGCAGTGGTGGGTGCTAGGTTTCCTGTTCATGGCTCAAGCTAACTGGTTCTTTTGACATAAGCTTCATCACTTCCTGTTAGTAAGAAATGATGTGGTATGCTAATATTGTGTGGCCTAGCCTGCAGAACACATAGATTAGTACATAGGATTTAGCGCGTAGGCCGTATTTAAAATGGTACACTACTATACTGCACACTGCGTACTACAGTAGTACGTACTGCACACTGTATACTGTCCCATGTGTGTAGTTCTGACAGTGTGGTGACCTTAATACAGTCACATGTCCAGTTACCTCACATTTACCTCAGAGCTGTTGTTACTGTATGCACTGTTTAGAGCTAGCTGCTGCTAACGTTGCTCAGTTCACCTGAAATATGTTTAGCCTAGCTGTTAGCTACCCACGGCTATTTCACTCTAAAACTGATCCTCTAAAGCGAGTTTATCTTTTATTAATCTTCAGACCTGTATATTTTAACTCTCTGAGGCTCATTCTGATGAAAACACCCCCAACTACAGTCACTACACCCACATTTACCTCAAAGCTGTTGTTACTGTAGGCACTGTTTAGAGCTAGCTGCTGCTAACGCTGCTCAGTTTACCTGAGATACGGTTAGCCTAGCTGTTAGCTTCCCTCGGCTATTTTACTCGACTGATTCTCCAAACCGAGTTCATCTTTTATTAATCTTCAGACCTGTATATTTAACTTTCTGAGGCTCATTCTGATTAATTATACCCCACTACAATCACTACACTCACATTTATACTCGGAGTTGGGGCTACATTTTCGTCCCCCAACTTAAACTCTCTCTCTCTCTCTTTCTGTTTATCAGGTAAAGAGGGAATCCTCCGCTGTCATCCTGATCTCTCTCTCCCAGCTGTCTCTCTGACCCGCGACTCTGTAGACGAGCAGCGCGCGGTCGGCTTGGTCAGCATGGATTCGGCAGAGCGCACGCTGCTGCTGGGGCTGTGCGCGCGCTACCGGCAGCGCTTCGGCTTCCCGTTCGTGATCTGCGCTCGCGCCAACACCTTGGAGTCGATCGGGCGCGCGCTGCGGGAGAGAGTGAACGGGCAGCTCGCGCACGAGCGGGAACGGGGCATAGAGGAGGTGAAGAAGATCTGCTCACTGCGCCTGCGCCAAATCCTGCAGCCAAACTCCGAGCGCAGCACTGACGCTCATAAACTATGAAACCTTTAGTCGCCGCGACAGCTATTAGAATTAAACGAAGTGGTTGCGGATATGACTGAAATAATTGCACGTCACCATGTGAAGTTATTAAAAACGATTTAAAGCCATGAAATTCCGACTGATATACTTTAAACAGTTCTTCAGAGTGCTTTAAAGGAGCAATTTGTATTTTTTTGTTTGTTTAAAGGAATAATATGTATGATGATACAACCTGCCTAATTCATGCTGTAAACAATATGGGAGCGACATATCACTGGAAAATGCATAGTCCTTCTTCCCTTATCAGTTTTAAACAAATCTAGAAAAAATATCGTCAGCTCAGCATCATACTTTCCATAAGCTTTAGCCATCATTGCATTTAGTGTTCCTTTTATTGGTTACCTGACCTGGAGCAACACCTTACCATGATTAACAATAGGTTAGAGCATGCCTTTGGAGAAGCAGTACTACTTCTTCATTCTTATGTTCGACTGACGCAGTGACTCGCTATCACCTCTTGATATACAAAGCAGTATTACAAGACAAGGCTAACTGTTTAGCATGCAACTCACTACATACACTGTGTCTGAAATGTGCTAAATGCTGCCTGCTTATAAAGTATCCTGAGGCAGCAAGGCTCCCAGTCATGTACGAATCCAATGTTTGTAAAAAATACTGCCTACTAAGGCTCCTCTATTTGGCTGTTTAATGAAGGATGTGCTGATGTATCTTTCGTTGTTTTGCATAACCCAGAATAGTCTTATTGTCACGACAGAAAACATGAGCACTGAGGCCAGCTGGTCCAGTTTTACAGTTGGGATAAGGTTCTAATATTGAATTGCAGTTGAAATAATGACAGGCTGGTATGAATAGTAAATGCTGAAGCTCTTAGCAGGTGACCATTAGCACAATCATTATCTGCTCAAACATAAAAACAGAAAAGCAACACATGAGTTAACACTGGCATCGCTCCAAAAAACTATGCAATTATCATTCTACCACTTTCTACTATGATGAAAATAACGCAGAGGAGATGGCCACAGTTAATAATGCGAGTTACAACTATCACTTTTGGTGCCACTGAGATCTAATGTTAGGTAGCTAACGTAGCTAACTTGAGAACCTGAACCGATTCTTTGTAGATATAGTCTATGGGTTTTATAGGGTGCTTCTAAAACAGTGACACAGTGGACAACACTGGTTTCTAAGGCACCCACTAATGGGACAACATAGGCAGCAAGGCATTGAGACAGCTGCCTTTAGTTTTCAGACTTTTACAGCCACAGACGTCTATGACACCATCAAAATGATTATTTCTTCACATTCTATTGAAGAGTTTAGTTGAATATAAAATGTTTTAAACTAACAGTTTTGCATATTGCACCTTTAATATGAAATGGTTCATTGAAAACCTACTCTGATTTCTGGAGGTGATGGGAACCAAGAGCCCCCATGTCAACAGCACATCAGTAGCAATTTTATTTACCATCCAAAACCACCAGTGAAGCTACACGTATGGGCTGGGTTTTTATATGTAAGTGCTGAATCTGAAATGAGAATCTTTAGGGGCTGTATCCTGCATGTACCTCTCCTCCGTGAGTGGATTAAAAAAACTATAGGCTCGAAGTTTATTTTGAACCTGCCGTTAGACTGTGTCTCAGCCACAATTATTTCTCTTGTGTTTTTCCTATAAGGGAACTTTTACAGGCATTAACCTCCTCAGATGTCTGGTTCCTATCGCAACCACAGTGAATGAACTCCGACGTAATACGTTTCAGTAGAAAGCAGCGTTTCTACAATCGAGTAATGCAGCAATACAGGGAGAGAAAACGTAACCCATCCGTTGACGTACTGTTTGTGTTAGTCATCCTCAAGCTTTTCATCATTGGTTAGTTTCTAACCACAGAGCCACACTTGGCTGGATTTTTTTGTTTGGTGGGCCATTGCAGCATAGCAGTGACGCTGTAAAAACCTCAGCAACACTGCTTTGCCTGATACATACCAGCACCAGAAACACTACCATGTAAGTGCCACTGCTGTGCGGAGAAAACTGGAAATCAGTATATTCAATTATCAGTTAGGTGAAGCTTATAACGTGACCAGTGAGTGGAAGTTCAGGGCCACAGGTACTAAGCTGGACTGTGACTGTGTGTGTTTACGTTTGAGCTTGTGCCGCCCCCTAGTGGCAGAGTTGCAGAATCACTTGTTCTTCTTACTACTGGAAATACTGTTAATGGCCATGCACCCCAGAGGAAGTGTGGGGCTGTAATGCTATTGTGTAGGAAGATAAAGGTTACCAGGAACCATAAATGATAATAAATTTAGACTGATATGAGCAATATTTGTTGCTAATGTAACATGCCAGACATCTCAGCATGGAGTTGTAGAGGTTCCTAATGGTGTCCTGTGATAATCCATCCCATGCAACTTGAATATTCTCATGCAAATTTTATGGTAGGGGTGGAGGTGGAGGTGTATGTCTCACAATGTCAAACCTACCCACCAAGTTTCATTCCTTTTGGGTGCAACTCTTTGTGCAACTGTTCTTTTGATGATTGTATATATACCTAGTTTATGCATCCATATGCTAAGATGTATACTGGCCCATTCGGCCTGACAGAACTTTTTCAACTCTGGGATGCTGCTGTGGATTCTTGTGTAAATGCAACACACACACACACACACACACACACACACACACACACACACACACACAAACATTTAAGTTGTTGTCTTGCTGTAGAACCCACCTTCTGTTGAGGTCCAGTTCCCAAAAGCCTCCTGTTGAATTACCTGATACAATCCAGAATCCATCAAACAGTTACAAGCTGTCCTGGTCCAACGCCAGCAGAACCGTCCCAAGCCTTGATACTGCTTCACAGCTGAATGAGGTTCCAATGCTAGGATGCAGTATTTGGCGAAACATCATTCGTTTAAGCCACAAAGGTCCACTTTTGCCTTACCATCCCACATAACATTAATTCCATGCTGACGAGCTTACGCCAGCCCTCATTACTATTATCATTAAGGCCAGCCTGTCTCATATAATGACTTTGTACCTCAAGAGGCAATAGTGAGTCACTGTTGTGTTGAGTGTGCCCATCAGCCCAGCATGACCAAGGAGCGCTGCATTGACAGTGTATTCTAACCTCTTGTCAGTCTTATTGAATGCACCACTCCCAGTTAAATGAGATTAGATGAGGACAGGTATGAACAGTAAATGCATCTGAAGTACGTAGTCATTAGTACAATCACTGTCCATTCACACAACTAACATAAAAACAAAACTAGATATCCCATAAGAGCCCTCAGTGAATTATGTGTCACAAGCCTTTTAAAAGTCTGTAAGGTTCTTTATACAGCTCTATCCTTCACCTAAACACACGGAGTCCCTGAGTGACCTATACCCAACATCCTGGATGCAGTCCTCATATGACCTCATTTAGAAGATGGCGATGTGCTTGCTTAGTGCAGTTAGAGACAAAACCAGCTCATTTTACAGTCTTGTTTTTGAACCTGTAAGGTTTCAACCCATTTAGGAGCTCTAATGTTCATATACTCATATTCTATATAACATATACCCATATTCTATATTACATATACCCATATTCTATATAACATATACCCATATTCTATATTACATATACCCATATTCTATATTACACATACCCATATTCTATACTACACATACCCATATTCTATATTACACATACCCATATTCTATATTACATATACCCATATTCTATATTACACATACCCATATTCTATATTACACAGACCCATATTCTATATTACATACACCCATATTCTATATTACATATACCCATATTCTATATTACATATACCCGTATTCTATATCACATATACCCATATCCATATTACATGTAACCATATTCTATATTACACATACCTATATTCTATATCACATATACCCATATTCTATATTATATATACCCATATTCTATATTACACATACCCATATTCTATATTACACATACCCATATGGTATATTACATATGCCCATTCTGATGCCATTTCTAGAACACCATGGTGGAATACCAGTTATGAAATTGTTGTTGTTGTGACACATGCTACCAGTATTATGATATTATAATAAAATTATGATAATATAATATTATAATACTTACAGAAGACCCCATGTGACCTTTTTGTCACAATAAGACTGATCTTTTATGATCTTATAACTGACCCTTCATTATTTTCCCTTAAGGGGAAACGGGTCTGGGCTCTTAAGGGTTTAAGTTAAGCTCTTAGTGAGTGAAAGGAGAAGGCTTGATGCTGAACTCACATTTCTTCTAGATTGGTACCTTTGCTGTTTCTTTTGGTATGAGTGGACACCACAACCTTCTGGTGATATGTTAGCATAGTGTAGTGGCTAAGACCTTAGCCTCCAATGCTCTCGGGTTTAATCCCCAACCTGGTTAAGTACTCTACACTATACCAATAATAGTCCTTGGGCAAGACTCCTAACACTACCTTCGCCTACCAGCGTGTAGCTTCCCATCCTGTACACTGGGTTTCAATCACCTACCTGAGTGAGCACCTTACACTACACCTGTAATAGTCCTTGGGCAAGACTCCCAACACTACCTTAACGTCACTTAACGATAATAATGTCTAGTCTACCAGATAGAGTAAATGTAATCTTGCCCTCTGTGTGTTAGTGACATGAATTTATCAGGCTGTATCCTCTTACAAATCGCTTATTACATAAAAAAAGATGACGGTAATAATGTTGATCAAGTATGCATATAAAAATAACTTCCAAATAATTAAATATTAACCCCAATTAATTGCACTCAAATGTGTTAATAGTGTTTCTTTATGTTGCAGTAAAAGGGTATGTTTGAGTTTGCAGCACTCTGACTGTGAAAAGATCTTTATTTACAGTGTCAATAATACATACATATTTAGCTTACAGTGTAATATGTAAATGAGCATTACAAGTCGTCTGTGTCTGTAATTCAACTTTCAGTTTCAGTCAGTGAGATGTGAATAAAGTTATATAAGTTAGAGTGGTTTGGTGTGAAATGGTGCATTGTAAAGAAACTTAGGCACACTGGTGTCTTTACAGTGGTGGTGAAAGACAGTGGAGGGTTCGCCATGTCTATATAGCCATACAGACATATACAATATATATAGACAAATATAGCCGTTATGTATCCTGTCCAAAACCAGCAGTGAACCTACACGTCTCCTCTGAGTGGGTTGGGCTGTTTTTAAGCTGAAGTCTCTTACTGGTTTAATAAACATTATACAAATACAGGCTCATGTTGAGTTATTATGTAAATATTTTAGCTGTAATAAATAAAAATGCTTTACAATAAACCACACTCTACACCAATTAATGAAAGCTACATCCACGGTCCTATTAGGGCAGATTCAGGTGTGACAGAGCAGGTAATAGGAGTGTTTCACCCTATTCCAGCCTCTTCTTATGACTGCATTCACTCTAAATGAAAAGCACAAATGTTGTAGATGAATATAGATGAAACTGAACTTCCCTCACACAGGGATTCTTTGCGTACACCATCGAAAGATTGTACTCGTCTCAATAGACTGTTAATTAGTTCCCAATGTAACCACAGTCCCATGTACCCACTTCAGCATCAGCTCCAGCATCTCCTAGCTTCGAATGTTCAACATAACTAAAATGCTAAGATGTGAATAAAGTCATTCAGAGTGGTTTGATATAAAAGACCTCATTCTAGAGAAGCATATGAAGCCTGTGGTTCACAGTGGTGGTGATGGGAACCAGACATCTGAAGCATGTAATGCCTCTAAAAGCTTATTCATATAAGGGGAAAATGGGAAAAAACAGGAAGACTTCATCCATTCACGGTGGAGGGGTATATGCAGGGTGCTCGATGTTCTAGTCCCCACTGTGTAAAAATAGATCAGCTTGAACTCAGAATTTGAAGTTTAAAGGCAGTCTTAAAGTGTTAAGTTGCTTCAAATTGAAATGGCTATTTACTTCAACTCATAACTTGTTGAAGTTCAGTTTGGCTTGAGCTCTGCAGGTTGATTTAAGTGCATTCTTCTGGCAATGTTATTTGCATGTTGTTTTACTCACCCTCTTCTTATAATCATTTTACAGTATGGTGAACAGGATACGGCTTCATATGGCTGTGAAAGCGTGCAGGGACCTGCTACCTTTGACCACTGTTACTCCTAAAAGCTGCTTGATGCCTTTAACCACCACAGAGCTCCTGGCTGTCCTGCTCTGTGGAAGCTTGGTCTCCGTCCTGCTGACCCGTCCGATGACCCAATATTTAATTACAGGCTAATCAGATATTTATTCCTCTACCTCACAAACACTGAACGCTCTTCCTTTGCTAGCCTTGTTATCTGGGGTTGACCCGAGGAGGAGGGGTTCTCCTGTTGAGCCTTGGTTCCTCTCGAGGTTTCTTCCTTTTGAACTGAGGGAGTTTCTCCTCGCCTCTGTGGCCCTCGGCTTGCTCACTGGGGCTCGGACGACAGATTCTTTGTAAAGCTGCTTTGTGACAACATGTGTTGTAAAAGACGCATATAAACAAATGTTGGGTTGACTTGACTTAACGCTCCCAGCCTCAACCAGTTACATTGATTTATCCCAGACCTGCAAACAGGTGGGTTCAGTGTGAAGTGACCCACAGTGGGCCTGCAGCAGGATATCCGTGGGCTAGTCCAGCGGTGTACTGCCCTAACAGAACCCCCTATGAGTTCACTGTGCATTCACTGATGTGAGTCCACTGTGGGCTGTCTAAGACAGGGCCAATGCAGGGTTATCTATTGGCTAGCACTGGCCCACACATGGGGACGTTTTTGCTGGGATGGTCAAAACTAGATTAAGTGAACCTGATCTGTTAAAATGTTCAGCATTGCCTATATTAACTGGGACCCTGATCACCCCCCATTCATACATATGAGTGGTCCACCACTCCTGCCCGCTCACAACTACATCCAGTTTCTTATACAATAACAGATTTTAGTAATCAGCTGTGGCCAAAGTAGATCAAACTACGCACTGTGTCTCCTCTGTAGCTTCTAAGGGTGAGAATTCTTTACAGTGATGCAGATATGAAGTTTAATCTCCTCTGTCCAGTAATATAAATGGGAAAAAAATAAATCTCACAAACATATGTTGCGAAAATATATAAATATACAACATATGTCCCTCAAAGAACAGGAACCCTCCTAAGACCTCCACCACTCAAACTCTGTATACCTGTATAGTGTGTCTATAATGCATGTGGTCGGTGAGAGGAAGTACAAAATAAAGCTGGGTCTAATAAAGTGGACTGCCTGGAAAAAAACTTGTATCTCCATTTGTGACACAGTGTGAAAATGCCAACTGCTGGACATAAACGGTCCAAAATTACTGGGAATAAATAACTGCTGCTCTGGCTTCTATTAATAGGTAAGTCTGTCCTGTTTGTCCTGTAAGACTGCTGTATTGGAGATCTGAGGTTTAGTCTGTGGGTATGTAGTAAGATTACGCTTGTGCTGCCCTCTAGTGACCAAAGCGCAGAGGTGCAGCTTCATCACAGTATCAAAAACGCCGTTCAGGCGCCAGTCAGTCTGCGCACGTACACCTGTGCGTGATTGTGATTGTGTGTGTGTGTGTGTGTGTGTGTGCCAGATTTGCCACATAGTGGGAACCAAAGTCTGTTTATACATTATCGCCAGTCATTACATTTTAAGGTAAGGCTCAGGGTCAGGAACAGGGTCAAGGTTATAGTTAAACTAGTTAGGGTTAGGGTCAGGTTTAGGATTAGGGTTAAGGTCAGGTTTAGGGTAAGGGTTAGGTTTAGGGTCAGGTTTAGAGTCTGAGTTAAATTAGGGTCAGGGATAGGTTTATAGTTATTGTCAGGGTTAATGGTTAAATTAGGGTCAGGGTCAAGGTTAGGGTCAGGCTTAGGGTCAGGGTCAGCTTTAGAGTGGTAGTAGCTCTGGTTAAGGTTTGGGCAACTCTCAGGAAAATGAATGGAAGTCTATGTAATGTCCTCACAGTTCAGAGTGTGTGTATGTATTTATGCCGGGTCTCGTGGAGCTGAAGGCGCGCGGGTTGTCGTTGTCTCTTCGTCCTCGTGCTCTCCGGATGTGACGGACGCGTCCTGCTCGGGGTCCGCGCGCCTCCGCCGCTCCTCCTCCTTCTTCCACTTCATGCGCCGGTTCTGGAACCAGATCTTAATGTGGCGCTCGGTGAGGCGCAGCGTGAGCGCGAGCTCCACCCGCCGCGGCCGCGAGATGTAGCGATTGTACAGGAACTCCTTCTCCAGCTCCAGCAGCTGCGCTCGCGTGTAGGCCGTCCGCGTGCGCTTATTCTCCTCCACCTCCGCGGGATACGGACCTGCAGGGGGCAGTTCAGGGATGTTAAAGGGGTGTTTCAAGGACAGCTGCGTCCTAAGGAACTGCATGAGTGCAGTAGACCACGAAGAGAGCAGTAGAGCGTTAGGGGCAACAGAGCATGGGGGGCAATAGACAATATAGGCCAGTAGTGCGCAGGGGGCAATAAAACAAATTATAGACAACTGTAGTAGAGAGACAATAGAATATGAGGAGGAGGACAATAGAGAGTGGGGGCAAAAGAACATAGCGAGCAATAGAGCAAGGGGGCAGCAGAACATGGAGTATTGGAGTATGGGAGCAAAAGAGTATGATGGGGCAGTAGAACATGAAATGGCAACAGAACATAGGGCCCAGTAGTGCATATGGGCAAAGGAACTTGAGAAGGGGGCAACAGAGAATATGGGGCAGTAGATCATCGGGCAATTAGAACATAGAACACAAATAGAATCATAGAACAAGGGAGCAATAGAGCACGAGGGGGCAACAGAACCTGAGTAGAAGGCCATGGAAAGCTTTTGGTATTAGAGTAAGAAGGGCAACAGAACATGGAGGGAATAAAGCACTGAGGAAATATAATATGAGAGAGGCAACAAAACATAAGGGGGCTATAGAACGTGAGGGGTTAACAGAGCTTGTGTAGGCAGTAGAGTATTAAAGGCAGTAGAGTACAGAGCAGGAGAGCATGGAAAGGGGCAACTATGCAGTGGAGGCAATAGGGGTAGATATTAGAGAATGGATCAATATAGCACGAAAGGCCAGTACAGCATGAGAGAGGCAACAGAGCTTTGTCAGGGAAGAATCAGGGGCAATAGAGTGTGAGTGGGCAGTGGCACTGGGTTGGGACCTACTAAATAAATATGTACATTGTAGATTAATGTCTGAATTCTAAATAAATGTATATATATGTATTTGTTTTCTTATAACCTCTTTGGTCACTGCCTCCTCAGCTGACTTATACATTTTTATTTGTATCACGTTGTTTACTCCGTTTCTATAAGACAACACATTACTAGTGGTTATGTATATTTTGTTATATATATATATTACATTATTGTATTATATTATATTATTCTCATATTCATTTTGTCACTATCTAATGAAAAACAAGTATCTCCAAAATGGCAGCTTTACAATGTAAGTCAATGGAACCAGATGATTTTCCAAGCACCTTTGGGCCATTTCTGTTGGTCCATTCACCATTCAATGTTCACACAGTGTAAACAGCAGCTACTGTGTTCAAATGATGCAGAAACCGGATAACAACAGGAGTAAAGCATCATTCCTGCAATGTTCATGCAGAACAAGCTTTGATACGTCAATAAAGTAAAAACCCAAAGTAGAAGTAAAAGTAGTTACCAAAACCAGTGTGAGTAAGCTATCAGTGCTATAGACTATATGGCTCTGTACAGGACCTTCTTAACACACCCAGCCTCTGTTAGCACGGTACAGTTCATTAGGCTCGGTTCTATTCTTTAGTTAGTAGCCCAAATGCCAAAGCTCTGAAGTGAACAACGGTAAAGCCGCCCAGGACCTGAACCAACACAAACAGTAGCTCCCTTTACTTACAGTTACAGCTGTATGCAAACATCTGGGTTTTATACACTGAAGAATAAGTACACATCCTTTACAGAGAGCGCACTCTGCTCAGTCTAACACATTCTTTATTTGGGTTCATAATAACATAAAAAGTCGCCTGTTCAAATATAATGGCACATTTTACATTTTTACTTTATTTAATTTTATTACTATGTTTAACTCAGCGAGTAAATACACACTATTAGCAATTTAGCTGTTACCTGAACATTAAGCTGCTTCTGCTACTACCTGCACCTATACTATCTGCAACCATACTTACTGATACTGCTCTCCTACAGAGCCTTTTACACACATTGTTTTTTGTCTATTTGTCTTTACACTACACTATATATATATATTTATATATATTTGTGTGTATATATATATATATATATATATATATATATATATATAGATAGATATAGGCATGTATATGTTATACTGCACTTGAGAAGGAGCCTAACTGTGTTTCATTATACTGTACAACCCTGTATTGGTATTATGACGATAAAGTTGAACTGAATTGAATTGAACTACACAGCCAAATGAGCAGAAATGACATATTGGAAGACTGATTGACTTTTTCTCACTTAGAAAACCAGCAAAGCGTGTAATTTGACTGTAGGTGTTGTTCAGACTTGTGCGTACGACAGTAACCTCGAGTAGAAGTCATTTAAAAAGCTCAGAAAAGTATTTAAATGGGTCTCAGGTACCTGAAACCGGATAAATGGAACGGTTGCCTATATTAAAAGAAGGTAATCGGACTCTGTTGTGACTCATGGCTTTATTA
Organism: Prochilodus magdalenae; assembly: GCA_024036415.1. Classification (NCBI taxonomy): domain Eukaryota; kingdom Metazoa; phylum Chordata; class Actinopteri; order Characiformes; family Prochilodontidae; genus Prochilodus; species Prochilodus magdalenae. The sequence goes on along the minus strand of JAMWET010005636.1, from coordinate 265,470 downwards.
GCCTGCCTAATCAGCTGTAACTGGAATACCATTCGATACATTCAATAAACCCGAGATCAGTCCACATACAGGCCAACCTGCTGTTGTCTACTGCACATTGAAATCAGTCTGATCCTGCCAACATGTATCTGATCTGAAGGGCCTGGATTAGTCTTACCGATTATCACCGGACCCAAGAAATAAAGAGACTACTGAAAAAAGAGACTAGTGGGGAAATAGCAGCATTAACTACTAACCACTGACACACTGCTGAAGCTCGGTCATACGTGAAGCAGCAGCGGACAGCTTGTTTCCCTTAAAGGGGAATCCTACTGTTTCTTTATTATTATTTCTACATAATTCAGTGTTTGAGATGTTAACAGAGTCATTCGGGGGGCTTTGATGTGAAATGGTTCATTCGTAGACCAACTTACAGACAGTGGTGGTGAAGGGAACCAGGGGGTCCCCATGTCTGCAACACTACCATAGCCATTACATTTACTATCCAAAGCCACCAGAAAACTACACATCCCCTCTGAGCTTTCATATATAGTGTAGAGGGTAGAAGTAATTTTCAGACCACCCTTATTGTATCCTCCCACCAGAAAAGGACTGAAATACATTTGAGACCAAAAGCTTTATTATGGAACTACTGTGAAGGAGTGTCTCAGCCTCCCAGCAGTGTATTCCGAACCATTCCATGTAGCTGCTGGTAGAGCCGTTAAAGTTTTTCAGACGCCTGGTTCCTATCACAGCACTGAGAACATTTCTGGCTCAGCAAGCTTCTCCGGAACAGGGTGTTACACACCAAACCTCTCTGAACGACTTTATTTACATTATAGCAATGTAAATTTGGAGAAACTGGGACATATAACTGGAGTGGTCCTTCAGCAAATGTAACTGGTGCCAGTGAAACACAGTGCATCGTCAGTGTTGGTTCGGTCAGTGCAGACTTTCCTCCTGGCGTTATCTATCTGCATATAGCTTTACTTGTTTTAGTCGTTCTCTTTGGGGCCTTCCTTCACCTGTGTCCACTACTTTTTGGTTACCACCATAGCTATATATATATATATATATATATATATAATAGGGACATTTGCTGAATTAAATTGTTTCAATGTAATCAGACCTTGATGTGAAAGTAGCTAGATGTGAAAGTAGCTTGATGTGAAACGCACGGCTTTGTTTTAGAGAACAGTGTGGAGCCAGATTTCCTCACAGTGGTGGTGATAGGAACTGAGCGTCTGTAGAGCTGAATGCCCGTAACAGCTCCCTCCCAGAAAGCTGTTGCGTGTCTGATGTGGTTTTATGCTAGCTTTGACGTAAGGTTTGGGGTTTTAAGGTACACGCAGGGCTTACTATGACCAAACAGCCCTCAAAGAAAACGTGTTTTGTACTGATTGGTCACAGCCTGATATAAAAAAACTACACTCAGATTCAGAAGACGCAGGTAGGTTTCCTGGTGGTTTGAGACAGGCAGTAAAATCTTTAATTGGAGACAATGTGGTTCCTAACACCACCATTATGAAGAACCCTGAGTCGCGAGAGCCACTACATCCAGTCACTTTCTATGACTTTTTTTTTTATATTTATTTTTTATTGAATAATTATGCATGTTTTTATTGGTGGACTCCTCTTCAGGGACATTCTGTTATTACTGGATTACTGTCCTTAGCTGATTATAGATAAAACTATACACACATACATGCATGCATACATACTGCATAAACACCATCAGTTCACTTAATAATAACCTCTTGCAGTCTTGCAGTTACTCCAGCTAATTAAAAGAGCTGCATGGAACCCCTTGGCATGACATTACATTAATAAGTTTTGACATTTTACAAGTAAATCTGATGGTTTATTTGCATTATCAGTTTTATTTTGGTACAAAAACAAACATATCATACGTTTTCCAACCTACTCTAACTGACTAGAGTGCAGAAATAAAATGAGACTTGAGCTGCTCCAGTAACAGAAACTGAAAACCCATTATAGTAAATTCAAACTATAAGATTATATATAATATATACAATATACAGTAATAATAATAGTATACTGTATAAAAACACCACAAGTATCTGCTGATTTATAGTTTCATACAGAATTTGAGCTCAGCTATCCTGAACATTGTGTAGAAAGTTCATGATGGAGTAATAAAATTGCTTCTAATAAAAAAAAAGAAAAAATATATATATATATATATAATTATTATTACATATTACATTGAAAGTACTACTGTTTTTATCTCCTGTTAAGTTACCATTTTAGGCATATTCGCTTGAACATTAAAAAAAAATGCTAATCAGACTTTAATTGTATCAAGAATGTTAGGGAATCTTACTGAGCATTTCGCAGTGACTACTTTCATACGTTAAAAGGTTTACCTATGAAAGTGTAACTATCCTGGGCCACACAAAGAATAGACTAGATAATAAATTAATAATAAAGTTCAACTGGACAGCCTAAATTTCAGGGACTATAAGCCGGCTGTGTTCACCCTTTGAACCCTATTAATATCAGAATAGTGGATATTACACAGGCAACGATATATAGAGGAATCACTGAGTATGAATACTACAGGAAACTAAACGGATTAGAAGTTCTACAGTCACGAAGCCGTGAAACCTAACTGAGGAGTCGAGTCTACGTAGGAGCACTAGGAGTCGTGCAGTCTACGAATGTGTGTGTAACAGTGAATACATTAAAATATCTACTATGGGTGAGATTTTAAAGATGTTAATGTAAGGAAAATATTTGTTCTATAATGGGACGTACCAATCCTGGTTCTTTAAATGAGTGGGTCTTCACAGAATGTACAGGTTCTATAACCCTTAAGTGCTGTTACAGCAACTTTACATTATGTGACACTCTAATGGTTCTTTCAGGAACCAGCTGCGGGTTCTTGAGGAAAGAACTCTGTGCGGTGCCCCCATACGTGAAGTAGTATGCCCCAGCAGTATTTGCCCTTTCATTGAACTTCATTATTCGCTATACTGTTATCTGAAGTCTGAGCACTGTAGAAAGCTGTACCATTAACATCTACAGCAAGTGATGGCCAAAGTACACAGCTTACCTGCCCACTGTCCTTTCCAGGCGTGCGCATGAGACTTTGTCGATTTCATCCAAGGGAACGGGAGATGGCACCTGTTCCGATCCGGACAGAGGTCCAAGGAGTCTCCGTAACCTCCGAATGGCTGCAGGGTGGTCTGTTGGGCAGGTGGATGGTGAAGGTGGCCCATCGGCAGATCTTCTCTGGTGGGCACATAAGACGAAAGATCGGGGACGTTCTGCTGCTCCTGGATGGCCAGGGAAGGCGTTGCATAGATTGTCTGACCCTGTCTGCCCATATAGAGGCACGGCGGGGGGCTCTGGCTGTAGTCCTCAGTGTGGGGTCTCTGGTAGGCGCAGGAATCTTTGTAGATCTGGCCGCCCGAGTAGTAATTCTCTTCCCGATTCATTCCTGCCACTGCCTGGCCCCGCAGCCACGGACCTGTGCCCTACCTGCGCTCTGGCGCCGCTTTAGGGCCTCACAGGTGTGTCCACCGGCACCATGTGACCCTGCTTCACCTGGCCATTGGTGTCACTGTTTACACAAAAGGCCGACTGGAGTTTTTTTCCCTCCAGGCTTGCCCCACGGTTCACCAATAATTGAACAGGACCGGCCATGTTCAGATCAATGGCTTTAACAAACACGTCTGTTTGCCCATGACTAGCAAGGCTACACCTGCAGTCGCCTCCTACATCTGTGGGCTGTGACACGAGGGGTGTAATGTCTCAGCCGCACGCGGCAAAAGGTGGTTAAGACAGTGTCAAAACCACACGTGTTACGCAAGGACAAATACACCAGAAAAAATACACTGTTGTCAATCGATTGTCGTTGTTGGAGTAATTGGCTTATCAAGACAACATGGATAAGGGAAAGAAATCAATGGTCACAGATGGACAGTCATAACGCAGCACTGCAAACCTTAAAAGAACGACAAATCAGTTCAGTTCATTCCACAGTGTGTTTGTATAGTGCTTTTCACAGCAGGTGTCATCACAAGCGGCTGTATCGAATCCCGGAGCGAGCAAGTTGCAGGAAACAGTGGCAAGGAGACCTCATAAAAGCAAAAAGAAGAACGACTGGGCGAAAACAAGCCTGAAAATAAGAACCCATTCTCCTCTGACACTGGACAGCCAAGCAATAACACAAGCTCAGATTAACCCGTGAAACAAAACAGTCCATCCAAGATTATCTGAAAGAATAAGAATGGAAGGTGGAAAAGAAACTGAGGTCAGTGTACTAGGTGTTAGAAATGAAGACACATTAAAGAGCCCATAGGATGTCTTATCATCACACTGGAGTCCATTATGCCGCATCTCTATATGGAAACTAATCCGCAAAAGCAGCCCATTTTAGGTTCATTGCTGCTGTGATGTCACAAAAACAAGAACATGTTCACTTATTCAGCCTTTAGCCCCAGCCTTTAGCTCAGGCCAGGCTGCTTTTTGAATGAGGCACAAAGTAGAACAGAGGTCAATTACTTACAGTATATTAAAGGAGCAATATGTAATTTAATCAATATTTACATAATTAAATAAATTTACTTAATTAAACTAAAATGATCACCAGAATGTCAAATGATTGCCCGTTTGATGGTACATCAAAGGCATCTCTGTATCGATGTGGAAAAAGTTTGAGGTGAAAGTCTGAACAATTCTACTAGACTAGTTAGTAAAAAGGGGGGAGGAGGGGAATAAGTGAGGAGTGAAGAGAGAGGAGGAGGGAATGTGTGGAGTATGAATCTGAGAGATAATGTCATTTTAAATATTGCTTCTTTAAAGGCACTGGAAATAAATAAATAGCATGTTAAATTAGATTATAAATAGTGTTTTGCTTTACAGTTGTGGAGTAATAGTATCATGGTATAAATGTATATCTTTAAAACTGGCTTTATAATAGTGAAAGCGATGATTCCTAATTTTTGTACTGTATATTATCATATTTAACGTAATAAAGAAATAAATGCAGATAGAAACTAAAAGACACTAGTGCACACAAGGAGCTGAGTAAAACAGTCTCTCATGGGTAAACACAAATACTCCTGATATCGAAGTTCATCCTTTGACTCACCACAGTAGATTTGTCCACTGTGGCTCCTTTGAACAAGTCACCCAGTTTGCCATCTGGCACATACTGCCAGAATGTGAACGCAGCATTGAGACTGTCCAGCTCTGGCTGGCTGCCCTGTGTTGTAAAACACTCCTTATAACTTCAGTGCCAATAGGCGGGGCTAAACTGCTGTAAGCTAAATAAGCCGATAATAAATAAATAAATAAATAGCATAAATAGCATGTTAAATTGCAAGGGACAGTTACAGGTTTCATAATCTATCATACATAGGCCAAACTAATGTTATAAGATAACCCATACGGGAAAATTAAAGTACCAAAATGTTATACATATGCATGAGTAGTATCTAATAATAATAATAATAATAATTATTATTATTATTATTATTTTATTATTATTATTATTGTTGTTGTTGTTGTTATTATTAACGTTGTTATTATTATTATTCAATCATAATATTGGCAGAAAAGGGTCATTTATTTTTACTTATTATTAATTTGATGTATATTTATAATTGTTTAAATATATACATTACAAACATCGTTTAAATAATCTGTTTAATTTGAATTACATTTTCGTATTTCATTCTCTGATGATAAATGATTAAATGTTCATCATTGTACATTCCTACATACAAAGGCTGGAGAGCGGGGTGGGGTAGAATGTAGCTAAGACCCCCGAAAACAAGTTTTACAGAACTTTCATTCAACCTAATTACAAACTGTAGCCCATGATACAGAGAGTGCTGTAATATGTATATGCGTCTGTAATTGTGTGACAAGGCCCACAGTGAGGATGAGTTCTAGTTTTTGGCGTGTAGTGAAGTTAACAGTAGCATGGAGGAGAAGACTTCTTTCCTTGCTGCTTAGTTTTGATTGGCTATTGGTCATATAGTCCGGCTCGGCAGCGTAGCGTCTTACAGTGAAGCGTCTCTAAACTTCTTTGTACAGACCTAAAGTCGTAAGACTGAGTGAGATGTATGCCAACGTTCTGCAAAGCTTGTCCAACACGGCGACAGTTGCTACACAAGAATGTGTTTGTGACTGAAGTCAACTGAGACCAGACAGCTTAGCTCAGTACTGTAAATACGATGCAATAAACCGTCCACCAGAAAGAAAGAGGAAAGCAGCACAGGTCACGGGTATATTGGCGTAAACCTCCTAAAGCGCACACATGAAATGGACCATTTAACTCAGTCCCGTGTAGGGTCTGTTATGGACACTGGCAACAATCAGCGGAGCCCATTTCCCTCTCTAGCCGTTTCCCCAGTGCCTCCAGGTTTACCTGCCATTAGGCACGCCAGCCTCTCGCTCCATTAACCTAAAGCCCTCGTAGTTAAATAAAACCAAGATGTTCGGTGTAAACCAATTATCATGGAGTGCGGGAGAGAACTCAATTAGGCCAGGACGGACACATCCAGCACGAGGTGCGGCGTGCTGAGCAATCACATTTTGGAGGTCAAAACTGAGACAGCGACGCATGAAATACACAGCACAATGTCTGAACGTGGCTGAAAGTGCGCCTGGCCTTTTAAACCGCGTCTGCCTGCCTCGAGACCATCTGTGATACAATGCTGTGTTTGCATGGACCTCTTCAAAAGCAATCATGGCACTTTTTCCTCATATCTAAATGGGCCTCTCATGCTCTGCCATAAAAGTTGGAGTAAACCCATTGCTCTCACACCAGGCCGTGGAACGATGCTTAATGGTGTTTATATATGACTTTCGTTTTGAAAGGGAAGGAAATAGTTACCCGTGACGATTGCCACAATGCTGGAGCCGGACAATGAGGTTTATGAAGCGTGAGTGAGACACGGTTTGATGGGATATCCATGGAAGTTATAAGAGGCCTAATGGTCCTAAGTGAGGTGTAATGTAGGCTCGGTCAGAGAGCAGAGACAATGCAGAATTTAGAGCACTGGTACATGAAGAACGAATGAAAAAGAAAATACTCTGTTCATTTCAGGGTACCAACACAGTCACTGGGGTGCAACCCCACAATGGTACATCTACAGTGTCTTATTGGAATGGCCCCCATGGCTCCAAACGTTCGGAGGGCGTGAGAGAATGATCTGGTGTTGTCGTCATGTCTTCACTGGTATAAATGTGATCTCGCATTTCAGACCTGAACGTTAGGATCTTCTTAATAAGCTGGAGCTTGTATTGTGCAACACAAGCACAAATCAGAGCTACGATTCGATTTAGCATGAACTGGACACGTTTCTGGAACATCAATGTTCAGAGACTCTTGCATCAGTTGTGCAGTTGGGCCTGATTTGGTGGATGCCTTCCCTGGCACAGTTCTGAGGAGAGTTTCCTGTGGACTGGGATTTTAGCCACTGCTGGTAGACCTGTATAACCGTACACTCCCTACACACTTCACACTCACTCATTCACTCTTTCACTCACTCATTTACTCACCTGTTCACTCACTTGCTCACTCACTCACTCACTCACTCACTCCATTCAGTCACTCACTCATCCCTCACTTACTCATTCACTCGCTCACTCACTTCATTCACTCAGTCACCACTTCAATCATTACACTTAACGCTCAAGAGTCACTCACTCACTCACTCACACTTCATTCACTTACTCACTCACTCATTCACTAACTTACTCATCTCAATCGTTACTCACTCGCTCACTCAATCACTTATTCACGCGTTCTTCATGCATTCCTCATTCACTCACGCATTACTTACTCCACTCACTTGGTTCACTCACTCACTCACTGTTCAATCACTCAACACTAGTTCAATCACTCACTTGCTCATTCACTTACTCACTTTGTCATGCCCTCACTCATTCACTCACTCACTCATTCATTCACTCACTTATACACTAACTCACTCACTCACTCACTCACTCATTCCCTCACTTACTCATTCACTCACTCACTCACTCGCTCACTCACTCACTCACTCACTCACTCACTCACTCACTCACTCACTCATTCACTCACTCAATCACTTCATACACTCAACTCACTCAATTCACTCACGCATCATCTTTCATTCACTCACTCAGGCCACTTAATCCTAATGGGTTTTTCAATCAGGGGGTGATGGAGTCAATCAATCAATCAAATCAATGAATCCACCGCTCACTGAGCAGAAGCGCTCACTGAGCAGAAGGCAGAACAGACCCTGGACAGGCCACAGTCCATCACAGGCCTGACGAATAATTATGAATAATTAAATTACAGATAAATAATATCCAATCAGATTCACCGTGTTTTAAATAGGAACCGCATATTAAAGATCAATCAACACCAAAATCTGAACGTTAACAGCATTAAAGAATATGGGTTCACTGCAACAAACAGGTCACTGCTGCCCTGCCTTATCATCATGTGTTACAACTGCTTATGGACTTAATTACTCTAATTATTTTAATTATTAATTCAAATGTGTTCAATTCATTAACCATCCATACACTCATTTCAAACCACTTATAAACTTGCTGACTTGGTGGTCTGATTCTAAAGCGGCACCTCTAAAGCTGTCTTCTTCATCTACAGCTCTGTTCACTAGTCTGGAAACCATAAACACTTCTTACTTTATTTATCTTTATTATAAAACTTTATTAGATTATAAATAGAGTCTTGATTTACAGTTGTGGAGTAATAGTATCATGGTATAAATGTATATCTATAAAATTGGCTTTATAATAGTGAAAGCAGTGATTCCTAATTTTTGTACTGTATATTATCATATTTAATGTAATAAAGAAATAAATGCGGATAGAAACTAAAGGCACAGCTCTAGTGCTGACAAGGAGCCGAGTAAAACCATCTCTCATGGGTAAACACAAATACTCCTGATATCGAAGTTCATCCTTTGACTCACCACAGTAGATTTGTCCACTGTGGCTCCTTTGAACAAGTCACCCAGTTTGCCGTCGTCCACCTACTGCCAGAATGTGAACGCAGCATTGAGACTGTCCAGCTCTGGCTGGCTGCCCTGTGTTGTAAAACACTCCTTATAACTTCAGTGCCAATAGGCGGGGCTAAACTGCTGTAAGCTAAATAAGCCAATGTGAATGAGGTGTTGCCGTGGCAACGAGTTGCCAGCAGCTTGTCTTAGAACTTTACGAAACAAGTTTACAGATTTACATAAGGGTCCTTTAACCGAGGGAAAGGCCAGATCTCATTTTTAATATTACAGTTGGAGCTATTACTGGTATTTACTGTTACACAGTTAGTAGTATTGTTAGTATTCTAATGTGCACTTGTTTGCCTGTATATTTACAGGTAAGACATATATCTATATTTTTTTTTTATTGGTGTTGCACTTTCCATTACCACCCACAGTACATACACAATATCTCCAACAGCAGTTAAATATAAAGCAAGAAAAATTGAATAAGTAAAGAAATAAATAAATAAATACATAAATAAAGAAAGAACAGAAAAGAAGAAGAAACAAAGGGAAGGCCCTAACTAATATTTTCAAGATATTTCCAGAGAGGAGACCATATTTGCCAAAACTTGTCTAGTCTCTGATTCATGTCATAAGTCAGTTTCTCGAGAGGAAGCAATGAGACTAGTTGAGAGATCCACAACCTCAGTGTTGGGGCCTGTTGAGAGGACCAAGGCAGCAGAACACATTTCTTTGCATATCTATATTTTTAAATGCCTCTTTGCAGATGTTCTCTCCCTTACTGGTTTTATAAAGTGCATTTTGCATCGCATTATGTTATGTGTGAGTAATAGTACCATGGTATAAATGTATATCTTTAAAATTGGCTTTATATTAATGAAAGCAGTGATTCCTAATTTTTGAACTGTACTGTATATTATTATATATGTTATGTATATTACTGTATTTAATGTAATAAAGACAAAAATGCAGATAGAAACTAAAGGCTATGCTCTAGTGCTGACAAGGAGCCGACAATCTCTCATTTGATGTGACGTAATAAACACACATATTCCTGATATCGAAGTTCATCCTTACAGACCGGAAAACTGCTGGAAACTGAGCACACTGGCTTCTAAGTCATAGAAACTGAAGTGTGAGGCCTGGAGCGTTCAGCATAGTCAGGGTTACCTGTGGTGTCTATACGGTGACCTGACCATTAGAGAATAAGGCCCAAAGCCAGCTTTCCCTCAGGCTCCACTGCTATGAAGTTCTTGGGGGCGATTGGTGGCGCAGGCCAGACGGTTTATACGTGGAAAGCTTTTTACCTGCTTTTAAGACAATAAGCTCCGTCAGCCTGACGAGAACATACATAACCCATGTCAGCGTGAGGCGATAAAACCTGCTTACCTAGTGGCGACAACGAAAGCCTGGGCAAACAATGAGCAACGGAGAGTAATGTAAAAGCAATGATAATTACTTTTACATTGAATTCAAAGTTGTCCATGGAAGAGGCATAACAGCGTAATAAATCACTTCATTTGACAGAGGTTGCAAAATCTGTAAGGAGAGAACAAATCTTTAAAAAACGAGCCTACCGGAGGAGCCTGAGCGGGGGAGCTGTCTGCTAACAAAGGTGCTCCTTTTAAACTAGGCTTTCATGCTGATGATCATGTAGCCATGTATATTCAAATAAAGTCATTTTTAAAGGGTCCATAAGCTACTTATTTTTGGTTCCGTATATTTTCTTATATTTATGTGGTTTATGTACCGAAACAGTGCAAACATTAGGGGGGATTTTTCACATCACGACTTAAGGATTTCCACGTGATTGCACCACATCCAACACCATCACCAAACGCACTGCAATGCACGCAGACCGTGTTGACTCCGCGACACCACATAACTGTCACATGGCCAAAGGTGTTGTGCCAGGCTCCATTAGGACCCTTACAGAACTGCTCTGTGCTACGTCTGGCATCTTGCATTAGCAAACATGGTTGCCCAACACGAACACTACTTCTGTATGTGTAGCTCAATAAATATTGATCATATCAGTCTAAATGTGTCATCATTTATCGTTCCTGGTAACCTTCATCTTCCTTCCCAACAGCACTGCAATCCCCAATAGCATCCCAATATGTTTTTATTAGTGTAACTATGAAACACTGTGCTCTCATTGGCTTAGAATGAGCTCCATATATCAGCATAAGAGGCCACTGCTTCCTCAGCGACCCAGAAACGCACAAACCAAAAGCTGACTGTAGAGAGTACCTTTCATATATTCGCTTTAAAGTGGTGACTTGAATTTGGTGGCACTATAGCACCAATTGGAAGACACAGAACGAGGAAGAAGCAGTCGTTGTTGCCGGTGATGACTAAAGATTTGATGTTGTTTAAGAACCAGAATTTTGACAATAAGAGGATCTTAGAACTGGTAAGGGAAAAGTGAGGGAGGGGTACACAGTTTGTTGCAATCTTACCGCCAGATGCCTCTGAATATTACATACTGCACCTTTAAACAGTTTCTTTAAACTATATTTTTATGGCGTGTTCACGTCTGCAGTGAAAAAAACATAATTCTGTACCTAATAGTGGTATGTGGTTGACAGCGGCATGAAGCCACGCATGACGACAGCGTTACCGCTGAACATGAATGATTATCAAAAGAGAGCTTTATCACTTGATTGTTGATTTTAAGGTGGAGACGTTCTGTACTTGTTTATTTTTGTTGTATAATACCGGGTTTATTTGGAAGTCAACACTGAGGTGTCTGGCATACATGGTTCCCAAAACAAAATAAAAGTACTGTTACTCCGGTCGGCGGCAAAAGATGGGAAATTTAACTCTTGAGAAAGCATTTGGCTCACCACAGTAGATTTGTCCACTGTGGCTCACTTGAACAAGTCACCCAGTTTGCCGTCTGCCACATACTGCCAGAATGTGAACGCAGCATTGAGACTGTCCAGCTCTGGCTGGCTGCCCTGTGTTGTAAAACACTCCTTATAACTTCAGTGCCAATAGGCGGGGCTAAACTGCTGTAAGCTAAATAAGCCAATGTGAATGAGGTTTTGTCGCAGCAACCGGTTTACCTGGACTGGGAAGTGAGCAGCATGTCTTAGAATTTTACGAACAAGTTTACAGATTTACATAAGGGCTGAGGGAAAGGCCAGATCTCATTTTTAATATTACAGTTGGAGCTATTACTGGTGTTTACTGTTACACAGTTACTGTATAGTAACACATAAGACATATATCTATATTTTAAAATTCCTCTTTGCATAGTTTTCTCCCTTACTGGTTTTATAAAGTGCATTTTGAATCGCATTATGTTATGTGACCTCTTTTTTCTATGCTAATACAACTGAACTTCAAATTGGGAGGTGTCTGTCCAACCCATAAACATTTTTTTGAAGACCTTTTTGATGTTTTAAGTGAAGATAAAAGATTCATCATGAGCATACTCAAGGTCATCATGTTCCTACTGAAACACGGTAGTCCATGTGCAGGACCTTAGTTTAACCATGCCGCGTCATTTCAGAGCAGGAAGTAAGACTGCATCCCTGTCCCTCATGGCCACATGGTGAACAGTAAGACCCCACAGGTTTAAAGTCAACATGTCCCCAAGTCTGAAAATCAGAGTGTAAGGATTGTCACAAGAACTGTACCGTAACGCATTTTTTTGCAATTAGGTACTTTTTGGGTTTTGATGAAAAACAGCATGATGTGATGTGTGTACAGCTGTTTGTTGGCGTTTAACAAGTACTGGAGAGTGTTTTGGAGTTCTGCTTATAACTAGTTCACTACTATAACGTTTCATCATCTTTCAATAAATGTTCATCTTTTTTTTACTGTAACAAACATAATTGAGGTATTAAGTTTAAAGTCATTGGCCGTATGTGAAACGGCCTTCTACATATTACTCACATACTAAATCTACCTAAATGTAGTATGTAGTATGTGACCGTATTGTGGATCTGTAGTACACTGAAGGAACCGGATGATGTTCTACTCCACACAGGGGGAGCTATCTTCATTGTGTACTGTATCCTATCATGCACCACAGCCTCACCCGCTCACAGCCTGCTTCAGCCAGAAAAAATGGCGGCAGGTAACACTGGGGAGCAAAACGCAGCCAAAGGTGGATGTAGTAAATGTAGTGGGGTATGTTTACATCAGAATGAGGGTTTGAATGTTGGGTGTACTGTCAACTGGTCCCACGCAACTATGTTAAGCAGCTTTTAAGATCCTTGACTGCATTAAGCATACATAACAGATAAGTGATTTAAGTATGTACTAATGAACTGAATGGGTTCATGTCATGTATTAGCCAAAAATGAAATGTTGGATTTACTTAAAAATCTCATTCTGAGGGATGTAACGCTGTTGTGTTAAGTGACTTCTAAGAGGCTTTTTTGAGTAATATGTACTCATACTAATATGTGTTTATAAATAACTGGACAGATCATTTTAATGCATTAATCATATTAAATGTAATAGGGTAATATTCTACTCATTAAAGTTTAGATCTGTATAGGTTTCTACTGTGCTACTGAGCTCCCATAGAATTACACTCAGTAGTACAGCGCATGGTAACTTGGACTTACAGACAGCAAAACACTGTGGACTAGAGGGAAGTAGCGCATCCAATGGAAGAAGGCAAGCCAGTGGGAGAGAAAACACAGAGAGGGTGAGTAAAAAAGGTAAACCAATATGCTAATAGATGATACCGACAAGATAACACTGACCAAACAAACACTTCTGAATCTCAATGTGACCGTTCACTTCATATCACTGAAACAACACAACTTTATTAAGGAAAGCCAACAACAAAGACCTGATTTAAACCAACAACAGAGCGATTTCATTTCTTAGAGTACATGTGAAGTGAAGTTCTGTCCAACTGGTGCAGATTTCTGATTAAAACTGTATTCAGGAATTGACCTTCGGTTGACACATCACCTGCCCTGATTTTGGAAAGCCTAAAGAGCCAAACAGAAGACAGAGGATTCTGAAGAAACACTGTCCATATGGTCACCAGTACAGCTCACAAACTGGGGGGAAATAGGTAAACGTGATTTTTCTGCTTAATAACGTTAACGTTACACAATAACCCAATTTATCATCAAATTTCTCACCTGTACTTGCAGTCAGGGCTGAGACCCTACGTGATACATCAAAACACTATTTAACACAGAGCGTAGTTTTAAACCGCAAAGGCTGATGATTTTTCAGTATAACCAACACTCTGAGGTTGTTGGTAGGAAATTTAACTGAATAACACAGAGCTTGGGAGCTGCCTGTAGACATGTTAGACTAATGAGATCTGCCCAAACTTCCTTGTGATGTGACATCACAACCACATACTAGCCATCTGGCAGGCTCTACTTTAAGAGCAAACTTCAAGACAGAAGAGGTGGACATGTGGGTCTTCTTGGACCAAAATACATGCCTGAAATGTAACTCATAGAAAATAATCTAGTCATATTATTATCGGTCTCATTATTACACCAATATTCACTTCGAAGAAAAAATCATACAGTTTATTATTTTTCCGCCAGTTGAGGCACCCTACTTGTATCTATCACACACATTCCATTTAGATGTAAAACACATTACCCTGTACAGTGAAAATGCTAGAGCCACCCACACGCCAAAAACAAAAGATGCTGATGACTTTCAAAAGTTTCTGGATCATCAGTTGACCTCGCCTATCCAGCGTGTGGCATTAGGAATAATTGAGGACAGGTTCCTGGGTTCCTCTGCCTTAGACAGAAAGGGGATCAAGTGGCAATTCATTACTTAAAGAAGCAATATTAGCAAGATTTCCAGTTTACAGGACTATTACGTAATGAAATTACAGTTTAGCGGTGCGTCAAGGACGTCTATGTACTCACAGAGATATCTAAAAGGTTAGCTAACCAGCTAGCCACACACTGTACTGTAATACCACTTTGTACCTCAAAGTGAGTCACTGCAGCATCTAAATGAATCAGTCCTACATGAATTACAGAATGTAGAATCAGTAAGGCCGCCCTGATGGCGTATTCTAACCTCTTGTTCCTGGTTAGATAATTTAAGGACAGACAACCAATGAACGAAACAGGGAAACCAATGATGGCTGAAACTCTTAGCAAGTGACCAGTATAACGACCACCTGCACCCACTCACGTTTCTTCTAGTCCGGTAAGTAAAGTGGTGATATGTTGCCCCTGGTTTGTTTGTATTTGTATGAACTTCACTACTAAACAATTTATTAAAACAGCAAGTTAGTTTTTTATATCCTACAAAACTTCTGTTTTACTGAATGCCTCTCTGTCTTTAATCATTTTTACTACAACTTGTGCCAAGAAAAACAAGTAGGGGACATATACCGATATCCACATATCCAAGTTCGTCTTAGTATTTATTTTCTTAATCTTTCAAAAAGATGGTTGAAAAATGTAAACAAATTTTTAAAATCTTAATTTTGTATTTTTGCAGACAGTGATGGGACACAAGCAGTCAACGTTTTAAACAAAATGTACATATCTAAAAGGAGCTGTACATGGAAAGTACAGTTATGCAAATCTTAAACCTTCTGCACAAAACAACGTAGGGTATTTGAATTCAAAGGATTTTTTTTGTGAATGTAAATATTCAAAAAACAAAATCTCACCCCCTACAAAAACTCCAATAGAAAAGACCTAACGGCAGACAGTCCATGTGGCTGACAGAACGAAGGTTTAAGAAATCTTGCATCCGCTGAGAGATGTAACGGTGTGGGTGTCGATCTAGACGGAAGATAACTTTCCCACCGAACTGGTGCATCATTTATGAGTCCTGTCCCTGGACTGCCTGAGCGAGGAGCGGTTTTTGACTGGTGAGCGTGAGCGCGTCCTGTTTGAGTGCTGGGGGGAGTGGCCTCTAGAGGAGCCTTGGTGTTTTTCAGACGGAGAATGAGAGCGAGTTTGTTCTTTCCTGTGTTCTCTGTCTTTTCTGTGGGTGCGCTCTTTCTCCTCACTGTGGTAACGTCTGTCTTTCTCACTCCTGCGCTCCTCTCCTCTCCTCCCTGTAGCCGCCTGGCCGCCGGAGCGGCGCTCCAGAGCAGACGAACGGAGGGTGTTCAGCAGGAACCTTTTATTGGTGCTTCCTAGAGGGCACTTCATCCTACAAAACATCACATGAACATATTTCAACTAAAATATAATAGAGAACAAATACGCTGTGAATGCATTAACCTGATACCCAACATACAACATCCTGACGAACAACAGCCCTGATATGTATCACAATATTACCGATATGCCCAAGGAACACTTAAACGGTATTGGAGCATCCCTAAATCCGGGTTTAAGAATGCTTTCTCAAAGACAGAATGTCATGTCCTGTTCCAAAGTCGATATGTTTTTCCATGTGGACACTCCACCTATTCCTGATCCTATGAATAAAGAGGTTATTGAGGAACCAAAATATGACTACTACTATATACAAGCTAGCTTGAATTGACTTAATATGACTGACAACCTCACCAATATCATCCACACAAACTAGTAAGCTTTAATAGATGGTGTGGTTTAGAGGCTTTGACGCTTTCAGGCTTCTGAGTAGTTGGTTTTGGTATATAATGATACGAAATTAAATAATAAATTAAATAAACCACAATTAAATAAAGACACCACTTCAGTGCGCTAGAGTGTTAGCATGCTAGTAGCAGACATAGCATTATTTTGACAGCTAACCCACCCTAGGAAAATAAATACACACAGGACAAAACATACAGGCTTTAGTACATTACAGTTTTCGAGAGAATGCCAGTTTCACCGAAAACCAGCTTAGACCTGGAGTTCATAATGTGGCCAGTCACTTGATCTCACTCGCTCAATTCTGAGTCCTTCTTCTCAACTTCTGCCAGTGGAGCTTCTATGAGTGGGTGTGATGCTCAATCTCACAGCCCTGTCCAGCTTTCACTTCCTGGAAGATGGCTGAGGCCGGATTCACACCTGTGCTCAACCTGTGCTGTGGTGTGTGAAGCAGTTTTAGCCTGCTTGCTTAGCTGAAGCTACAGCCTGTGATGCTAAAAGGAACAGCAGCTAAAACGAATAGCTTAGCTAACAGTTTCTCACACAACATCCTCTTTTAAATCAGAGTCTTAATACTCTATACCTGTCAATGAAACCTGTGCTGAGGTGCTTGAAGCTGTTAGCATGCTAAGCTACTGCCTCCTGCTATGTGGAAACTCTCGTAACCAGGACGCTAACAGTTCTAACTTGCACACTATATTGAACAGTTTATTAGACAGAAATACATACAATATACACATTTAGCATGGTTGTTATTTTAAATACCACAATTATTCATCTGTTTAAGATATCAGCTAACTGCTAGTTATATCAGCTAACTGCTAGTTATATCAGCTAACTGCTAGTTAGCTATAGCTTCGTTGTGCCCAGGTTGGAATTCTCTCATTAGACTCTAATCCATCAATGTCTCTCCTTATTTTGTTAGCCCTCTTTATTGGGTTATTCAATGGTTGGGATCCCCACATGACCACCATAGAGTAGGTCTTATTTGGATGGTGTTGGCAGGCTGTAGTCGCCATAGTAGGTTCTTGACACATGTGTTGTTGGCAGCTGTGAGAGCCATTTGTTTTACTATACTGGAGTATTTGAAATGAAGTTTAGTGGAGTTTCGGAAACATTAGTATTTCTATAATCAATTAAATACAATATCTAACAGCATCTAATAGCCCGTAATACCTCCACAAGCACGAATAACAGCTGTGATTGGATTTGGCATGTACTGGACAAGTTTCTGGATGTAGGCCACATCAATGTTCAGACACTCCTTCATCGAAGAATTGCACAGTTTGGTCAGATTTGGTGGATGCTTTCCCTGGCCCAATTCTGAGGAGAGTTTCCTGTGGACCCATGTGACCGTACGCTTTCATACCTCTGCAGATTAAGCTAGTGAACGCAGTCACTCCTTTTAGCCAATCATTAACATCTGCTTTGGAGCCATTTTCCACACATGGATCGAGACATTCACAGCACCGTACCACCTCTCTTCAATCTAAGAATCCTATCACTCACACCCCACCCCAAACTGACCTATTTCCACATCAATACATTTACCAATTTACCTAAAACATAAAACTTTGAAGTGTAATAGTTAACAAGAAATATGATATGATATACACAAATATAAGAATATAAGTACATAACTTAATAATAAATCCTCCAGAGAAGCAAAAGACTGAAATCGGGTGAGGTCTATTCTAGTTTACCAACTGATCATGTCTCATTAGCTCGCCACTGAACAAATACAAGCTGGTATGTGGCACTAAAGTAAGGCTGTGCTAAGAATACCCATGTTTTCAATAGAAAAGTGTAATCTGGCTATGGCAACACATTTGTGACAAATTTCAGTCTAAACAATTATAATAATAAGTTACCCAGGCATCAGTCTTTAAGCTGAGGTCTCTAAGATGGCAACTGGCAAAAATAAGATAATGGCACATTGGGCTGCCATCCAACCTGCTACTTATCATCACGTGGTGTATGCATGTTACTATACACGGGTTATTGTTATTTACAGGCTCTTTGTAAGCACCGATCTGAGGAAACAAATGATGATGCCATTTATCACGACAGCAATAACACACTGTCACATTTGGTCTCACTACTTCAGCCTGTGTTTAAAGTACTGACACTGTAAACCCACAGAGGACAGTAATCACAGGTTACAGACACCACTTCAAATGTCCTGACTCACCATCCTGCTGGCCCCATGGTCTCTGCCCGCACCCTGGCTCTGTTGGCCTCTTTCAGAAGTTCCTCAACAGCACGCCTGTGACGAGAAGACAGAATTATTTCTTCAGTGTCCGTAAAATGGACAACAGGAAATTAAAACACATGTGTCCTGCAACGACCCGGTCCAGCAGCTGAGTCATCATCTCTTACTGGCATAACCAACTGTCCCACAGCTGCTCTTTGACCACAGTTCAGGAACAGGTGCCCAAGGAACTTGCTGCCTCAGCTGCCTGTTGCTCGCACTCACTCTGCATTAGCAGCAGAGGTTGGTAGTACCTAACAGTGCTCAGATACTATATATGTTCTTTTTTTTGGTCAGTGTTTGTATATTTGTGTGGAAAGCAATACTGTTTGATACTCTAGGCAGGGTAATACACTCATCATCAAAAACCTGCACAAGTTTGGCATCGTGAGACATGACAATGATTCAAGTTTCACACTCGGCCGCACAGGACAGGCCTTATCACTGTACCTGACTGACCCAACAGCTATGACCACAGACATTCAACTGGCAGTGATTTCCTCCATGTTAATCCTATTAATGCCAGCACTATCGGCATGTGGCTGCACGATGCAGGACAACGACCACCCCTTAACATCACATCAACGTCGCCTAAGACTGCAATGGTGTCGTGCTAGACCATTCTGGAGTAAGTGAATGGCCTCAGGTCATTTTCAGTGATGAGTCCTGCTTTTGTGATGGTGGAGATGACCAATAAATTCTTGTGTGGAGGGACCATGGTCAGTGCTAAAGTAAACGATTTGTTGTCACGTGTTACACGTCCAGAAAGCTTGGTGTCACTTTACTACACTTGGTGTCACTCTACTACACGATCTGCAGGAACTGTGTGAGAATATTCAGGTTGCATGAGATGGATTATCACAGGACACCATTGGAAGCCTCTACATCTCAATGCCGAGATGTGTGTCATGTTGCCTTAGCCACTATTTCTGTATGTGCAGCTCAAAATATTCCCCATATCAGTCTTAATTTATCAGAATTTATTGCAACCTGACACTTTCCTCTGGGTGCAGCTATTCTTTTAATAATGTGTGTACAAACACTGAATAAAAATCACTGTATTTACAGTTTTCACAGATATCGTATCTCATGGAAATGTCTTGAAGTACCCCAACATTGTATTTTGCCATACTGCCCAGCTCTAATAAAGCATTTCCACAGTAAACAACACAAGCATAGTTTAAATAAGATATGAGATACACCTGCTCAGCTTACGAACAACATATGTTAACATTCATAATAACATACAAAGTGTTTATGAAGCCGAGTACACTGTTTAGACAGTTGGGTCTACACATTGGACTAAGTACTGGACTAACACTGACATGAAGAAACATCCTGGACTTCAAGTGACCAGGCATCTCAGAAAAGCAGTGTAGCTACAGAAGTTAGCAAGCGCCAATAGTGTGAGCTTTCCAGCTATAAATAAAGACCAACCATTTAACCCTAATGCTGTTCTGTCCTTACGGAGCTACACGGCTAACACGGAATTAGCTTAGCATTGCAAGCAGACTTTCGCAGAGGCTTATAGAGAGTAGCGACGTTCATTAAAGCACTACCTACCTTTCCAACTGACTTTCATCAGCCGCATCCATCCCGGAAACCAATGAAATTAACGCTTATGGAAAACGAGTTGTGTTATTTGGTTTGGAGACTACAAAAACTACAAACTGTATTTATGCGGTGAGGACCCAGTCAGGACCCAATAGGCAGGATATCTGGCTCCTGATCAGATTGTTGAATACATTGTTTCAATGGCAACTAAAATTCATGACCAGAATAATAAAAATAACACAGATATAAAACAAAATGTTTCAAATTGTTCAAGAGTCGTGACAACACGTGAGAAAAAAGGGAACCAGTGAGTGCGATGTTGGAAACAAAGCATGTAGGTCGTATTTTGATCAGGCAGAGCAGAGGGAGCGATTCGCTGCTCAGACCGACAGGCTGAGGGAGGCTGAACTGAGGCAGCGGAGAGAGAGAGAGTGAGGGAGAGAGAGAGAAAGAGAGAGAGAGGAGCTGGAAGGAGCTGATGGCCGAGACGGACGGAGCCTGCCGGGGGAGATCTGTGGGGCGGAGGGGCGGCTGAGCGGGGGGCTGGGGTGGATGTGACTGAGAACTGGGTGACTGGAACAAGAGCTCGAAGAGGTACGAGGACGCACGATATGGACTCTGCAGGAGGAGGATTGATTGGAGGGATGGAGGAGGTTGTGATGGGAGAATGGAGGATGTGTGAAGGGGAGAATGGGGGGGGGGGCTTTCTTTTTTGATTGGGAGAGTGGAGAATGTGTGATGGAGGAAGGGAGGCTGAACTGGATGCTGCTTATATATTACATTAGGAGGCTGAGGATGTTTGGGGTATGTTTGTATGAGGCTCAGCTGGATAGAGCTGGTTAGTAATGCTGAAGCATTGCATTAGGGGAATCTGGAGGACTGGACAGCATGTCTCCACTGGATCAGGAATACAGCAGATATTGCATTAGGGGGTTGTGCTTTTGAAGGCTTGTAAAGGTGGATGTATGTTTGGGGGGATGTTTGTGATGTCTAGACTGAATAGAGCGTGCCAGTAATGCTAAGTAATGCTATAATATTCCATTAGGAGGATATGTTATTGTGGGGGTGGGGTGGGGGGATCGGTGGGGGGTTATGGGGACTTTTTTTGTCTAGGGAACTGGACAGCGTATCTGAATAACTGATTACGTCTTGCGTGTAATGGTAGTATATTGCATTAGGAAGCTGTTCAGGCTGTGTGTTTAGGGCAGTGGAGGCTGTGTGGCTGGGTGAAAGGACTCTTGTGTGTTTGGGAGAATGGAGACTGTGTGACTGGCGACACATCCTCCTTTCCCCACACAGCCTCCAATGGCCTTTTGACGTCAGACGTCATTATTCTGTCATGCTTTTTGATGCTCTTTCTGCTGCTGACTAAGACAGGGGCCTTCAATCTTCACGTCATCGTAGGCGGCCTTCCAAAAACATGACTGCACATTCCATAAACCGATGGCATATCATATCCTAGGTGCTGCTCTTTGGAAGAGAATGGCAGTGTCAGGTCTGATTATAATGCAACGCAGACTGGCACAGCCATTCAAGGGCACGTCTCGATACTAGGTAAGAAGATACATTATCCAGAGAAGTCGCAGCTGAAGGCAAACAAAGAGATACAGCGAGAATAGAGCGGCCTTGAAGCGGTGACTGTTGCTCACCCACCACTATCCGCCCCCCCATGCAAACATATCCGTCCATGAAGAAAGTGCTGCCTGAGACAGAAAGAAGCCATATAATTTCTGCTGGATCTCACCCAAAGGCCATTAAAGGTTCCGGTTGGCTTATGTAACAGATTCCCTCGCAGTGCCACGCACTGTTTAAAATAGGACGGGAGTTAAGTGCATTGGTGGCGCTTCGTTTGCAACAGCGCAGAGCAGAGCCCGCGCTCAAGGCCGCCGTGCACTTGCAACACGCTTGCGCTTGTATGTGTGATGAGACGATGACAGGGCTTTGTTATTCGAACAGAGGAGCCTTGTGTCCTCATGCATTATTCATATCCAGCTGCAAGGATAAAGAGACAGAGACAGGTAGTCAGAACCGAGGCACCGAGGCAGCAGACGCCTTCGCTCTGACGCTCAAAAGGAGAACACAGATGGGATACGAGGGATACGGGCTGTTAGTCACCATGGACCGTACACGCGAAGGGTCAATGCTAGCTGTGGGTGAAGCAGCCATATGTGGCAGCATCCCTGGTCTGGGGGAACGGTCTTGTTGAGGATCAAGAGGGGAAAGAAGTGAACATGTCCCACATCTGGAGAGCACACTTCTATAGGGCATAACTTTTGCACAGGAAGCTGTTTTTGCCCAGGATGTTGAATAGATGTGCAGTAATGTGTGCAGATGTGTGCTGTCCGTGGAGAAGTGTTCCTCACCCCGGTCCTGGATGCTCACTGCCCTGCACATTTGAGTGTACTACCCCCTGCAGCTCTGAAGGGCTTGTTATTGAGCTGATGAGCTGAATGAGGTGTGCTGGGAGCAGGGGAAGCGCCCACGTGCAGGGCAGGGAGCCTTTAGGACCAGGGCTGAGAAACACTGATACAGAGGGTGTGTTAACTTATTAACACTTAGAACACAGTTGCAGACCGGACATAGCGATGTTGGGGCCCCATAACAGTAATCATTTAGTGGTACATTGGTGGGTAACAAAGCTAATAACGAATTGACAGCAGTCTGATATATGCAAATGACCTCTGTTCTGATTGGCGGTTCGGTTCAGTCCCGTAAGCAGCCCCAGCTGAAACACTCCCTAAAGCCTCAGCATGAATGTACGCACCTGAATAGGATGTGTGTGATAGATGTAAATGTGTTCCTGTTTTGAAACAGCTTCGTTTCCTTATATGGACCGGGTCCTGAAACTGTAACGGTGTTTACAAACCGCGTCAAACTTTTATACAACAAAAGAAGCGAGAAAGACAGAATTAGAAGCAGAACAGAACAGAGGGGTGTCAGGCTTCAGTGCCTATTAACTATCATCTGATACTGTCATATTACAGCTAGTGCTTCTTAGACGAAGGGGTCTGAGGTGCAGGACTTGTTTGTGGTTGTTGCTATTGTTGTTGTCATTGTTGCTGGTGTTGTTATCGTTGTTTGTGTCATCTTTGCTATTTTTGCTGTTGTTGTTATTGGTGTTTTATTATTATTGCTGTGGTTGTTGTTGTTGTTGTTGTTGTTGTACGGTATCTCTCTTTGAGATCTCTGTATGAGTGCTCTGAGGTCTAGTCTTCCTCAGTCTGCTCTCATTTCTTGCTGTCATTCATTTCATCTCTCTCATTCTCTTTATCTCTTTATCTCTTTCTCTCTTTCTCTCTCTCTCTCTCTCTCTCTCTCTCTCTCTCTCTCTCAGTCCTAGATAATTCTCTTTCTGTTGGATTGGAGGGATTCAGTGGGTGAGAGAGTGAGAGATTACACTGTCAGATTAGTGTAGAGGAGTAACCTCACACAGCTACACGCCAACATCTCACACTACACACTCACTGAGCCTCTCTCTCTCTCTCTCTCTCTCTCTCTCTCTCAGAAATCATGCTCAATGCTGCCTGTTTGTTTCTGGGTATATCAGTTTGTGCAGGCTGTTCCACACCACTGTGCTTATTACCACACCACTGCACTTATTACCACAACACTGTGCTTATTACCACAACACTGCACCTATTACCACCCTACTGTGCTTATTACCACACCACTGCACTTCTTTTCACACCACTACCTTTATTACCACACCACTGCACTTATTACCACAACACTGCACTTATTACCACACCACTGTGCTTATTACCACACTACTGCACTCATGACCACAACACTGCACTTATTACCACACCACTGCACTTATTACCACATCACTGCACTTATTACCACACCACTGCACTTATTACCACACCACTGCACTTATTACCACAACACTGCACCTATTTCCACACCACTGCGCTTATTACCACACTACTGCACTTATTACCACACCACTGCACTTATTACCACACCACTGCACTTATTACCACATCACTGCACTTATTACCACACCACTGCACTTATTACCACACCACTGCACTTATTACCACAACACTGCACTTATTACCACACCACTGTGCTTATTACCACACTACTGCACTTATTACCACACCACTGCACTCATGACCACAACACTGCACTTATTACCACAACACTGCACTTATTACCACATCACTGCACTTATTACCACACCACTGCACTTATTACCACAACACTGCACCTATTTCCACACCACTGCGCTTATTACCACACTACTGCGCTTATTACCACACTACTGCACTTATTACCACACCACTGCACTTATTACCACACCACTGTGCTTATTACCACATCACTGCACTTATTACCACACCACTGCACTTATTACCACACCACTGTGCTTATTACCACACTACTGCACTTATGACCACAACACTGCACTTATTACCACAACACTGCACTTATTACCACATCACTGCACTTATTACCACACCACTGCACTTATTACCACAACACTGCACCTATTTCCACACCACTGCGCTTATTACCACACTACTGCGCTTATTACCACACTACTGCACTTATTACCACACCACTGCACTTATTACCACACCACTGTGCTTATTACCACATCACTGCACTTATTACCACACCACTGCACTTATTACCACACCACTGTGCTTATTACCACACTACTGCACTTATGACCACAACACTGCACTTATTACCACACCACTGCGCTTATTACCACACTACTGCACTTCTTACCACACCACTGCACTTATTACCACATCACTGCACTTATTACCACACCACTGTGCTTATTACCACACAACTGCACTCATGACCACAACACTGCACTTATTACCACACCACTGCACTTATTACCACATCACTGCACTTATTACCACACCACTGCACTTATTACCACACCACTGCACTTATTACCACAACACTGCACTTATTACCACACCACTGCACTTATTACCACACCACTGCACTTATTACCACAACACTGCACCTATTTCCACACCACTGCACTTATTACCACACTACTGCACTTATTACCACACTACTGCACTTATTACCACAACACTGCACTTATTACCACACCACTGTGCTTATTACCACATCACTGCATTTATTACCACACCGCTGTGCTTATTACCACACTACTGCACTTATGACCACAACACTGCACTTATTACCACACCACTGCGCTTATTACCACACTACTGCACTTATTACCACACCACTGCACTTATTACCACACTACTGCACTTATTACCACACCACTGTGCTTATTACCACACTACTGTGCTTTCAACCACACCACTCCCCTTATTACTAAACCACTGCCCTTATAACTACACTACAGCACTTATAACTACACTACTGCACTTATTACCACACAACTTTGCTTATTACCACACAACTGCTCTCACTGTGTTTGTTGGCTGCTGCTCGAGGTACTGACTGTCTAAAACCTCCACCATTCCTGTAGCACAGTCTTGCATGTCTGCAGGTCATGTGTTGTTCACATGCCGGGCTGCTTCGTAGATATTTAGACTGGGCTTATTACATTCTTATTGTAGTTCAGGTCTTTTCTGACGTATGTTAGCCCCTAATGATGCATATTAATGATTTTGTGATCATACTTATACTCGTATCATTTATAGAACAGCCGCACCCAGAAGGACGTGTGGGATTGCTAATGGGAAGGAAGATAAAGGTGACCAGGAACAATAAATGATGATACATATAGACTGATATGGGGAGTATTTACTGAGCTACACATACAGAAGTACATACAGAAGTAGTGTCTCTCAGTATGGCGTCCGGCTGCCATGTTTTCTAATGCAGCATGCCAGACGTCTCGGCATGGAGGTGTAGAGGTTTCTAATGGTGACCTGTGATAATCCATCCCATGCAGTTTGAACAGCTCCTGCAGATTGTGCGGTAGGGTTGGCTGTGGAGTGGCACCAGGCCTTCTGGACATGTGACAACAAACCGTTCGTCTTGGAGCTGAACACAGTCCCTCCACACACAGATTCGTTGGCCGTCTCCACCAAGACAAAAGTGGGACTCATCACTGAAGGGTCGTCATAATGGTCTGCGTGCACCTAGTTCTGCTTTGTGCGAATGGTGCAGCGATAAGGTCCGTCCTTGCTGACGTCACATGTGAATCATTCGCATGTCCCATGATGTCCAACCTACTCACCAAGTTTCATTCTTGCCGGTTGATTCCTCCTGGGTGCAGGTATTCGTTTGGTGATGAGTGTATACCGAGTATTACTTGTTATTAAGTCCCGTGTGGCAAGACACTGTGTTGGGACTAGCGGGACCCAGGGGACTTATGCAGGACTCCACCTCGAGCTCCTGCTGGATTTGTCTTTTCCAGGAAACGAGTGACTGACCTTTCTGTCTCGTCCCCTGATCTAATGTTTTGCTCTTCCAGGGGGATGCCACCCTGTCTGGTTGGGGGCGGCCGTCCTCTGCCTGACTCCTTTTGAGGCCTGCGGTGCGGACGCCCCCGTAGACAATCGCTCGAGTGCGTATTTGAAGCCTGCCAGCAATGGGCAGCCTGGGCGAAGGTGTAGACGCAGGAGTGGTCAGCGAGGCACTGCTGGGCGCGCTGTGTCCAGAATGTGGTCAGATCCACCGGTCCTGGGAGAACCACCTGTACAACTACCGCCTGGAGGTGGACGATGACCTGGTGTGCCACATCTGCCTGCAGCCTCTGGTGCAGCCGCTGGACACCCCGTGCGGACACACGTTTTGCGCCCGCTGCCTGCGCAGCTTCCTGCAGGAGCGAGACTTCTGCCCGCTGGACCGTGCCCGGCTGCAACTGCACGGCTGCAGACGCTCCAGCATCCTGGTGCACAAGCTGCTGGACAAACTGTCCGTCACCTGCCCGCTCACACCGGCCTGCTCGCTCAGCATGCCCCGCTGCGACCTGGAGGCTCATCTCAAACACAGGTACGCTAACAGTGTTATACCCCACACATGTAATAAGCACCGCACACACTTGATTATTAGAATAAGCGGGTACTAGGGTTATTGCTTCACAGGTATGTTTTAATGATGATAATTAATGCTGCATTGTGGGTAATTCCTGGTGTTATATCTAAAGAATAGGCTGTAGAGCCACCTGCTCCACAGTTTCACACAACCAGTACACGCCTTAACAAATGCAGATGCTGTAAAAGATTCACGAGTGTTATGCAACATCTGGGATGTTGTGTTCACAGTTCTCAGAAGGGATGAGCTTGGGCTCCAAGAAGCGCTGTAGACATCACCGAGCACATAAGTGCTGACATGACACAGCTTGTGATAGCACCCACTCACCTTGCAGGGGATGTTTCAGTACAAAGCACAGCAGCAGCAGCAGCAGCAGCAGCATGTGTCCACCGGACTGTACTAGAACCGGCAGTCCAGTCTAGTCTCAGTTTTACATTAGTGGCTAAGGATGGGCATCCGTTTATACCATCACAGTGTCACAGTGTTTAGCGTTTGATCAGTATGCGATCAGTTGATGAACCAATAAAACAGTAGAATAGCCAAACGGTCAGTGATGAGGTCATGAAGTATGTGGTATGCCACTGCCTCGCTTAAATATCCGAGACCCTCCCTGAAAAACACATATTGGTAACTTTTCAGGAGAAACAAAAATCTCATTTCCTTTTAATGCAAGTCAATGGAGCCAGACTTCTTACCAAGCAGTTCTGGGCCTTTTCTGTAGGTCTATTCATTCTGACATTTTCACACAGTGTAAGCAGCAGCTGCTGTGTTCACATGATGCAGAAAAGTCGGAATCAGCGATACTGGAGATACATGTTTTTCTCCAATACTTGTATATATATCATTCATGGAGCCTTCACAGAGGTGCGATGTGCGGTAACGCCCCCTCCGTACCATCACAGATGCTGGTTTTTAAACTGTGCACTGATAACAAGCCAGATGGTCCCTCACCTCTTTAGTCAGAAGTTCTTGGATGCTGTTTCAAATTTTGATTTCTTGAACCACATGCCACTTTTCCAAGTTCCGCATCTCTGTCCTTCTAAGCCCTTCTTAACGTCTTCCTCAGGAAAAGAGAAATGGAAATTTGGTTTACTTGTTTAACTAAATAAGTTGTCAATATTAATAACATTAGCTTTCCACAGCTTCCCTGTTTTTCCGCATTTAACACAACATCATTGGAACAGCTAAATATGCTCAGAGGGGAATTCTGTTGTTAAGATAGTATTATGTGGAGTGATTTTTTAGTTTTATTCTTTGGGACTGTCAGTTACGGATGGTTGTGGCATCATTTTCATTGATGGTATTTAGCGGATGCTCTTATCCAGAGCTCCAGTAGTTACTCATCTGTGTAGTGTGGCCAACCTGTACTACACTCGCCCACACTGTTTTACAAAACTGCAGCCAGCGTGGAGCGAGGCACGGTCATGCAGCAAACATGTCGGCTGTGATGGTTTTAGGTCATATTGTGCTTTTGGTGTGTCTGCTGGGATGTTAAGATGTTCATTGTTCAGTAATGATGTTTAAACCGGTGTTTGGTTTTTTGGCTTTAGAAACCAAGACAAAATACATCCCAGCAAAACATTTCTGGCCCAAATCTGGCCCACATTCCCAATTTTCATCTGGCCCACCTGCCAGATGAGTCAGTGGCCACATACGCAAGAGCCACTTCTCAGCCAAAAGTAGGCAGCTCTGCTGTATCTGTGCTAGAAGTAGACCAGATCTGTTTTTGGGACAGGTGGGCCAAATCCATGTTGTGAATATGTGGGCCAAATTTGGCTCACAGCAGATTGCCAGTGCTGACAGTGGGCCAGCAGCGCCACATCTTTGCCAGATGTGCCCCACAGCTGCTTGCTATCTGGGGTTTAGCCTGTTTCATTTATGCAGTGATGAAAATGTGGAAAAATGAATGGAACACTGTTAAAAACCCTGTTCAGTCTTCATCCTTCGGCCTCATGTTTCATTTTGTTCGGTTTCAGCCTTGGCCCAAAAATGTCCATTTCGGTGCCCTAATTTTTGTTTTGTATGTGCTGAAGTAGAAACTTAGCCCTGATTAGCTGCAAGTGACGTGGGTAACGTAGACAGACACCTCAGTCCTGGACCCTGCCGGTGTCTTTAAGCGGTGGGTATCAGTTTGGCTGCTTACTTTAGAGTGGAGGCCCAACCAGGACTGATCTGACATCCCATCAGGGGATTATTTGCCCCTCAGTCATGTGACGGCAGATTAGCGGTTCCTGCGGCATGTGTTGGCTCCCTGCAGCCCCATGTTTCTCTGCAGCCATGCTGGGAAACTTCAACTCCAGAGACCTTTTCAACCATTTCTTCTGCGAGACTGCCAGGGGCAACCCAGGACTATGGTGAGTGGCTAAAATCACACCGGATGTTTGGTTTTAGTTGAGGTTTGGCTGGACCCTGTGGCTTTTGAGTAGTTTGCGAGATTACTTGGATGGCTTTCGGGATCAGCGGTCGGGCTGCAGCATGAACGGAGCTGTGGTGCTTTTGGATATGCTCAGGTTTGGCTTACACTGCGTCTGGCAGGAATCCCTCGCTGGTACGTGCCAAGCGTCTGTGGCTTGAGTTGGGATTCAATGAAGAGGCTTTGAGGACAAGCTGTAGGCTTCCAGTCAGAGCCTTCAGCTAGCGCACGTCTTACCTTTCAGCATTTCCGAGGAGACCATAAAATATGTGCAATATCGTTTTGTACGATTTTGGAAAAAGTCCCCTCACCATGAAAGATGACTCTCAAAGGCTACACAGTCATTTGAGGAGTAAACTATTTTCGGTTGGAAAATGATCTTCCAGTAATCCCTTTCCATAGTCACGTAATTTATTGTCTAGTTCCATGAGACGGTTTTGTACTGGCTCTTGTTGAAGCCATGGTGTCAGGATCTGCTTGTAGCAAGGCCCCAGAGATCAGAGGGGATTTACCGTAATGAGCTCAATCCAACATGCAGAGAAAGGAGGAGCTGGGAATGTTTGGAAGAACCTGGTACTGAGAAGATTCAAGCCATCCTGAACTTCAGAAGCAAAGCTGTGGCGCTCTAGAGACGAAAGCCGATTGTCAATTATACAAAGCACTACGTTTTGTTTAGATTCATTTGCACACAATGGGTTCAGCCCCCTATTATTCAGACTCACTATGAGGTGGAATAGACTTCAGTGGAAAACAAGGGATCCTATGGGCGATCTTATGCTTATGCGAAATGGTTATGAACACATGGCCTGCCGTTGTTTAATGCTGGTTCTAACATAAGATTTTGGCCTAAAACATGGTTTTTGAGTCATTCCTGGCGCAGTGATGCATGCAGGCTGTTTTCAGGCAAATTAGCCCCCAAAGAAAACATATTATTTCAACACTACCATCAACATCGCCTATGAAACCTTGGAGGACATGAGCAGGTTCGTTGCTGGTTTTGGATAGGTCTAAAATGGCTAGATGTGTAGCAGATGCGATTCCTGGTTTATATCACCTCTGGCAAGCTGGTCTTCTTTGCACCGCACCGTTAGGCCGTTTGCTTTTTAAGGGTTCTCCTTTAATAAACCCATATACTGGGAAAATAACTTTTTTTAAGTATCTGTTCTATGTAAATGTTCTCCCCTCGGTCAGTATATCGTCACTGTCCAAAGAAAAACAGGTATCTCCAAGATATGTGGCTTTACAGGAGAGGCCAAAAACCTCATTTTTATTTTAATGTAAGTCAATGGAACCAGACGTCCTTCCTGTTAGTCCATTCATCATTTCACACAGTGTACACAGCAGCTGATGTGTTCAAATGATGTGTAAAAGTAAAAATGGGCAAAAATGGTTTTTAATTGGACAGCGATGATATAAACATTAAGCTGTAATGAACAGTCATTACATTTGAGATGTGTACAAGTAGGTGACCGTATTCGAGGCTGTAATTGTTGTTCGGGTTCTTGACTCATTTCATCATATGACCATGGAGATTAAAAAAAAAACAGTTCAATGAATCGCTGCGCTTACACTGGAATACCAAAAGTCATGAGATAGCGTTACCTCAGTGGACGGCTTGGGAACGGCCATGCCTGCATAAGTTGTGAGTTGTTACCTTGTGACTGAGGTTGAATACTGGCCAGCATGTTCATGGCATAGTGACATGAACTATAGACTTTCAGGCTGGTGTAAATGTGGGGCTCATGTCTCTGTTGTTTCCCTAAAGGGCTAATGAGTCCCTCCACCAGCTCAGAACCATATGACTAACCGGATGACTCACGGAGGGCCGTTTGGTTCTTCCTCTCGGTGGTCTGTGTATGTCACTGGTGCATGCCTTCTTCTATTCACTGCCGCCAACAGCGTGCTATGGTAGTATCTGCATGACCGATATGATGCGACCCAGCTCGAACTTTTCCACCTGCTCGAATTGCTTTCGAACTACTATTGCTTTCACTGCTGAGAATGATCCATCTCCCACATGAAACCTGCTCGCTGGTGGTCCTGTGGGGTCCTGACCACTAAAGAACAGAGTAAACAGGGATTAGCAAAGTACACAGAGAAACAGATGGACAATGGTTTCTGTAGAACTATGAATTGCGACTGTATGGTAAGTGGTTCTGAGAAGGCTGATGCAGGTGGTGTTCCTAATGAAGTGGCCGGTGGGTGTATGTTGTGATACATATGGCAGGTTTAGAATATACTGTGGCTGCTTCGCCCACTCACAGCCCTGAGTAATTAATTGGTTCCATTAACTGACTGAGAGTCAAGTATCTATTAGTAAATGGAAAGTGTAAATCCTCCCAACTGGAATCGAGTAAGAACACACAGCGCTCTGCAACTCTCTACACTCACTGAATCCTCCTTCCTTATTTTCCACTGAGGACTCGGAGGACACTCGGACAGCTCCGCACCCAAACAAAGCATACACATATAGTTATAGCTCATTCTCAGCGCGGCAGTGACACTGTGTGTGTTAGTGTGTGGTGTGCTGGTGTCATGGCGCGCCAACCATACTCGGCTTTGTCCCCGGAGCTTGGGTCTATTTTGAGGGGCAGCCATGGGCTGGAGGTTAGGGATCCAGCCTTGTAATCGGAAGGTTGTCAGTTAAATCCCCTGAGCACTTTAGGACATGACTGAAGTGCTTTTGAAGCACTTAGATGCAAGGCACCTACATTTCCCATTGCTCCGGTGGGCACTGTGGATAGGGCTTCCCACATCTCTGGGCAAGTGTGGTCACTGCACTGTGTGCGTATGTGTGTGTGTGTATGCGAGTGTTTCATTGCAGATGGGTTACGAGCAAAAACGGTCAAAATGAGTGGTTATCGGAAAGTTGTTGGCATCACTTACCTTACATTACATTTACATTTAAGGCATTTAGCAGACGCTCTTATCCAGAGTGACTTACAACCGTGCTTAGTGTTCCGTTGGATAATATTCCAGCTAGTACAGGAAGTGTAGAACCTAGAACTCACCACGAGCTCAGACACTGCCCGAACAGGGGGCCATTGCTGGTACCTAGAGATTAATACACAGACATAGAGCAAGTAAAGCATTACCTGGCAACCCCAGCCCAGTGCTCATACCTATTTACTGGGCAAAGCTCCTGTGAGAGCCACACTTCCAATCTCAACGACATTTAGCGATGAGCTCTTACTTCTTCTAGCCGGCACTGTAAATGTTAATCAACGTGCTCAATAAAAGGCACAAAAGGTACAACTTACATTAGCTTAATTAGATATTGTGGAAGTCTATAATGACTTAGACAACAATCAAACCACAATCTATAAGTAATCAGTTCAGATATCCAGGTTATTCCACATAGTTCACTTACTTTTTTTTGCAACTGT
This sequence comes from Prochilodus magdalenae, assembly GCA_024036415.1. Lineage (NCBI taxonomy): Eukaryota > Metazoa > Chordata > Actinopteri > Characiformes > Prochilodontidae > Prochilodus > Prochilodus magdalenae. Next base: position 232,348 of record JAMWET010005636.1, on the reverse strand, counting down.
AACCTCAAAGCTAAAAAAATAATAAAATATTTACCAATAATATAATTACCAATCGTGTAATAAGGTTTGACTAGTATTTAGTTACCTTATTGTGGTATTATTATTATATTATAATAATATGTACAGGGGTTGGACAATGAAACTGAAACACCTGTCATTTTAGTGTGGGGGGTCTCATGGCTAAATCGGACCAGCCTGGTGGCCAATCTTCATTAATTGCACATTGCACCAGTAAGAGCAGAGTGTGAAGGTTCAGTTAGCAGGTAAGAGCACAGTTCTGCTCAAAATACTGCAATGCACACAGCATTATGGGACATACCAGAGTGCAAAAGAGGACAGATTGTTGGTGCACGTCTTGCTGGCGCATCTGTGACCAAGACAGCAAGTCTTTGTGATGTATCAAGAGCCACGGTATCCAGGGTAATGCCAGCATACCACCAAGTAGGACCAACCTCCACCAGCATCACGTAGTGACCTGGCCACTATCCTGCAAGAAGAATGGCTTAAAATCCCTCTGACCACTGTGCAGGACGCAGTATATGTCATTCCCAAGACGAACTGACGCTGTATTGGCCGCAAAAGGAGGCCCTACACCATACTAATAAATGACTGTGGTCTAAAACCAGGTGTTTCAGTTTCATTGTCCAACCCCTGTATATGGCGGCTGTTGGGAACCAATCAGGTTGACCGTATGTATACCTTGTTATATTACTGAATAGAACAGAAGCTGCCACTGTTGGCTCCCAGTCTTATTTCCCATGTTTCTGTTCATGTGTATAATAAACACCGCTGGGCCAAAAAAAGCTGCCGTTTGGATGAAACAAGCAAAGACTTAAGAGCCTCTGATTGGATAATTACTGCTGAGATGACTACGTTTCAGCTGGCAACAATTCTTTTAACCAACTGAGGCAGTGAGGAGCCTCTCATTTCCTAATCACTGTGTGCTCATAGAAAAGATGCTTCTGTGTTTCAGAAGGGTCAAATTATTGGCCTGCATCAAGCAAGGTTAACAAGCAAAGACTGCTGGGTTAAGCACTGTCCAACACGTTACTAAAGCCTTCATGGATACTGGAGAATCATCACCGTTGCGGAAATAGGAACTGGAATTAAACAGCTGTGTGGCCATAAGAAAAGACTGGACTCTGGAGTGGTTTTTATTCGAGGTTGCAATGCAGATTCAGGGAGCATGTTCAAAGCATGTCATTAGAAGACATTGGGATGTGCTGGGGTTGTAGATGATGGGGTTATAAGTACCTGTGTGTGGCGGGATTCATAGATTGAGAAGAGGTGGTACGGTGCAGTGAGTGTCTCGTTCCCAGAGCAGATGTTAATGATTGGCTGAAAGGAGTGACTGTATTTGAGCGTGGCCAAAGACCACACTGTAAAGGAAGTAGCTGAATCTACAGGTGCATGGAAGCATACTCCCATACAGGTCTATCAGCAGTGGCCAAAATTCCAGTCTACAGGAAATCCAATTGGAAACAATCGTGCAAGGGAAGACATCCACCAAATTTGGCCCAACCGTGCAATCCTTTGATGCGAGAGTGACTGGACATTCATTTGGCCTGCATTCAACAACTTGTCGAGTCCATGCCAAATAGAAATAGCAGCTGTAATTGGTTCTAGTGGAGGTAGTGCATACTGTTAGACACAGGTGACTCATGTTTGGTCTGGTGAGTGTATATAGTACATATAGGATACATATGACCCCATGTTCTTTGTGTGTGCAGGTGTCCTGGCACTCAGAGTCAGAGGGCTGCACTGGAGACCACGCGGGTAGATTGTGTGGACGACAGGGCCATGGTGACTGACCCTTCCAAATCACCACAGACGGAGCTGAGAGAGAGCAGTTCGTCCCCTCCGGCCAGCTCCAATGCCTGCAGCACTATGACTATGTGGACAGAAGAGCCGGGGGTAGACAACCCCGCCTTCGAGGAGAGCACAGAGGAGGACAGTGAGCAATCGCCATTTGTGATAAAACACTACTGGCCAAAAGTTTAGGGACACTTAGACTTTTAGATTTTTGAAAACAACAAGCATGTTATCCCAGTTGATTAGCATTAGCATATTAAAGACTAAGCAGGTTTATTGTGGGAAAAAGAGCAGTGCACTGATAAAAGTATACATTACAGTAACTCCTGTAGCAGCAAGTTCTGCATACTGGAACGTCCTGGAAAACATTTATGAAGAAAGTTTGTGCAGCTTTTCTATAGAATTATTCATATTTCTTTTAGCGTTTTAGTTTCTGTTCTATATGTAGTATCTTGTAAAGGTCTGTCCACTTACTCAAAACAGCCGTTAAAACTATTCATATTTCAGAAGATACTTCTGATCAGGTTTGTGTAGGGCACAGAGAGTTTTTAATACTGTATTTAAAGAAAATCTTACAGAGAAACTAAGACCCTTAACAACTGTGCAAGACCTAGTAGACCACCAAAACTGTGCCCATCATAGACCACCAAAACTGTCCCTGCCAGATTAACAGAGAGAGGTAGGAGAAATTCAGGGAGAGAATTCTAGGATTCATTCAGATCTGAAAACATCCCCAGGTGTTTCCATCCTTCCACTGTGAGTGGACTCTGTACCACAGGCCAGACTGAAGAAGCTGCTGAAAGTCTGCTGATACTCTGTAGCTCAGCAACATTAACGTAGTAATACAATTCAGCTGACCTCGTGATTCTACTGCATGACCAGGTTATCCCATCAATGGATGTTTTCTTCCCTAAAGACAAGGCGAGTTCCAGGATGACCATCCCGAGCAAGACCCGGTAGACCCCAAAACTCTCCCCAACAGATAAACAGCAAGGAGGAAATTAGGCTCCACTCTCACTTCAGATCTGATAAAACATGCACAGGTGTTTCTGTCCATACTTCCACTGTGAGCAGACTGGACACTAAGGGCAGACTGAATAACCTGCTGATAGTCTGCTGATACGTTGTGCCAGTGGGGGGAGTTGGCCAATCAGAGTAGCTGCTTCATTATAATAATCTCCTCCCAGTATTAAACATTCCGGGAGAGAAACTCATATAAATCCATATGGAATGCGGTCAAAGCCCAAGAAAGCACTGCTGTCTTGATCTCGTTACGAGCCACTAGTAACAGCAAAGTGGAGTTTGCGAGAGTGCAAGGTGTACATCTACCCTAAGGCGTTTGAACGGATGTGTAGAAAGGAAATTAACACAAAGAAGAACACTTGCCAATCAAACACAGAAACTGCGGGTGGTATCTGAACAATGGGCTGACCAAACCCGGGTCCAGACCTCAGCGGTGCTGAATGTGTTTAGGAGTGCTTGAGTAGTGAGAAGCAGGAACTGGAACCAGCTTCTAAGACTGAACTTTAGAGGTGTGGAAATGTCCTTTCTGCACGTCTCCTATAAAAAAAGGAAAAAGGGAGGAGAAGTGGACACACCTAACACTGAAAACAGGAACTACGTTTATTTTTGTTGAGGCTTCTGTGTTTTTATTCATGTACCTCAGGATAAGCCTGCTTAGTCTTTGGTCTGGTATGTGATTACAAGGCAGCAGAAGAAGACACACTTGTTCATGCTGTACAGCATCTAGAAAAGCTAGGTGTCCCTAAACTTTGGTAATGCAGTGTTTCCATGTGTGTATGTTTGACAGACCTGCGGCCTGTTTCTCTAGGCGTCCATGCTTTGGAGTGCGTCCCAACTCGAGTGAAGCGTCCTCTCAGCAACCCCTGCATCCATCTACTCCGGACAGGAAGCTCTGCTTCCTCTGGCTGGGACTTTGTTGAGTCTCTGCCTTTATCAGCCGAGGAGGGTATGGCTTTACTGTTGGTGCTGATCCGAACAGAACTGAAGGAATAACACTTCACCTTAAGTGTTGGCTAACTAACAGGAAGTAGTGCCTTAATAATGGGTAACTAATGTTAAATAAACACGTAATAACTGTCGTTCCATGTTTACTTAACATTAGTTCATCATTGGAACCATTGTTAATGCATTACTTCATGTTAGTCCATACTTAACGTAAGGTGTTACCCATGTTTCCATTATGATGTGCCTTGTAAATGATGTCATATAGTTAAAGATTGGTCTGAATCTTTTTTTGTGTTCCATGAAAATGCTGATTAATCAAAACACCCACCCATAAGAGGTCAAAATGCCCATTTGCACCACGGCGGGCCAACAGTTAGGATATGCAGGATATGTGGTTGTGTAGCTCAGTGGATAACACCACTACTCGTCAAGTAGCGACCACCACACGTGGGAGACCGGGGTTCGAATCCCGGGCTGAGTGACTATGCTGTGCTACACCAATAAGAGTCTGTGGGCAAGACTCCTAACACTACATTGGCCTACGTGTAATATGATTAACCTTGTAAGTCGCTCTGGGTAAGAGCCTCAGCTAAATATAATGTATGGTGCAGCTCTGTTCCGTATTTTATCCATTCACTCTTCACCTCTGCAGTATTTCATTTTCATATAGTAGGTGATTATTTGATTCATGGTGTTTTGTGGCTCCTAGGTTGTGTGAAGCTTCCGTCTTTGCCTGAAGGTGAAATCACTACCATTGAGGTCCATCGTACCAACCCCTATGTGGAGCTGGGTATCAGTATTGTTGGGGGGAACGAAACCCCCCTCATAAACATTGTAATCCAGGAGGTGTATCGGGATGGCGTCATTGCTCGTGACGGGAGGCTGCTGGCTGGTGACCAAATATTACAGGTGATGCGGTCTCCTTCGTTTCCGTCTACAGTTGGCAAACTGGTTTCAGTGGAACGTGACCAACAAAATGTTTTGTAGTGTGTGAATGCTGATACTGTGTTTGTCAGCATAGCTATTTATAGAAGCGGCTGAAAGTCCTTTGAGCACGCAGTCAGTGAATCTGCAGACTCTGTAGCTGGCTTACTGTTTAATGGTAGCAGTAAATGTCTGTCTGCACTCGGGATGGGATTTTCAGCTATTTAACTTTTTAAATATTTACAATATCAAAATGGAATTTCCCGATATTCCGACAAGAAAGCGTTTTAGGTGATGAATAAATATTAATAAAAGAAACACTGAGAGATTATTGTGTAGGCACTTAATTAGTGAAAGGCAGTATGCAACACTATTGTTATTTTTGTCGGTTTTGAGATAGCGCTGCTGTTCCAGCTCAGGAATGGTGTGCTTGGGTACAGCTCTTTTGCTAAATTCAGAAAATATTCCCGATAAGAATGAATAGGGTGAAAATCTGTTTGATGACTACTTAGGGCAGATTCCCAAACTGTGGTCCACAGCCTTATAGACCCACTCTCCTCTATGTGTTGTTTATTCATCCCTTATTCATCCCATAGAGTCCTATTCATTTTTAGCAATACTCTAGCACCCGGCTAGCAGTAAGCTCAAGCTGCAAAATCACTCTGTCTTCTTCAGGGATGCACTTTTCTAGTTGTCTTTTTGCAGTAGGCATATATTTGACTGATCATTCGAGGCACTGGAGGACAACTCCACCAAATTACACTCTACAAAATTTGTCCTAGATAACTTTTTTTTATGAACTGTTCCACTTAGATAGAGCTGTGTTGTTCAGTAAGAGGATCAGCTTCTTGTGCCCCAGTGTTCTCAGTGGTTCTACATGCTCAGTCAAAATGCATTAAATAATGATACAAAATTTTCTTTACCTCATTGCAGGTAAACAATCGTCCAAAGAAAAACAGGTATCTCCAAAATGGCAACTTTACAGGAGAGGCCAAAAACCCCATTTAGTTTGAATGGAAGTCAATGGAACCAGACATCTTTCCAAACGGTTTTGGGCCACTTCTGTTGGTCCTTTCTTTATGAAAGTTCCACACAGTGTCAACAGCAGCTCATGTGATCAAATGAGGCATAAAAGTAAAAATCAACAAAAATGGAGATACATGTTTTTCTTCGGACAATGACGAAATGCAGAAACCAGATACAAATATTCAGATCACACCTATAAACGTTCTGTGTAATTCAATAGTCGAGATAAACAGAGTCAGTCAGAGACTTTTGATGTGACCCGGTTCACTGGTTTATTGGTGTCTTATTCCGGTGGTGATAGGAACCAGGGGTCACAATGTCTAATGTGCAAATTTAACTATTACATAACTATAACAGTAAACCCAAGTTTTTATATATCAGTGTCTTCAAACCATGTATTTGTAGCCATTTCGTGTAATAGCTTCCCGCGAGGTAGCTTTCAGAATCACTGCTTCAGACGTCTGGTTCCCATCACCACCACTCTAAACAATTCTGACCAAGCATTTCACATCAACAGATTTATTTTGCAGGAATTCCTAAAACTCTGTGGAATTTGAAATATTTGAATGTCCCATGATATACGTACGTATTAATGCGAATGTCTTTCCCGGGTGTGTAGGTGAATAATGTGGACATCTCTAACACACCCCATAACTTTGCCCGCTCCACGCTGGCCCGGCCATGTGCGACACTCCAGCTGACGGTGCTGAGAGAACGCCGCTGTACCGCCCGGCCACCCGCAGCCGCTCCTGCCCCGTCCTCACCTGAGGGCAGTCCCGCCAGCCTGCGCATCACTCTGCACAAACGCGAGTCCTCCGAGCAGCTTGGCATCAAGCTGGTGCGGCGCACAGATGAGGCGGGCGTGTTTGTGCTGGACCTGCTGGACGGGGGCCTGGCCGCCAAGGACGGACGCTTACGCAGCAACGACAGAGTACTGGCGGTCAACGAGCACGACCTCAGACACGGGACACCTGAGCAAGCCGCACAGATCATACAGGTGAGAGAGAGGGAGAAGGGAGTGAGAGACTATCACTGTGTTCATCAACCACTTTGACTAGCAAGTCATTGGTTGAGTGCTGTAACTGGTTGAGACACTGTACAGGACCTTTAAGGACACAGGGAGGAACGCTCAGTCTTCTAGGCCTTTAGAGAAGACTTATGATTTCTGGGAACTAATAAATGCATGCATTTCCGTCCAGCGGAAACGTCCATCAGCTCAGGAATTGTTATTCTCCATGGTAATTTGGTGGATACAGCTAAGCAAGCTCACCTACTGGTTAGGGCTTCAGGAGCTGAAGGGAAGTCCTAATGCATTTCCAGTAGATTACACCAATTCTAGGAGACCAATATCATTCTGGAGGCTCTCTGGAGGGAGCAGCAGCCTAAACAACCGGTGTGTTAACAAAGGGCAAACTGTGGCAGAAGCCCTATATGTGGCTATACCAGCCTGTATCCCCTGCAAGAGTCACTGTGAATCTGCTACCATGTAAACCATATGCATAACAAGCTACTAGCTTTAAGATGTATGGCCCGAATTGAGAGCCTGGCCCTAATGGTCAAGAGTTCACCACTGCTAATAATAGATATGGGTCACTTAACTATCCAATTTCCTGAGCATAAAGCTTGTAGCCCAAGCCAAGGCTGCCAAACCGAAAGTTAAAGGCCAAAGTTAAAGAGATTGATTTGAATATTGGAATATTAATTCACATAAATAAGCCAACTTAACGTTTGCAGCCCCAGACTGATCACTGAGAAGTGGTTAAATTGAGTCAAGTGGTTAAATGGTTAAGTTGTTACCTCACACTGTTCTCACCGTCCCAATTACTGATCTATTACTGATAATCACTGATAACAGACCGATCCATAAAACCGTCCCGCACCTCACTAGCAGTAATTTGGAGCGTGTTTATGCATAAGTATTAAGATCATGTGCTGATAGCCAGTCTTAGCAGACAAATCCGATCAGGTAAAGAAAGGAAGTCAATCTGATTTGAGAATTACTCCCCGCAGTCTGGCCGCTGACTGGGTGACCTGCTTCTGTCTGGCTGGCTATGTGGAGCACATGGGGACAGCAGCGGAAGGCGAGCACGCTATGAGGCCGAGCACGCTATGAGTGACCGTTACGGTGTTTCAGCATTAAAGTATTAGGTGTTAGGTAAGCTGCCGTTAGCTGCTGATATCCCCGTCTTTTCAGCTAATTGTCCATTGTAACCTTTCAGGCCAGCGGCGAGAGGGTCAATCTGCTGATCAGCCGGCCAGCCAAGCAAACCATGGCTGTACATACGGGGCGGGAGAGCTGGTGTCATGAACATTTCCTGCCTCTCCCTCGCACGGCCGCGCCGAGTCCAGCGCCCAGTCTACAGCTCACCCGCTCCTCCACCCACAGGGTGAGTGAGGAACAAACGTGTGCATCATAGTTAGATGATTATGGAAAAATAGTTTAATGGAAACATATGATAGACATGGTCCTTCAGTTCAGACTGCAGCTTACAGCAGGAGGTGTAGGGGTGACATCACCTCTGTTGTTCGCAAGAAGAGTCACTTGTTTCACACAGTAGACTTAATAATGGTGGCCTTATGATAAGGCAAAGCAATAGGCAACAGCAGAATTCATAACAGTCCGAATATTCATTCTAATCAAGTTGTCAGCCGTAAATTAGTTGTTGGATTATTGAAATACATTTACATTTACGGCATTTAGCTGACGCTCTTATCCAGAGCGACTTACAAGGTTAATCACATTACAGGTAGGCCAATGTAGTGTTAGGAGTCTTGCCCAAGGACTCCAATTGGTGTAGCACAGTATAGTCACCCAGACCGGAATTCAAACCCCATTCTCCCACATGTGGTTTTGACGCCTTGGTGGGTAGTGGTGTTATCTGCTGAGCTACACCAACCACTAAGCATTAGTTGGTTGTCTCAGCTGTCAGGTTCAATTTGTATCTTCTGCACTGTGGAGACTAGGGCTTAGATTAATAACACATTGACTGTTATCCGATTATTCAACTAATCTAACTGTTCAGTTTCCTGTGGTGTGTCAGAATGCCAGTGTGTATCATATGAACATTATAAAGCATCATAGAACATTTTTAGGTAAACAAAGCAAAATGAAAGGAAAAAATACGAACCATAAACTTTCGATTAGTCAATTAAATGAGTGGTTAATCAGTAATCGGGAGAGACTAGTCCATAGATTAATCTGTTAAAGAAATCATTTGATGTTGTAACCCTAGTACCCGGCTGTGTTTCAGGTTGAAGCTAGTTTGCAGTTTGCGGTTATTAAATGTTTATAAAATTAACCTACCGAACAATGTTCGATTAATCAACTAATCGATTATGCTTTTTATTGGTTCCTCTCTCTTTGTTGCTGCATATGACAAGCAGATATTGGTGCAGCATAATAATGAAAAACATATCGCGTCCTACTCTTCCTACAGTGTACCGCGGAAATAACAGAAGGTGCTTTTATAGGTTACACTTTTTTTCTCATTCAAAGTTGTAAACTTTTTCGAATAATCGTTGAAGCCCAGACTAATTTAGAGCACCCACTATTACGAGAGCTCTTGGTTTGCCTCCAGTCTTCCTTCACGCACACAGTTTTAATTACTCCTGTTGGATAGATCAATGATGTGATCGACTGTGTGGTAGAGCAGTGCTGACACTCCTGGGATAACAGGAATAACATTCCGAAAGGCCATCTCAGTCAGGATCAATGGCACTTAAGGAAAAGGATTTCCTTCTCCTTCTTTTCTGATTCAGTTTTGGGAATGATTTACATTGTAAGCCCTTAATGCGTGTGTGTGTGTGTGTATGTTATAGGACCTCTCTCAGTGTGTGACCTGCAAAGAGAAACACATCACTGTGAAGAAAGAGCCGCACGAGTCGCTGGGGATGACCGTGGCTGGGGGACGAGGCAGTAAGAGCGGGGAGCTGCCCATCTTCGTGACCAGCGTCCAACCACATGGCTGCCTGTCGCGGGACGGCAGAATCAAACGAGGTTAGTGACACCGCTGTCCACTGTTCGTCTCTTTCATTCGGCGTTTGTATCCATTATGTCTCATCGTTACGCTACAGATTTACTGAGAGCGGTATTTAATACTGTTATGACTGTATCTACGCTTTTATGATTTCATGACTCTCATTATTTACTCCCAAGTTCATGACAGTAAAGCAACCCTTGGCCAAAGCCTCTCTTAAAGGGGAATTCCACCAGCATTCCCACATAATCACTGAGATGTAAACAAAGTCATTCAAAGTCAGTCATGAGAAATGGTGCATTGTGGAGAAGTGAGTGGGGTGATCGACTCCATGTCGTTGTAAAACAAAAAGAAGAATGGCAAAGGAGAGAAATCAGATTCCCTGCTAAATGTCCACTGCAACAAGGACGAACTGAAATGCTTGTTGAAGACTTACTGAAATGTTTCAGTCGCAAAAAGACTACATCCATTACTCTCACTGTGAATGAATTCACAGACAATGCCCAGCTGACTGTCTTTTTATGACGATGAAGACAGAAAGTTTAGTAAAGATGTTTTCGGGCTGTGGCCCGAACCCTCAGTGGCCACACAAAAAGAGGAGGACCTCTAGAGAAAACAACAATGGAGAAACAAGTAGTGTCCATTGCTACTGATGGAGCACTATCCATCACTGGAAGAGATACGGTATTGGTGCAGCGGTCCTGGTCTGGTCTTATACCACTGTATAATCCAGCAGACGGTTGTGTGGGCAACAGTGATTAAATTTGTCAGCTATCTGAAACCGTCTTCTGCACTGCAACACCACATTCGTAACAGGTCAGGGCGACGTTTGATGATTTGGTCCTCCATGGTAATTTTAAGTGGCTCAGCAAAGACAGATACAAAAACATTTTTGGGCCGTTAGAGCTGCAAATGCACTCATGCAAAGAATAACTGCACCCAGAAAGAGGTGTGGGATTGCAGTGCTATCGGGAATGAAGATAAAGGTTACCAGGAACAATAAACGATGATACATTTAGACTGATATGGGCGATATTATTGAGCTACACACACAGAGGAATTGTCTTTCAGTATGGAGTCGGGCCGCCATTTTTGTGGCTGGGCCATCTCAGCATTGAGTTGTAGAGGTTCCTAATGGTGTCCTATAATAAACCATCCCATGCAGGCAAGGTCGATCTGGGATTGGCTGCCGGCTGTGAGCGAGAAGTCACATAGTAACCAGAGGGGTTCTGGGAAATGGAGTTCACTGGTGGTACAGGCTGTGCAGGGCTTGACGGGCGCGTGACACCAATGTTCCTCTTCTTCTGAAGGTGGTAACCATTCTTACCATGTTTGCCTCTGCATAGACCTGTGAATTAATATTGTTCATCTATAAATATGGTAATGAATTCATACCGCAGCAGACTCACGGATGAACACTTCCTAACAGTGTCTTCAATTGGCTGTTTCACATTTTTTCCCCAAGTCTGGTAACAGAAATAAGACGTCAGCGTTCCCACTCAATTCCAGTGTTTTTGTGCTGGAGTGTTTGAGGACTATGCTTTGTACATCAGCCTTGTTTTGTACTTCGAGGGATGCATGGGATTGATATTGCTCTGGGGTCTTTATGGGCCTTGGTGGAAATTGAGTAAGAGACTGTTTTGAGGACTCCTATTTTTAGAGGCTTTATTTTAGAACTGTCTGCTGGATTATGCAGTGGTATGAGACCAGACCAGGATTGTGATCCTTCAGTCGCTGCACCAATCCCGAATCTCTTAGTCATGGATGGTGCTCCTTTCACCACAGCAAACAGTTCTGACTTGGTACGTTTCTCTATAATACACAATGAATGAATGACATTGTTTATATCTCAGTCATGTATATATGGAGAAGATTGGGTAGAATTCCAGACCTAAGGCCTAAGATGACAGAAAATGAAATTTATATTATCCCGGTGTTGATGATCAAACATAAGATATCCAAAGTACGCATCCTCAGTTCTACACTTGAACAACAAGGCTAGTACAGCTAATAATAACTGGACTTCTACAGATATGAGGCTATTATCATGGTTATTATTGGTTATTATCTCAAGAAACTTGCTTATGTGGTTTCTGCCATAATGTTATCTACAAAACTGGACAAAGTACAGGAAACATTCAGACCTCAGGTGGCTGCTACCACTGGTTTTAGCTAGGCAACAGACTTGTGTCAGACACCAAACAGGTCCTGGCTGACTGTATACAACACTGTGTAATTTAGATCTGGGTTTGTCTCCTTAAGCTTGGCTAAATAGTCCTAGTTTCATTCTCCACTCAGGGGACGTACTGCTGAGCATTAACGGTCAAGACCTGACCTGCCTGAGCCACAGCGAAGCAGTGGGCACCCTCAAGTCCAGCGCCACCTCCTGCTCTGTCCAGCTGAAGGCATTGGAGGTCAGTACGGTAGACGAGCCGGGCCAGGATGAAGGGCTGCTGCCTCACCACGAAAGCGAATACGATGCCAGCTGGTCCCCATCTTGGGTCATGTGGCTCGGCCTACCCAGGTGAGATTCAGAATAAGAGCCTAATACTGGTTCCGCGGAGAAGACATGTCACATTGACGGCATTTAGTCCATCCATCTTATCCAGTGCGACTTACAAGGTTGTGTGTGTTTAAGGTAGGCTAATGTGGGGTTAGGAGCCCTGCCCAAGACTTACTCTGGGGAGGAAAACGCAGCCAACTCTTGAGTATAAATGTGGGTGTAGTGATTGTAGTGGGGTCTGTTTAATCAGAATGAGCCTCAGAAAGTTAAATATACAGGTCTGAAGATTAATAAAAGATGAACTCGCTTTGGAGGATCCGTTTTAGAGTGAAATAGCCGAGGGGAGCTAACAGCTGGGCTAAACGTATCTCAGGTGAACTGAGCAGTGTTAGCAGCATGCTAGCTCTGAACAGTGGATACAGTAATAACATCTCTGAGGTAAATGTGGGTGTAGTGATGGTAGTGGGGGGTGTGTTCATCAGAATAAGCCTCAGAAAGTTAAATATACAGGTCTGAAGGTTAATAAAAGATAAACTCGCTTTAGAGGATCAGTTTTATAGTGAAATAGCTGAGGGGAGCTAACAGCTAGGCTAACCATATTAAAGGTGAACTGAGCAGCGTTAGCAGCAGCTAGCTCTAAACAGTGGATACAGTAATAACAGCTCTGAGGTAAATCTGAGGTAACTGGTCATGTAACTGTATTAGTACACTACAGTGTGGGTCATAACTACAGACAGGGGCAGTGTGCAGTATACAGTGTGTGGTATAGTAGTGTGCCATTTCAACACAGCCTAAATTCATTAGCTGGAGATTCCTTATTATTATTTAGATGCTTCATGCTTTGGGAACTAAGAAGTATTTTGATTTTAAGTGGCGGGTATGGGTTTCCATACTCTTTGACGTGTACGTTGGACTTTCTAACTTTGCAAACCGTTTACATGAGTATAGTAGGTCCACTGAAGGAATGCTGAAAGATGCAGGGTGTTGAGAGAGCGGTTAGGGAGCGAGGAGGGTGAAGCATGCCGCTTTTAGCTCGCCTGTTCCTCAAAGCTGAAACACGGGCACAGATTCATGGCTGAGAGACAGCTCTTTAATTGGATGTACTTTCGGAGCTGCGCGTTTCTTTTTTTGGAGCGGTAACAATTGCTCCGCAGGGATGCTTGAAAATAGCCGCCTCACCTTGGTGAGCAGCGATCCATATAACTGTGCCCCAGTGCAAGCGAGGTGGCCTGGGCCGTGTGTGTGCCAGGTTTTAAATTCACCTACTTATTTCACATGTCCTCAGCCGAGTGTCATCCGATTTAAAGGGGCAGGGAAGCGGAGCTATTTAGATTAAGAGGACTTGGGCAGACGTTCCTGTATCGTTCCTGCTGAAGTGTTCTGGAGGTTCATTCCATTCTGATCTGAGCAGAGAGGGATTATGTGTCACTGTGTGCTGCTGGATCATCGGCTGAAAGTGGCACCATGTGAAATCTCTCTCTCGCTCTCTTTCACTCCTTTTTTTTATCGCTCTCTCCCTCTTCCGTTTTTTTTCGTTCGCTATCCTTTCTTTTCCTTCCCTCTGTGGTTCCTTATCTTCTCCCTTATTTATGTATCCGCACTCTCTCTCCAGCCTTCTTAAACCTCCTTCTTTCCCCCACTTTTTCCCCCAGTTTTTCTTTTTCAATCTCTCTCTCCTTCTATTTCTTTTCCTCCTCTTCTCCCCCTTTTCTTCTACCATTTTGTCTCTTTTGTCGTTCTCTTTCTCCCTCCTTCTGTTTCTTTTCCTCCTCTTCTTCCTATGTTTCTCCCCTCTCTTTTCCCCCTCTTTCTTCTACCGTTTTGTCTCTTTTGTCGTTCTCTTTCTCCCTCCTTCTGTTTCTTTCCCTCATCTTCTCCCCCATGTGCTTCTCCCCTCTTTTCCTTCCCCAGTTTTTCTTCTTTTATTCCTTTTCTCTCTCCTTTCTACCCCTCTCCTTCTCAGTGACTCCTTTCCTTCATTCTCTTTTTTCTTCATCCTACCCTTCCTCTCTCCCTTTCACTTGAGCTCAGACTGATGCTGGAACACAGAGGGCTCTCAGTCCCGTCTCCTCCGTCTCTCATTCACTCCTCATCTCTCTCTTCCGCCATCCCCCTCTCCTCTCTGCCCTTCTGTCTCCTTCCCTTCTCTTGTCGTCATGCCAAACCCTCTCCATCCAATCTTCCCTCTCTCCCCTCCTCCTCCTCCCAGTCTGCAGCTGTCCCTTCTTCTTTGTCCATCTGTGGACCTGACTTTCATTTCCTGCTGTAAACCCATTTTTTCGACCCAATTCCCTCCACCCATTCACCCAGTCTGTATGTCTTCACCCTTCCTCAAACATACGCTAATGCCTTATCGCTCTCTCCTTCTGTTCATGTGACTCAGCTACCTGCACAGCAGCCACGAGATCATCCTGCGCCGAAGTCACCCCGGCAGCTGGGGGTTCAGTATCGTCGGGGGTTATGAGGAGAACCACAGCAATCAGGCATTCTTCATCAAAACCATCGTGCTAGGAACCCCTGCCTACTATGACGGCCGGCTGAAGTGAGTGAACAGTTGATTAACACAGTTAGCAAACAAAGTGGTCAGCACAATTTCCAGACTACCTTCTTTTCGCTGTTAAAGAGCCCATTCTACAGAAAACTTTAATTTCAACTTTAAATTTATAATGGTTGTGATGTCACAGTCATGAAAATATTCTTGACTGGCCATTTAGCCTAGAACAGATAAGCCTACGAATAAGAGTCAGACAACCTTGAACAATTAATGAGGCACTAAAATTACTAGCCCCAACTTTAAATAACTAGGCTTCAACTCTAACAGGGTTTAGACTAAGCTAGTAGACATCAGGTCTAGTCCAAAACAGCACTTTGAAACTTGGAATAAGATTAGAGAAGCTGATTTTCTCTTTTTCCTTTTTTCACTTGAATGATTCTGAATGAGCACCATTAGTGTAGCCCATTCATAGTGATATGATAAGGAGTGTAGGGATCAAGAACAGGAGCCATATATGAGCCTTAATACTAGAACTCAGTAGTCACCCAAATAGTTTCTATAAAAAAAAATTCCAAATGTTCTCTTAACTGCACCTGGTCCGCCATTAAAGACTTGCCACCGTGGTTAACACGCCATATGACTAGCACCCTTTTTTTTTGAAAGGGGTGTCCTAAACAACATTAACAAGTCTGCACCATCTTTACTGAGCAGGTTGAAACAAGTTTCAGTGATTTGTGCTACTTGGGTGACTATTGAGTTCTAGTGTTCGTTAGCATTGTTAGCCTCACTGCTCCAGTCACTAAAGAAGCAAGATCTGGACTCCAGGCATGTCTCAGCTGATTGACTACATGCAGGTTGAGTGGAAAACTATTCTATTCATTATAAGGCATAAACTGATGTTAGAATTGGGTCCTGTAAAATCATTGAGTACATAAAACAGTACGATATAAATGACCTTAGTGCATAAATTCCAAGTATAATGTAGAATACAAGCCCTTTAAATGTGTGATGGAATCAGTGCTGAATCTATCACTAATAAACAAACACTGACAAACAGTTTAATCGTGTCTTGATACTGAATCAGACTTTTTGTCTTTGACCTCAGGTGTGGTGACATGATTGTGGCAGTGAACGGCCTGCCAACAGCAGGTATGAGTCATTCGGCCCTGGTGCCCATGCTGAAGGAGCAGCGCAGCCGCTTGGCGCTTACTGTAGTCTCCTGGCCTGGCAGCCTGGCGTAATCATTCCGCCCCGGATTAACCTCTCATCTAAGCATTTGTCCGTCGGTCCGTCCCCTTTCCCGCCACGGAGGCGTCATACTGTCAATGTGAGTTCTGAACTTGAATGCTTCACTCGATGCTGAATAAACCAGGCCTTAGAAAACCCTGCCACGCCCATGAGGCCACACCCCTCCGGAGAGCAGCCTTAAGGCCTTCCCACCACTCCGCCTGCCGGGGGTTTTATATAGATATATGTTATCTCTACATGTCGTGTGAGAGTGAATGTGTGAGTGAGAAGAGGCGCGAGTGCGTGTTCAAATGTGTATGTGTACAGGTGTTTAATAAATAATTCTTTCCCACAGAAAGCATGTGATCCAAGTGTCTGTTCTTAAAGTGGCTATACCCAGGGGTTCAACCAAAATCACTACACATTCAGTATCCCTAAAAATAAAAAATAAATAAAATTGGCTGCACCCAGTAGGATTCAACAAACATGAATGACAGGTGGGTAGGTATGACATTGAGATATGCGAATTCAAGTTTTGTGCTCAGCTGTGCCTCATCACTGTACCTGACTGACCCATCAGCCACTATTGCAGACATTCATGAGCAGTGATGTCTCCATGAGTCATCCTGTTAATGGCGGCACTATTGGCAGACAGCTGAACAACGCAGGACTACATACACGCAGACCATAATGACTGGCCTTAACACCTCAACATGGGCAAAGACTGCACTGGTGTTATGCCAGACTAATGGAGTGACTCAGAATGGCACCAAGTCATCTTCAGTTTTGTCTTGAAGACAACCAATGAATCCGTTTGAGGCACTATGGTCGCCCCCTAGATGAATGGTTTACCATCCCACATCAGGCGTCCAGAAGACCACCTCCACCCCTACTACACAATCTGCAGAAACTGTGAGAATAGTGCAACATTTGACAGTGAGTGTCTAGTGTGACCAGATTTATTGAAAAACACAACCATGTGCATGTGTGTAGCCACATGTATTTATTAGCCTCCAGATCAAGATTTGTGCAGCATAGAGATTCACAGTAACATGCATTTGCACAATGCATGCTCGTTACTGTAGTGAGGGAACACAGGACAGGGAAATAAGCTGAGGGATCTAAGGCTGCACTAAATGCTATAAATGAACCGCAGGGTCTTGGATATGCCGTTCAAAATCCAAGGATGCGCCATGAAGCAGCCCCAGTTACAGTCACCACCTGGATAAATACCAACTAGCATGCTATAATCTTTATGGTGAAGCACCTTTACCTGTCTAAGCGACTGGAGTCCAGTTTAAACTGTACAAGTCATTTGGTTAATTCACTGAATACAGAACCAGAGATTGCAGCAGTGCAGAGAAGGAGTTTATTAGCTTGGTGTTCAAACTGAAATCAATTCCAGAAACTCAAAACTTTACTAAAAGGGAAATGAATGCATTTGACCATACGGAATGGTCATGGCCTGGGATCATCAAGATTATTTGTTTAAAGAAACCTTCTGCAGACGTGAAGACAGCTGAGAGGCATCCGACACCTTGGTCTTCGACGGAGCATTCTTCCGTTTGGCCTTCTAAAGAGAGAGCCAGCATTAAATATGCACACATCCACTTAATGCCTTCATTGAACTGAAAGATGGTTACCTTCATTTTCTTCTTCTGGGGGTCGTGGACTACACCATGCCGCTTCAGACTTTCCTAAAATTAGAAGAGTGTCAGCTTTAGAGACAGGTCACTTAAAACTAAGATTGTGTATCTGCAAGCTGAGCACTTACTTCCATGGCAAACGCTTTACCACAGCCCTCATGAGAGCAGATGAAGGAGAACTTGCCCTCATGGTACGAAAGAATGTGGTTCTGTAGATTGAACTGTGTAGTGTAGGCTTTCAGACAGCCCTCCTTGGTGCATTTAAACATGCGTCGTTCACCCGAGTGCACAAACTGTTTATGCTTCTGTAAGAACCAGGCTTCATAGAAAACCTTCCTGCATTCATCACACTGCAAGATCTCTGAAATGGAGAGACAGACATCAGGGCTCACCAAAAGACCACAGTCACAAGTGTTCTGCCAACCCAAGAATAGTCCAGACACCATCTCTGGTGTTTCGTCTTTGCTAGTTTTGCTTTGGTGCCATGAGGCTATGTAGGCAACAAGGAATGAGGTTTAGGACACTGGCATTGCCTTACCACATGTGTCAATTGCCAAGCTTCTGGCAAACACATTCATAGATTCCAAATACTTGGTGGCCAATTAGCCTCATGGCTCTGGAGGAAGGGGAATAAATAAACCCACCCCACTATAGCAATCAGGCCTCAGACACCATTATAAATAAAAATAAAAGACAAGGAGACTTCATAAAGAATAATGCACCACCTACCACAACCCATTTCCCCCCCAAACAACTGCACCTGCTTACCCCTGTGCTCAGCCTTCCTGTGGGCCAGAAATTCAGTCCATGTCCTTCCCTTGAAAGGACACCCCTCTTCAGCACATGGATAACCTTAGTTCAGAGTCAGTACAACAGAAGTAGTGAGCTGAATGCAAACATGGGAAAGACTTGAATGTAGACTTTGCGCCAGTATTACCATTATGCACTTTCTCATGCTTTTTCAGAGTTCCGGAGGCAGCATACTTCTTCCCACAGCCCTCGAAATGACATCTGAAAGAGCCCATGTTAGCAGGAAAAAGCAATAGAGACTAACACACAGCGAGATTACTTACTCAAAGGGAAGCACGTTTGAATGTTCACACTCATGAGTCTTGAGCTGTCTGTTCTTGTGGAACTCCTTGCCACAACCTTCGTAGTTACACTGCAAATAAAGTCTCTAGTTAGTGAAGAAAAGCCAAGAACCCGACAGCCAAGCACTGTGAGAACTACTCCAAACAATAAGAAGCAACACATCATTAGAAAGCTGCCATGTCCACCTCTTTCACAAAGAAAGAAATGCAGTCATCCCTCCACAATGTTAGTACGAACAGTCCAAGAGAAACAAGGGTTTGGCATCAAACCCCGCAGAACATCCTACATCCTTTCAGCGAGAAAGTTACAGGAAACACACATAGGTACAAAGTGCCTAGGTTCATGGGCCCAGAGCTAGGTTAGGACTTACATCTCTGCACACTCTGTTTTTGATCATCAAAAAACTTGCATCTTCACACACTGTTCATAACTGCAGTTAGTTTTAGAGGGCTTTCAGCTACACATCTTATATATGGCTCCTTTAAAGTCATCACTCAGGTGAGTGGCCACTAATAATGCACATTACTGGGCAATATGTATTTGTCACTGGTACAAATGCCATGTGTTTAATATCAACAATACTAAACAAATCACTGCTCTGCAACTGGGAACTTCTGACCTTGTTTTAGACCAAGGGTACATCAAAAACAGCAAGAACGTTTTTTTTTTTAAAGAAACATTTGTGCTGATACATGCAGAAGTTCCACTCCAGTTCTGGAAGTGACCCCAATAGTTTGACCCTCTATTGTATTTCTAAGCAATTAGGGCACATTTACTTTCCACAACTACACCCAGATCTAAAAAAGGAGACTACTTGCCACATATAGCCTCTGCTTCTTCTGGTGCACACGGGCTACATGGTTCTTCAGACTGGCACTTGTGGAGAAGGCCTCAGCACAGCCATCTTCTGAACACCTGCAGATGATCAGAGACAATGGGTCAGGTTCATTTGAAGGAAGATGACAGCAAAGATCTTAGTGGGACTCACAGGTAAGGCCTCTCCCCACTGTGGCTCAGCTGATGCCGGGTGAGCTGGCACCGGGTGCAGAAGGTTTTGGTGCAGTTGTCACATGCAAAGGGTCTCTAAAGCAGAACAGAAGAATCATAGGATTCATAGTGTGCTTTCACATATGCAGCTTGCTTGCTAGCAAGACAGACACCTGGAGAGGCTTTAAATTAAGACACCAACTCAAAATTAAGTTTTCCTGTTTCTCCTTGTGGCTAAAACTCTGCATGCCCTCACACTCACCAAGCCTGTGTGCTTGCAGTAATGAGCCTCCAGTTTCCAGGCCTTGGAGAAAGACGCTTTGCAGCCAGAGAACAAACATGCAAAGCTCTTATTCGGATCCTTTAAACGCTCACCCATGTTATTGGCTCGCTCGCTTTACGTTTTACTCGTTAGTCAGCAGGTAGGACAGATCGTTCACCCTACAACCAGACTCCTGCGCGTCGCTAAATTTTATAGTCAGTGGATCGTACCAACACAACACAGCAGTGCGACCTAGAACATTGGAAACGAGAACAACGTGAAAATTTGAGCTGAATAATCCATGTGAACAATCCATAACAGTTGTTCGAGGTCTTTTATATACAGATTTGTCAAAATAAGTGAATCATTTCTAACGGATTTTATTAGAATATTGCAAACAACTTTGGATCCCCCCTTATTAAAATACAACAGATCGACACATCCGGGAACTTGAAAACCGCCTCATTATATGGGGGGTAAACAAACGGCTAGTCTGCTATATTGGGCGGTGTCCCGACAAAATAGTCGGATTTTGGTAGGACTTGAAATTCTCCTGACGGATAGACAAAATGTGGTCTGGTTTGTCATTCTTTCGGCGGGTTTAAAAAATGAATATTTAATTAACTAAAGCTTCATTACCGAATAACGCCGCTAACGAACTCCTCACATCCAATCAGTGATTAAATCTTTGATTGACAAGCATTTTACTTACTCATGTGGCGAGGAGGCCGGTGCCCCGCCCACATGTATCGTGCACAGTTTATGTCCGTGATTAACGTTTGTTAATAAACAGATCACATTCTGTTTCTAGCAGAGCCTTTAAAAGGAAACAAACCTCAACCTCATGTATGAGGAATAGTTACACTTGCAGTGTTATTACTATATATGTATTTGCCTTTCTGACTGCATGAAGTCCTATCACCCACTAAACGTGTTTCTACTATAGAAACACTGAGGGGTTCTCCTTGAGGTCTGGAGTTGACGCATACAAATCAAATGTTTGAGTTACTTACAGGAAATGATAGTTTCTTTGTCATTAGAGAGATAAGAATGTAAACCACTCTTGGTTTATTCTTAGTGTTGGTGATAAATTTGATTGAAAGACAGAGCATCTAGAAGTAATTTACTTTTCAGTGCTGCTCAGCAAATAGTATGCTAACTAGCATTAGCACTGTGAGCTAAGTGCTAGCCTGAGCCCCGACCAGGACATGACAAGCAACAAATCTTGGGATCAGCATTTCTAAATCCTCAGCGTAGCGCTATTCATTTACAACAAATAGTCCAAAATCCATGTTTTAATTTACATTACATTCCAGTTTTCTCTGCTGTTGTTGTTTATTTATAAATCTAGTTGGTGTAGCTCAGCAGATAACGCCAGGGAGCCACCACCACATGTGAACGACTGGGGTTTGAATCCCGGTCTGGGTGACTATGCTGTGCTACACCAATAAGAGTCCTTTGGCAAGACTCCTAGCACTGCATTGGCCTGTCTGTAATATGATTAACCTTGTCGCTCTGGATAAGAGCCTTAGCTAAATGCCGTGAATGTAAATATTACAATGTTTAAAACTGTGTGGGCCCACGCCACTGGGAGTATTCCTGGGGCTATCACAGAGGCTGATGATGTGTATATCAAGGCAGGTGATGCATAATGCTGGAACAAAATGTCTGTCGTCTGTAATGAGAATTAATTCAAGTCTTAATAACTGTAGTGGTTTATGTATGTAACTAAAATATCCCCTCCCTTAGGGTTCTCTTGGAGTCTCTGCTAGAGTTGGCCGCCACGCTGTCGCAGCTGGCTTGTAAAACGTGTGATTGGGGATGAAGGTCTTTGGGATAGCCTGACGAAGATTGATGAGAGTATTAAACTGTCAACAGTGGCTCCTGGTACAGTATGAATGTTCCTGGCTGTGTCTGAAGGACTGCCAGTCTTGATCAACTCATAACACACAGCACACAAACACACACGCGTACACACACATGGAATTTATGGCTCTAATCACAGTTTATCAACAGGCAGTACATCTTACTGATATCTCTGATTTACAGTAACCCTGGCCCATTACTTTCATTCTAAAGCCATGTTCTAAACGGCCCTGTTTTTAAAACTTTCTAATTAGCATTATTTCTCAAACCCTTATGGCGCCACTTACTCTCACTCATCTCAGTCAATTCTACCAGTGTAGACTGATTAGTTTACATCCTTCCTTTTATCTAGTCTTTCTGAATGATTTAGAATTTAACCGGCTGTTTTTCATTACTGCACCTGTAAGACTGGTTTACGCACATGTATGTATGACAGCCTTGTATTCTGCATTGTTCCTTTAAAAAGTACTCATAAGGCTGAGACACTCCTTCTCACCTCAGTGTGAATAGGTGTGCTTTACTGCTGTAAGCTGCATAGGTGGGTATATGTAAATGAGGTTGTGACATCACAAAAACAGCACATTAAAAAATGACTAAAAAACTTACTTCTATAAACACTGCCTGGCCCAAAAATTCATTTGGATTGAAATAGGAAAATGCTTAAGAGCCTTTGATGGCATAATCACTGCGGTAATAAAGTGATTAAGTTGTTTCAGTTGGCAACAGTTCATTTAACCCTATCACTGGTGCATTGAGTTGCTTCTCAGTTCCTGAACAACTGTATGGGAAGACGTATCCTGTGGTGATGTAAAAAGATGTTCCTGTGTTTCAGAGGGGTTTCATTGTTGTCCTGCATCAAGCAGAGAAAGTAAGGAGATGATGAAATGACTGGAGTTGGGTTAGGAGCTATCCAACACCTGGAAGAGTAATAGAGAACCGTCAGCCTCAACGAAAACATAGTCAGAAAACATTCTACCGTGATCAGATCACTTAAAACAGTCGAAGGGTTAAAAAAGGGACAGTAGGACTCATATCTGTGCTTACGAATAAAAATAAGAGCATATCCACACGCATGATGGGATGAGAACTCACAGGATTGGGACTGAACAGCTTTGTGGCCATAAGAAAAGCGTTTGTTAGTGAGGCTAATCAGACTAAAGACTTCGATTTGCTAAGGAGCGTAAAGATTGGACTCTGGAGCAATAGGAAAAAGTCATGTGGTCTGATGAGTCCAGATTTACCTTATTAGTACAGGACTCTGGAGACAGTGTTATGATCCGGGACTGCTTCACTTGGCCAGGTCTAGGCTTAGCGACATTATGTGGCAATCAAATCACGTCAGCTGGCCACCTGAATGCACTGAATGACCAGGTTATCACATCAATGGGGGTTTTCCACTGAGGACAGAGGCACATTCCAGGACCACAATGCTGAGATTCATCGGGCTCAGGTTATAAAACAGTGGTTTAGGGAGCATGAGGAATCATGTTCACACATATACTGGTCAACACAGTCCTGACCCCGACCCCATAAAAACTCTTTGGGATGTGCTGGAGAAGACTTTACGGAGAGAGTTTTAGAAACCTCAGTGTTTACATGCTACATCAAGCTCTTTTTCTAAAAATTCAGAATGTAAATCCTTTTTTTTTTCAGGGGGCAGAGCCTTTTCATACAAGCCCCGCCCCCAGCTTTGGAATAACCTACCAGTCAGTGTTCAGGACTCGGACACAGCCTTAAATCCAGGCTTAAAACCTACCTGTTTAGTTTAGCTTTTGGTAATTAGTCTTTTCTCTCTGATAGATAAAAGGTGCAGGTCTAGGGCTCCACTGACAGAGAGTGTTTGGTAAACTGGGAATGTTGGTGCTGTCGTCCCGCTGCTCTTCATGTTCACTCAGGTTTGTTGATGGTGGAGAACAGGGGCTTCTCAGGGAGCCCTCATATGTGTGTGACCTTCTGGCTCTCCCTTTTTAGTTATGCTGTAATAGCCAGGCCTGCCGGAGTCACTGCTGCAGTCTGTTAACACCATATAGTGTGTTCAGGTCTTCTGTCAGAGCTAACAGTCTGTCTGTTCTCTCTGTCTGAGCTGAACTGCTGCCTGTCCTGTGTGGCCTGATGCTGTTGCTACATCTGCTCTTTCTGGGAGCCACTGGGAGCCTTTGACCACCACGGAGCTCCTGGCTGTCCTGCACTGTGGAAGCTTGGCCTGCACCTGCTGACCCATCTTATGAACCACCAACATGATTACAGACTAATCAGACACTATACTCTCCTTTCCTGTGCTGTCTTGTATCTGATGTTGACCCGAGGAGGACGGGTTCCCCCTTTGAGTCTTGGTTCCTCTTGAGGTTTCTTCCTTCCTAACTAAGGGAGTTTTTCCTTGCCACTGTGGCCCTCGGCTTGCTCATCGGGGGCTCGAACACCAGATTCTTTGTGAAGATTCTTTGTAAAGCTGCTTTGTGACAACATCTGTTGTAAAAAGCGCTATAAAAATAAATGTTAACTTGACTTTTTTGATGATGTGAGTGATTTAAAATAATCTGTTACACTTAAATTATGCACAGAAATCCATAATGACATTATGGAATGTTATAAAATATAGTATAGTATTGACATACACATAAGCCCTGTGGACATTATTGTTGGCCCAGCTTTGCTGTAGTGAGAGTAACATGCACTCACTGGCATACACAGTAACCACCATAGCAGTGTACATCATAAGACGTATACACAAAAGAGACAGTCTCGTGTTCAGAATGAAAAAAAAAACCCACACCTCAACCAGCTAAACCCCAAATCATATAACAGTCAAGCAACTAAATAAATCCGGCCTATGTAAAGAATAATAATTCTAATCTTTGATCTTTAATGTGCATCTACAGTTAGCGCATTCACAAGCTGTTGCCATGCGTTCCAATAGCTGTGTGTAAAGGTAGGAGAAAGTGACTAGCCTATTAGCCTAGAACTTAAATCAGGGCCTTCGTGGCACCTCCGGTATCCCCTCCCACACCGTATTCGTCTGACCCTGGCTAACACAGAGGCCAACTATCCTGCTATCTGATCCCCACCCTTCCTCCTCCTCCTCATCCGGTCCTGCAGCGTCCCAGCCCTTCCACTGACTGTGGACAGGATCAATAAAACTCTGTATCTGTATCTGAATGACCATGGTCTGCCCTGATAACCAACAACAAGCAAAATAACAAAGACAAACACTGGCTCCTGGCCACAGCATGTATGTGTTGTCGAGGTGGAACGACCAGGCTTCTGTTACACCTCCAGATTAGCCGTCCAGCTCTCTGCTCTGAATAAAACCTACTGGATTGTTCGCTGACATTAAAATGTTTTTACCCAAACACGTTTGATCAGTCAGGATATGTTTGATAGAGTTTGCTTCTGTAGAGCTACAAGGCTAACTAGCGAAGCAATGGAACAGTATTACGGCTAGCTTAGTAGCTTCACTTCAAAACTAAAGAAGCACACTTCAGACGCCAAACACATCTTGGCTAAGCAAAGAGAGCAGAAATGGTGTAAATCAGCATTTCTGCCAAGCCGTAACTAAATACTGATGTAGGCTAGCCATGCTACAGGAAATCAAACTTGAATGAACTTGAATGCTAATAAAGCTTGAAAGCTAACAAATGAACTAAGCTGAATAGGTACAGACGGTGTGGGGAGTATGAGAGGGAACGACAGGGAGCCCTTTACAGAGATAGAAGACAGCAGGATGTCTTGTCCTGCTATCGCCATCTTGCGTGTTTGCTTGTCCCCGTGGTTAATGTGTAACGGCAGGTCGATATGGCTGCCGCGCTGCTTGAAGGCCTCAATCTGTGAGTGTCAAGCGGGCATGATTAAGGAGCTCGCACTGCATGACTGCTTTTATCCACTCCCCACCGCCCCCTCTCTCTCTACCTCTCTCCCTCTACCTCTCTCTCTCTACCTCTCCTCTTCCCCTGAGTCTGTTTGCTCTCGTTTTATTCAATCAGTAACTGCTATGAGTCAGCGCCTCTCGGCGCCTCTGGCTCCGCTGTGGGAGAAAACCCGATCATGCACCTCTTGCACACACGTTACAATTAAGGCTGTCACGATTACTCCATTAAATCTGATGGCTCAATTTTTAAAATGCTCAGGGAATGGTCAATAGAATGGTCAGTGATTAGATGACAATGAAACATCAATACATATGAATGTGAGTTGTCATTACAGGCCTGTATGTTAAATCACAAATGCCTTCAGTGCCAGTGTTCTGGCTGTCCATTAGGGGGAGCTATTATTTTTTGTGTCATTGAAAGAGAGGAAACCGGCACCTTATAAGCCTGTCTAGTCTGACTGATTAAAACGTAAAAGTATAAAACGTCTATTAACACCACTATGGCCATAAAAATGATGCTCTGTTTAGGAAGTTTAGTTTACAGCCACATGTTTGAGCCAGCCCAGCCAGAGGACACAGACCTGTCCCTGAAAATCAGTTTTATTTCCCTCAGTCTCCAACAGGAAGTACTGTTTTCTCCCATTTACTATGCAAGGTGTTGTTAAAGTAGTAGCCTGTAGCCTGTTAGTCCTGCATCATAAATGGCTGTCCTGGCTAACATATCATCCGCAGACACATCACCTCACGTGGTCTTTTGAGTTGGGTAGTTCCGCATAGCTGATAGTGCCTGATGGTCGCTGATAGTCTAGCTGTCTAACTGTACAAGTCAGTAATACATTCAGTATTTAGCTCTTTTCACATCATATTAGCAATTCCGTTCTAACCTGGATAATATTTTCTGAAACAACACCTAGAATTTCCTTCACACAGACTTTAATACAGGTAGGCTATAAATGTCATAGAGTATTAGGATTTTTTTTACAAACTTCAGATGTTTAAACCACAGCTGCTGTTGGCAGTATTAAACCTAGTTTTGGCAAAGTGCATGCCCACCATATAAGACTCAATGCTAACACTTCTGCTAACTGCAAACTGAAACACCTGGTTTTAGACCACAGTCATTTATTAGTATGGTGTAGGGCCTCCTTTTGCGGCCAATACAGCGTCAGTTGGTCTTGGGAATGACATATATAAGTCCTGCACAGTGGTCAGAGGGAGTTTAAGCCATTCTTCTTGCAGGATAGTGTCCAGGTCACTACGTGATGCTGGTGGAGGTTCGTCCTTCTTGGTGGTATGCTGACATTACCCTGGATACCGTGGCTCTTGATACATCACAAAGACTTGCTGCCTTGGTCACAGATGCGCCAGCAAGACGTGCACCAACAGTTTGTCCTCTTTTGAACTCTGGTATGTCACCCATAATGTTGTGTGCATTGCAGTATTTTGAGCAGAACTGTGCTCTTACCTGCTAACTGAACCTTCACACTCTGCTCTTACTGGTGCAATGTGCAGTTAATGAAGATTGGCCACCAGGCTGGTCCAATTTAGCCATGAGACCTCCCACACTAAAATGACAGGTGTTTCAGTTTCATTGTCCAACCCCTGTATATGTATATATATATATATATGTAAATACATATAGGGTCCTTGTGGATGGTGTGGCTCAGCGGTTAACACCTTCACCCACCAAGGAACTACCACCCCATGTCGGAGAGCTACACCAATAAGAGTCCTTGGGCAAGACTCCTAACACTACACTGGCCTACCTGTAATACAAATAACCTTGTAAGTCTCTCTGGAAAAGAGCGTCAGCTAAATGTCTTAAATGTAAATGTAATAAAATGTCCTTTCGGTGTGGAGTTTGTATATCATCCTGATGTCTGTGCTGGTGTCTCCCACGCAGTCTAAAGACATGCACTCAGGTGAACTGGAGATGCCAAACTGCCCCCATAGATTTGACTGTGTGTGTATGTGAATATGTATGTTGTGTGTCTGCCCTGTGATGGACCGGCGGCCTGCCAGGGTGTTTCCTGCCCTGCACACAATCAGTGCTGTGCACAATAGGCTCCGGCACCCTGTCATGAAATCATGAAATGGCCATAAGATGGTTTAACCTACAGGCTATTTCTTCACAGTGGTGGTGATAGGAACCAAGAGTTTAATGCCAATATGGCCATTTCAGTTAACTTACAGGCATCGTCTGAGCTTCCGTATGTAATCTTGATGATGCAAAAAAAGTGGCGAATCTGGGAAATTAATTTTTTGCCAACAATTTTGCCATACAAAACCCTGCAAACATCTCTCCACCTATACCAGCTTCACAAGCACGTTCTTATTATAAATCTTATTATAAAACCATCATACAAACAGTGAATCATGCATCAGTGTGCTCATAACCGTTTCATTTAGGCTTAATGTGCCTCAGCTTCTAAATGAAGACACTGATTACTATAGGAAAAGCAGGTGCTAAGCACAACTGAGTTTAATCTTAACACCACCAGGACGTCACTGATCAATACCAGGCCAACATGTCACTTGTTGATGGATTGCATTGGCTTTTACCTCTGCAGGACCCGGTCACCTGCACCCAAGTGGTTAAATATACGTATATACCAACACTAGCATGATTGCATAGGAGCCCCTATCTTGTGCCCTGTGAGGAGAATGGATAGGCCTGGCATGCGGGGAGGTTATCTGGTCATTTTTGCACATTCCCACTGAGCATACTGACCCTTTACGTTATCATCTGAGACCTATGTGTCCACCGCAGAGGGAGAGAGCACGGTGAAAGCAGTCATGGGAAGGGAAATGCGCGGGGAGATGCGTGTGCTAGCAAAGCAGATTAAGCAGATTAAAGGAATACTCCAGCGTTAATCTCGACCTGATGCTTTTGTAGTATAGAGATTTCTATGGGCAATCTAGATCTAGTTCCCTATGTTTGGCAAAAGGACAGAAAACCTGTTGACTTGACATGTAAGTGTCTGCACTCTGCTATATTTCATTTTTTTCCCCCTCAGTACAGGGAAATGATCGTCTGAGGTAATCAGGATTAGCAGAATATGAATAATTCAGTCTTCATATAACTATGAAGTCCATTAAAGGGGGATTCCTTTAAAAATTCTGAAAATAAATAAAAATAGATAAGCACAGATAAAAATAGATAAGGTGTAAGGTCATTTAGAGTGGCTTGATGTGAAATGCTCTGTTCTAGAGGAACTTACCCACTCTTTACAATAGAGGCAACCAGACATCACATGCCTCATAGAAAATGAATTGAAATGGTTACGAATATTCTATCCAATAGAGATAATTTTTTGATAGTTTGGAGATGAAGCTGATGTGTATAATGGGATTTTTATTATCCATTTATGGCCGAACAGTACATGGAGGACATACATGCAGTCAAAACAGGGTGGGGATCTCCAAAGAATCAGATTTACCACTATTTAATACCAGCGGTGCCTTACAATAGAAAACTTGTAACTGGCCTAGATGAATTAGAAGAGCTTGAACATGGCAGACTGTGTAGCAAACTCTACCTTTCCAGGCTGGGAAGGGGGTATCGGCACTCTTCGTAACCTTTCCAAGGAACCAAGCTGTCTGCAGTCATGACTGATCTTTGACGGATGTATGAACGAGTTGGCTTCTTATTCTCCGGCTTCTTCTACCTTAGAGCTCCTACTTGAGAATGTAACTGCTAGACCGTTTAAGCAGGAATTAAAAATTTGCAAAAGCTGCGAATAGGAAGCAACTTTAGCTCCCACATATTTAACAAGATCCTGGAACTTTAAATCAGTGAAGCTCATTTCCTCCACACAATTCTTTCCAAACAGTTCCTCCAACCTTAATACTGAGCTATTACTGAGTAGCTATTGTTACCTATACTAGCCACAAGCTTCACCCACTAATAAAGTCAATTTACTTTATTATTATTATTAATAATAATAATAACAATAATAATACTTTAATTAATCAATTAATTAATTAATTAATTAATATAATAAGTTTGATGTTGAGATTAGAAGCAAGTACTGTATATGTCTGTTTCCACATCCTGCTTCTGTGTGATCATTGCGGCGTCGCACTGTAAACCACCCAATCAGAGCAGAGGTCATTGAGATATTCAGGAAAACAGGTATGAAAACGTTTTGTTTGTTTGTTTATTATCATAGGGTGTAAATAGACATGGGAAAGTGCATCTGACCGCGTTTCACCTCGACCAAAGTCACCTTTTAAGTAGACACCAGAGAACTATTAATAATGCTGGAACACAAATGCACACTATAGCACCTTCAGCATGAGAAGAGATGAAGATCACCACCACTGTAAAGAAAGCTGAGTCAGTACGTTTCTTTACCGTGAGCCATTTCACATCAGATCACTCTGAGTGACTTCGCATCTCAACAAACTAACAATGCAGGAATTCTGAGATGTGGGTGACGGTATCCTTTTACCGTTCCAGCTACACTATAATAAAATATAATAGCCATAAAGACTGCATGTTATTTCCAGTAGTGAAACTGTAGCCACTGAGGCCTGTCTCTCTTTCACACACACACATACACACACACACACACACACACACACACACACACACACACACACACACACACACACACACAAATACACACACACGCACACACACACACACACACACACACACACACGCACACAAACACATACACACACACGCACACACACACACACACACACGCACACACACACGCACACACACAAACACACACACATGCACACACACACACACACACACACACACACACACACATACACACACACGCACACACACACACACACAAACACACACACAGCAGCCTGTTGCTCCTATCTCAGGAAACTGACCCTAATTGAAGTAAATATTGGGTAAAGTACTGAGGTGGGATGAGATAACATATTTGTCAGATATCCAGTCAGCCATTCACTCTGGTTACACAGAGCGAGGTGGGCCTTCCATACACACGACACATACATGCACACACACACGCACACACACACACACGCACAATGCCCTATGTGCACATAGCATTAGATACTAGTGGCTGAAGTGTGCCCACGCAACACGCAGACAAACGTATCAGCAAACATTACAGAATTGTATTTAGCTACTTTTTGGTTGTTCAGGTATGATTCACTCCTACCTGTTCATTTCACTTCCACATTAACCCTTCACACAAACAAGCTACCAAACGTCTGTACTCAACTTCACACATTAAAGGGCCCATATGATATATTTCTGATGCGGTGTCTTCATTAAAACATACAGTCAGCCTATAATGTCCATGTAACTGTTGGGCCATATGCATCACAGTACTTTACGACCCTTTAACAATAGACCATATGCACCGCACATTTAATATGTTTATTTAATAACGTGGAACAGACGAGCAGAACTTGTAGTGGCCAAAATAGAAATAAAACTATAATGATGATTATAATCCTGGAACTACAGTGATATATATGCTGTGTTTCACAAACTGCACTACACTGAACACAGTTAACAGGCGTAATTGTGCACTTTGTATTTCTAAATTGCTGATAATATGCTCAGAAAAGCGTATTGTGATCGTTTGTATCGCATTAACAATACAATATCTTCAGATTTTCCATCCCTACTTTAAGTAAGTGAAGTGAGCTGTAGGAATGAGCCATTTTGAAGTCCACCTATTCAGCCAACAACAGTTTAGCTCCGCCCACTTATGGTTAATTGTATTAACCATGTATATATATACATGCTGGTATTCAGGGGGTCCCATGCTGACTGGCTGCTAACTCCCTCACCAAAGCGGCTCTGATGCTAGCTTTAATGGCCAGGTCTGGTTTACCAGTTCTGCTTCTGATGATGCGGTCTTCGTCACGTTGAGATCAGCCCTGCTCTGTCTTCAGTTTGAGAAATCAGTAATGATTCACTCTTTCCTGGGACACTGGGTTTTGAGTTTTCAGATTTGTGAATATGTTACAGCATATTGTAGTTTTCCAGGGCATCCTGAGCAGTTACAGCTTGGCCACGAAGGACTGAACCAGTCTGCTACAGGTGGACCAGTGCTGCATCTCTAGTGAAGTATGCCACAGACAGAAGCTTCCTGAGTTTGAGTGCAGCAGGTAAACGATGATCATCCCCTGAATTCGTATTAGAGCATTTGGTTTTCCCTCGACAGCAAAACACCATAACATGTTGATTTATTAGGGAGCCACCATATTATTGATTTTGAGACATTCACAGAGTCCAAGAGGTTAATTAGGTGGTCCTGGACCCCCAACCCATTTTGTACCTTTGTTTCATTCTGGATAGAGACCATTGTGCAGGTGCAGGTACCGTCTGTGGTCTTCAACCCTGCCATATAGATGGACCAGATAGAGGCTGGACACAGCACAGACCAGCCAGCACGGTCATGCAGGTTGACCAGCATAAAAGCATCTGTGTGACAATTTGGGAATCCCCCAACCCGATTTTTTAGTCCACTTGGACCCATTCAGATATCATCTTCTGGATAGAGCTTAAACCATTGTGGCAGATGCCAGTCTCACACTCACAAGAGAAACTTTATTCAGCATCTCCCGAAACGGACCCGAAGAACACTCATCTCCAGGTTTGTGCCTTGTGGGAACATTTCCCCCATTAAGCACTTTTAATACAAACAGGTCTTTGAGTAATACAGCCATTTCCCACTGGCTCCCCTGCAGCTAGAGAATTAGTAGGCCAACACTGCCCCCTAGTGAGCACTGCATGAACTAACACTTTAAAAGACTTCTATGCCACTGTGTAAGAAGCAGCATTGGTTTTTCACCATGTCCTGCAATCAAATTCAAAGCGCTAGTGTGACTGCATCTTATCACTCCATACAACTAAACACACACCTATTTGAACTTCACCTGCACACCCACTTTGTTGGAATGTAAACATGTTACCACACACGCTCTACAACCTTGTTTTAAACCTGTGCCAGCAAATCAGCAGGAACTTAAAGCTGTACTTGAGCACAGTGAAGATATTCACTCTTCAGTATGGCGAGTGCCAAAAACAAAACTATTTATTTAGAAAAATCTTTAATAGAACAGGGATTACTGCTGAACGGCTGTCACTTCATGCTTTATAACCAGCAACAGGCAGGTGCTAAAGTGTGAAATGAGTTTCTATTCTTTCATCAACGTGCCAAAACAGTGCATGATAATCAATCTGGTGGCCAAGTTAATTTCATATGTGCCTAGAAACTGATCAGTCCTACCATTTAGACACCGGTGCATGTTCAATCACCTCAGTTCTTTTTAACCTTGTTGTAATCTGTACCAATTCACACCTGCTGATCAACAACATCAATGTTAAAACAGGAAGAGGACAAAAAGTAATCCCAGACGAGCACTGTGTGTGTGTGTGTATACATTTTATTTGGTCAGCAGATTTATGCCATGAACTCGTATGGGATGGGCTCCAGCAGCTGGGGCTCGTTGTTCTTGGTGCTGACAAAGTGGGCTGGACGAGGGGCAGCAGGCTAGGTTGATTAAAAAGAGGAGGGAGAAAAGCAAAGTGAGAAGAGGTACAGTAAGAAAGGAATTAAAGATAGGGCAAGACCAGTGATGTCACAAAACATCAGGAGAATAAAACGCACACGTTAAAACTCAACTCTACAAGCTTTGTGGTAATTGAAGCCAGCACGACAACTGCACAAAAACTAGTCAAATGTAAATGGCCCATAAGACGACCATAGCTAAAGCTCGTAAAGCATTTAGGACCCTGAAGACATTGGTAGACCAAAGCAAAACTATAAACTATAGTCTTTGCGCTGTAACCATTATATATCACTAAAAGCTCCTATATATTATATATACCTCCCATATAACAGATCTGCTGGACTGGGAATGCAAGCCACACGTACAAAAGGCTTCTTATATAGTAAATCATGTATCATTAAACACTGGATGCCATACCTGGCGCTTCAGCTCCACCCAGGTGTTGGCCTGCTTGGCCTCAGTCTTCCTCTTCTCGTTCTCCTTGACGCGCTGCAGGAAGCTGTCTCTGCTCTTGGAGTGCTTCACATGCTCAATGCGCACATTAATTCTCTTTGCCAGGATCTTGCCCCTTTAAAGGAAACATCACAGTGTCATGGAAACAAACTCCCGGTTAAAGTGTTTCGA
Organism: Prochilodus magdalenae; assembly: GCA_024036415.1. NCBI lineage: Eukaryota > Metazoa > Chordata > Actinopteri > Characiformes > Prochilodontidae > Prochilodus > Prochilodus magdalenae. The sequence goes on along the minus strand of JAMWET010005636.1, from coordinate 198,551 downwards.
GAGCTGACATGAAAGAAATGTGCCCTTATTGACAATCTGGTGTTAGACATGAAGCAGTCTGACCAGGGTTCACAAGGCTGACTGCTCTTCCCCACGTGAATGACCAAGAAGGACACAGAGCGGCCCTTTTGGTAAAGTGAAGATGGGGTATGTCATGTGAAAATGTTAAATATGAACTTAAAGCTCAGAGTACTAGACCTGAACCTGAGTGGACGTTTGCACAGCAGTGCAGTTATAAACTCAAGTAAAAGGTTAATAAAGGAAGAACAAATCAATTGAAGACAAAAGCCTACTGAACACCACACCTGGCATTCAGAAGCTGCCTGTAATAATACTTACTTGACCTGCTTGTTGACAATGATGCCTACAGCATGCTGCGTGACATTGTAAACACGTCCTGTTTTTCCATGGTAGCACTTATGAGGCATGCCTTTCTGAATGGTTCCTGTGCCCTGTTTAAAGAAAGGACATTAATGATGAGTAGAGCAGCAAAAACAACTTAAAGTTCAGCTTGTAAACACTATTATTTGGCAAATAGCGTTATTGTTTTTAATACTTTTCATTATTTAAATAATTAATCACAAGGCTGAGATCGTGTTTGAGTGCAAGAGCTTTCTATTGAAAAGTTAAATACATTTAATAAACTGTAATATTAAATGTTGAGCAACATCTGGTATTCAGCAGCATGAAACTACATCTGGTATCGTACTGAAATTCTATAATTCAAGTCGAGTATGCATAATATGAGCTAATAAATCAGGTAAACAGGACACGAGGGTTGCTCACCTTGATATCAACGATATCTCCTTTCTTGTAGATGCGCATGTAAGTTGACAGAGGAATTGGGCCTGCAGCAAAAGAGAAGTTTATTGAATTTCTGCATCCAGTAAACCAATTATGCAAAGATTGAAGGAAATATATTTAGTATTTAAGCTTGGAAGAGAACTCACCATGCTTACGGAAGGGCTTGGCAAACATGTACCTGGTTCCCCTCCTCTTGCCTCTTGTGTTCGTCATGGTGCTTGATTACTGCATAAAGAGGGAAAAAAAAGAAAAAAGAGAAAGATTTAAGCCAGGCATGTCTGAAATAAACAGTCCAATAGTAAACCACAGGGAAACAGTATGTGATTTACCTGCATAACAGTAAGGTATTCAGTAATAAGGGTCCCACAATACCAGAGACTTAAATACTTTCACTGCATTTTAGTCAATTGTATGTATGTATGTATATACACACATGACATGAATCCCCAGAAGCCTAACAACCAAGACATTCTTAATCAAAGGCCTATTCAACAAGATACTGTGATCAGTGTAGATATTAACAGGGGTGATGGGAAAAGCATTTTATAAAAATATTTTGCATGCCAATATTGTATAAATTCAGACATCAACTATCAATATTTCCATTAAGCTACAAGGCAGTGGATTCCTATGCGAGTGTAATAGCACACAATTGTCCTTTTGGGTCATTTTACAACTAATAAATCACATTATCAGTACATCAAGCTAGTTATAGCAATATAGAGCATATCACAAAAACGCAGTACAATACTCAAGTATCAGATTAATACTGTATTGTGGGGTCTTTCCCATGACTTCCACCACTAATTCTTATTTGATATATTTTATTAATATGTACCCATTTAAAACCACATACAGTGGTCACCTCAGTACACTAACTTTAATGTATAATCCTCACAATTCAAGCTAATTCTGCAGTCCTGATCCATATCAAAGCTCAGTTCACTCAAGACCTTGTTTGACAAAGTAAGACTTTCTATTGGCTCATAATTTGGATGGGACATAAGCTGTCATATCATGTAGCTAACGGCTTCACACTCTACACCTAAACGTCAAAGAATATTGAAGTCCTCAGGTTAATCACCAGAGGCAGATTTATCAGGTTTTCTGTTTATATGCCAGGATGGAGAATAAGAGCCCTGGAAGGGCCTTTACCATCAGTGGAACTTCGGCTCCTATTGACTGAACTCGCTTGTCAGATAAAACGCCGTTACCGGACTAAAGATTAGCAAAGAAAACATACTATTGTCGTCTATCAGGTCGCGTAATAAACCATACAACCTAGCAGATCACGGAAGCGCAAACATTTGAAACATTTTCACGTTTTGGGGGAGAAATATCACCGAAATACGCTCTTTACTTCAACCCACATGGGAGCCACGCGAACACCACACAGCACAAACTGACCATTTATCGCTCCAAAACACAATTTAACTACACTTTTCTAAGCCAACACATGACAGACAAACATATTACACTCTTATAGACGGTTACAGATCAGTGTATTTACAAAAAAACTATGTTTTAATTACAAAATTCAGGAGCGCTTCTTACCCCGGTAACGTGCAAGATGGCGGGTAAGAGCAGAAAGAGAACGGTGGGGTCCTTCGACTCGGCCTTGTGAGAGACACAGGAGTCCGTGTCATCTGCCTGAACTAAAACAATAATATCATCTCCAAGAGTGTTCACTTTGGCGGCGCTGTTTAAATATCCGAATGTTGTTGTGGCTTGGAATAAATATGTAAACTGTATAAACTTATTTAAACAGATGTTATGATTCACAATAAATCCATCAAGAACAGAATATTCGTCAATATCCAAACCGTCTCAGTTAAATGTGAGGGGGTTACAGCCACAAATGAAACATTTAACAACAATATTATGTTTATGGTGGTATATAAATGGTATATAAGTGAGATGTTTGAATATACTTTGTGATTTTTAAAAATGTTTTTCTAATCCCGAACACTAAGACCTGGCGGGGCGACTCGTCGTCTTCGCCTCCGCGCAGCGTTTGGGTGGAAGATGGCGCTGGGCGAATGGAAATCCTAATGACAGTTTCCAAATTCGCCTCTTTTTGTACCATGGTGAGTAGATTTTAGCCTAAACCTAGTCTGGATCTCTTCGACGGTCTGGTATTCAGTGCATAACTGCATTTGCTGTCTGTATTTGGGCTTTAAGAAAGGTCAGAACGGTGCCTGTCTGTTCGGGGTTGCCAGATTGTGGCTCGGTTTTGCAGCTCTGAGCTGCGCTCTCTATCATGTTTTTCCACCTAATAGCGTTTTAAGCTGGTTTTGGGGGCCGAGGTTTAACTAAACCCCGCTGCTAAGCCTGCTTGATGCCTCTTGATTTCACAACTCGCGTGTGATTTATTTGACCCAGTAACCGCAAAGCGGAGCTCTGCGGTTTGGGCTCCGCCAGACAGACACTCTGAGCCCGAGCTGGAAGGGTTTGTATTAGCTTTATATTTGGATGGCTGGGAATGACACCTGAATGACAGGATAGTGGATATCGTTGTAGGAGTCAGTTAAAATGGGCTGTAAAAGGGAATTATGGCAGCTGGTGCGATGTGGTAGCAGGCAGCAATCAAACTATATGGTAATAGGCGTTAATCTGCCATGCTGCTATACTGCTTAGCACGACATACACTATAGCTATTGCGTTTAAAGGACCCATAGCCCACATTCCCTTGTATATTTACTTTACCCAAGGCTTCTTGCAGAGTGTGTGTGGTTATATGAAACGGTGGTAATAGATTTTCACATGACCAGCCTCTAATAGAATTAAACAGGAGTCCTGTCTGTTTAAATGGACGTCATGCATTGCATCTCCTTCAGAAACAGCAGTGAAACCTGAAACACTCTTTATAACTTCAGCCACAATGGACAGGCCTGAGCTGCCCTGGTCTGTAAAGCTGACTGTATGGAGATGCACTGCTTTTTTGGACTACATTTTGCAAATAATGCTGCGTTCAAGTGGTTCCGGAAACTGGAAAATACCAGTTGTCCCACATGGAATATGCACTCTAGTCATATTAACAAATGGTAAACTCGGAACTCCAAATGATGCCCAAGTTTACAGGATGTGAAGTGACCTTTAACCTTTGCATGAGTGAAAAATCGTAAACATACAGTGAATGTGAAAGATAGCTATATAACTTAGGAGCTTCCATAAGACCCATGTGCTTTTTAACACACAGCAAAGACAAAGCAGGATATATATATATATATATTTTTTATCTTCTCCCTTTATTTTTACCGTGTGGTGGGTGTAGCTACAAATAAGCTCCCGAATGGAGCTCAGTTGTATTTACTAGTTAGCCATCTATTATATAAAGCCTTTCCATAAGCACCTGAACACGGCAGCATTAGTTCTGCATATGAACTGTAAGGACTTCAAGCCAAACTTCATTTAACCGACTACCAGTGATGAACAACATGCCCAGCTCCATTGCTTGTGTAAAAGTAAAGGTACTCATGGCAGCGCTGAAAGATTCAGTGTTCTTATATTGAAATCGCAATTTGAAGGAGTTTTTTTAAATCGCAAGAGCCTCAATTATTATTATAGTCTCATAGTCTGTTTATTATCACTGTTAATATGGTGTAAGTTTCATGTTAAGAAATGTAAGTTAATAACATAGAGCTGGTAAACTGCTTTTAAATGAATTTGACTAATTAGAGGAAACCAAACATCCATGTAATGTGACATCATAAACAACTAGCAGACTGGATATGTCAAATGTTCAAGCCAGCAAAACTATATTCTGGACTTGGTCCAATATTATACCAATACAAGTGAAAGTTGTCCTTGAGTCCTTGAGTTTTACTTCATGCCCAAGTATCAGTACAGTTACTGTCTAAAGTCAAGACATGAACGATAAGTTGTCAGAATGCATTTATAGAACGTATTGACTCTACAATCGCCTACTAAATGCATTAACTTGCTCCTAAGACCTGAATCATACAAAGCTTATGAGATATGCTGCAAAGCCTGTAGAACAAAATGAAATGGACAGAAGTTAAAAATCAGTAAATGAAACAATTAAATAAAAAAAATACCAACCATGGACTTCAGATACGGCCATGGCTGCTCTGGTGAGGAGCCTTTATCTTTATCGTTGTCATCTTTATCTGTTGAAGTAGTCGTCGTCGTTGCAACCACCAAGTTCAACTGTTCAGAAAATGCTGCGCGCACTTTGAACTTGACTGATAGCGTAGGGCTTTGCGGTGATTGTTTTTCTCATGTGATTAACACAGTATGATCCATAACACTATAGATCTTTTGGAGCATTGAGTAATGAGGATCTTCTTAGACATACAGTAGAGTTAAAGTGTGAAGTTCCCAAAAAGTCATACTCGGGTAAAGCCCGGATACTTGAAACCCCAACCAAGTTCAATACTCAGGTAGCTGTACTTTGTTAGTCCACCCCTGCACACCACTATATCAGGATCATAAAATGGTAGCTGACAATTAATTGCGGTTAATTGCACTTTCTTTATCTCCTTTTTGTTCATGATATGCTATTACAGGACGAGTCACTAAATGACCTGATTAGCCGTCTTGCTTCGTAAGTAAGCTAGCTCACTGGGCAAAACATTACTCACCCGTTACTGAGGCGTACCTAACAGTGCGTAATACCTCCACAAGCTCCAGAAACAGCTGTGAGTGGATTTGGCACGGACTGGACAAGTTTCTGGATGTGGGCCACGTCAGTGTTCAAAGAACTGTGCAGTCGGGCCAGATATGGTGGATGATTTCCCCCTTGGGATTGACTGGTTATTGAAGGTAGCCCCACAGATCTTCAAGAGGAGTCAAATCGGGGACTTTGTGGGACAGCCCAGATGTGTCAATGCTCCTGAATGTTCAACATGCCAATCAGTCATGTTTGCAGGCCTGTGAATGCTAGCATTGTCATCTGGGAATACAGGGATAGGAATAGACATAACATAGGAATGTTGAGTTCCTCAGTAAGATGATGATGAGCAAAAGGCAAAACCTGGTTGTACAGCAGCTCAATGTAGGCACTGTGGTTCAAATATACTGCCACCTCAACCAAATAAAACACCCCCCGAACATCACAGAGGGGACTGTGTTTCTGTCTGGGTAGCTTAGCTCCTGGCGAATTTGAGCTCACACAAACAGGCATCTCTCATCGCCACCCTCCCTGCATCTTACAACAACGAATGGGTTTCCAGCTTTTTATTATTTACATGTTTTTGCCTCAGTGCCATGGATGAAACTGCACCTAGTTCACTCACTGTTTGTCACGCTGAAAACGTGTTTGTGAACGCTAACAACCATGGAAAACGATTGCAGCCAGCTCATTCAGGTGCTTGTGTAATGACTGTGACAGGCTATGCACCACATCAGACTCCTGTTTCAAGAAAAGCGAAGGGAAATTTGCTTTTCCATCATATGGGACCTCCAATGTGTAGAAATTGTTGGTTTAGTTTGTGGCCACAAGTCCATAAAAGTGACCACAGATGTTTTAATTTCCCAGATCCGGTGTGTGCTCCGTGTAGAGGACAGGTTTTTGTAGTATGGAGATCAGGCTTTCTCAGGCCTGGGCCTGGTGGCTCACTGCTCTGCACAGTTTAGTGTTTTCTCTGCTCCCAACACACCTGACCCAACTAATCAACTCATTAACAAGCTCTCACTGAGTTGAAGTGGGCATCCTGAAGTCAGGAAATGTGCAGGACAGTGGAGCTCCAGGACCAAGGTGGGGAAAGACTACTGTAGATGGCGGCACTGATGAGCATGGTCACAGATGTAGCTCATATTTGTGGTGATGCGTTTAAAGCTTTTAAAGCTGATTTGGTTTTGTGTGTGGCCCGTTGTCTGGATTTGGAGTATTATACACCGCACCTAGCTCTGATTTCTGTAGCCTGATAAAAGGCGAATCCATCAACTTCTCAAAATCCCTGCATTCAGTGCTGATTCAGTTATTGGATGGAAAATCGGAAGTCATTTTTAGAGATCTATGAAGTCCACTGTATCAGTTGTCTTGACAGTGGTGCTGATGGGAACTGGGGATCACAGTATCCACCATGCAAATCTATGACAAATGACCTGTGAACTTATTTATATGTAAATGATGTAAACTGTTTTGCCTTGAAATGCCCTGTATGTACCTCTAAACTCAGATACTGAACAGTTTTTCACAAACTACCATTAAGTCTCCACAGCAGGACGCCTATTTGTATCTCTTTAATTGACCAGCTTTTAATTAGGTAGCTTTTAAAGGTATCAAACTCTTCTGGTTCCCATCACCACCATTGTAAAAAACAAGGACTCAGGAGATTCCCCTAATGCAGAACATTTCACACCAAACCACTCTGAATGGCCATGTACATCTTAACCATGGAATTTTGGAGGAATTTTGAAGAATAATCAATGAAATTCCTCTTAATTCCCAAGAAAACTGGAATTCTGAAATAGTAAATGCATTTTAGTTTAAGACTAGGTTAAGCCCATGTCTGAGAAACAGGCACCGAGCGCTGCTGCCATGTTTTTAGAGGCGTATTTTACTGCCTGTGTATTGGACGGCGTGTGCGTTTGATTTGGTTAAGGCTTTGCCTTCTCAAACATCAGTTACCCTTGTTTATGTTTCAGGGCGCCAATGCCTCCGCTTTGGAAAAAGAGATTGGCTCGGAGCAGTTCCCTGTCAACGAGCACTACTTTGGACTGGTCAATGTAAGCAAAAGACGTTTACATTTGTCACCCGTCGTCTTTCCACAGCCTTAAATTTGTTTCCCTCTGGCTCTGTTTGGGTCTTTGCTTACGGTGTGGGTTTTGACCCGCAGTTTGGAAACACCTGCTACTGCAACTCCGTGCTCCAGGCTCTGTACTTCTGCCGGCCGTTCCGGGAGAAGATTTTGGCGTACAGGAGCCAGCCGCGGCGCAAAGAGAACCTGCTCACCTGCCTGGCCGACCTGTTCCACAGCATCGCCAACCAGAAGAGGAAGGTGGGGGTCATCCCGCCGAAGAAGTTCATCACAAGGCTGCGGAAAGAGAACGGTAAGCAGTTCGGCGGGTGAGATGACGGACGATGGGGGCGTATAGGCGAGTAATAAGCAGGCACACACGAAAGTATTAATGGGCATGAATGACTGGGAGGACGTTCACTATGTATTAGCGTTTAAAGGACGGAATGTTGATGTGGATAACTTACTGGCCAGGAATGTTTAGACATGCAAGGACATGCCTGCGATAACAGCATTCTGGATTTGCTTCACCATGAATTCGCATATACATCTATTACTGTGCCCTGTCACACGGTACATAAACAAACACGGTATGCAAGGTATCAGGGGGCAGGATGCAGCAGCCAACAAGCAACGTACTGCAGAGACTGTATTCATGACCTACCTGACCCCTAAGTCCTGTCCTTCCATCCTGCTTGTATCGCGTTTCTCTGTACTCGTGTTATTGTTGAATGCCTTTGAATAGTTTGTGGCGTGGGGGTTGTGGAGACGCCGCTGGTTTAAGGCACGCCGCCTCTGGGTATAATTTTTTGCGTGTAGTTTTATTAACCAAGGATAAACTGAGGATTAGCCCTGGGTTTTGTAATTACATTACAGCAAGGTTTGGTCAACATTGCCCCCCTCGTGTCTCCCCCTGCAGAGCTGTTCGATAACTACATGCAGCAGGATGCACACGAGTTCCTGAACTACCTACTAAACACTATCGCTGACCTGCTCCAGGAGGAGAGGAAGCAGGATAAACAGAATGGAAAGCTGTCCAACGGCACACTCGATTCACAAAAGAGTAACGGCACCCCACCAGCCACCACCTGGGTGCACGAGATCTTCCAGGGCACGCTGACCAATGAGACGCGCTGCCTCACCTGCGAGACGGTAACCCCTGTCTTCTAAAGAGTATAGGCAATAGTACATGACAGCAAACTGTACAGCTGTGGCTGTTTCATATTAGAACCGTAACATATAGATTACGACTTCATGTCAATGAAACATCATTGATAGCATTTAGCTGACGCTCTTATCCAGAGCGACCTACAAGGTTAATCATATTACAGGTAGGCCAGTGTAGTGTTAGGAGTCTTGCCCAAGGATTCTTATTGGTGTAGCACAGCATAGTCACCCAGACTGTTATTCGAACCCCAGTCTCCCACTGGGGTGGCTCCCTGGTGGGTAGTGGTCGTATCCGCTGAGCTACACCAACCACCAACCACATCAGTAGTTAGTGTGGGGCAACAGATAACACCACTAACTGCCCAGAAGCTGTGACCCCATGTGAGGGACTGGGGTTTCATTCCTGGTTTGGATGCCTATGCTGGGCTACACCAATGAGAGTCCTTGAGCTGGATTCCTAACACCACACTGGCCTACCTGTAGAATGATTACCATTTTAAGTTGCTCGGGATAAGAGCGTCGGCTAAGTGCCATGAACATTTACAGACGTTTGTTTTAAGCATGTGCAGCATGGAGAACCAGACTAATAACACTATGGTGAAAAGATAGGATTGGTCTGGTTTGTGTGAGTCTGTTGTCTGCTGACGGTTCTGTGACTGATTCCCACTGACTGTTTGAGTTTACTACACGCCTGAGTGGAACAATGCACATGTTTTTGATCTGATAACGTTTTTGTTTGTGAAGTCATTACTCAACAGTATTTAAAGAGCTGAAGTCTCCAAATTGCAACTCGACTTGCAACTCGTAGAGGGCATTTACTTGTTCACTATGACTTTATAAAAAATGTTGTATCATAATCTGTGGTTTAAAAACAATTACGAACGTAATCAAAGTGCTGCATGCAATTAATATATACTGTTTAGACAACAGTGATGCCCAAAAAACAGAAAGAACGGAAAGAAAGAAGGTTGGTTGCACTCCATTTGTATGCAAACCTGGCAAAGCTTTCAGAAAGTTCTGTATAATGTCTAAACACTAATGAGAAATATATATATATATTTGTTTTTTTAAATGTTACGGCTTATTGTTCAGCTGTGCACCCCTGCGTGATTTTACATAAAGAAAGATTTTTCAGTTTCAGTCATTCATTCAGTGAACTGGTTTTTGGCTGTGACTCCCAGTGGCGTGTAGGCCTCCAAGAGCATTTTCAGTTTCGAGTTTTCGACACAGTGGGTCCATACTGCTAGTTCTATCTGGGTGCAGCAAACGGACCTGTGGTCCTCTTAGAGAGCTGGTCTGCAGCATGTGTTCAGACTTGCCTTTGAGTTAAGGATTGGTTTATTGGCACATCAGTTCTCCTCGTTTTCCCTCATTTCTACAGGATGGTCCTGTAATAGTGTGTGGCCCACAGCCCCTGCAGGGTGCAGGAGTGGGCTCTACATCATCACAGGTCCAAACACTAAATCTGTGTAGAGATGCAGAGCACAACGAATGAATGGCCATTGAACTGAACTGCAGTCTTGTCTTATTAAATGCAGTAAAAGTATAATATTTCAGTTCATTAAATTCATATGATAAATCCTATATTAAATAAATGAAATGCATGTTATCAGGTGTGTTTTATTAAATGCGTAATGCTGAGAGTATCAGACAAGCTGCGATTCTCGTGACAGGCAACATAGCTAAAAACTTTCTAAATTGAGAATGGCAGTCATCTGCAGAGTTGCTTGCATGAGCAAACCGCTCGTCATCCCGGTTTGAGTGTTGGTAGTGAGTCTGTGGTATCGAATTTAACAAGGGCGTAGACCTGAGCGTGAAACACTCGAACGTTGGATCTCCTGATGATTTTGTTACATGTGATTGGCTTTATCATGAGTGTACGTCTTGTTCTACGTCTTGTTCTTCTCCCAGATAAGCAGCAAAGATGAGGACTTCTTGGATTTGTCCGTTGACGTTGAGCAGAACACTTCAATCACACACTGCCTCAGGTTGGGCTCTTTCAGTGCACACATGCATCCTAATGCAGCCGCTCTTAGCCTCAGCGCTCTGCTAACTACAGGACATTTCCTCTGTCTCTATAGGGGATTCAGTAACACAGAGACCCTGTGCAGTGAATACAAATACTACTGTGAGGAATGTAGAAGTAAACAGGAGGCACACAAAAGGTGAGAATTCCTCCTCTGAAATGAGTCACAGACAGACTTGATTGACCAATAATGAGAGTCTTTGTGGCACCTTGCATTAAACGTTGTTCAGAGGACACGTTGCAGTTGTGTTTTTGCATCTGAAGTGTTGAAGCTTAAGTTAATGGTCCAAAATGTAAAATTAAAATCCTAAAAATGTACAAATAAGGATTCATTTCTTTTACATTCTGTTGTTTAAAGTTATATTGTAAATAATTTACACAGGACACTTTGGGTGAAGGAAACACTTGAGCCTAAAATTCACTTGAGATGTTTTATGCGAGTGTCCCCTGGACGTTATGTTGGATTTAAGGGGTGTAATAATTCAGAATGTTTGATTTTGATGTCTTTTGATGAACTGGTTTAATTTTTTGCCTCGATACACGCATTTCCAGAAAGATCTGAACCGTCCTGTAAAAACATATAGGCCGGGTACATCGTATCGCAGGCTTTGTTCTGACAAGAAATTCTAAATTCAGAATCTGATTTCCAGTTAAAGAAACTTGAAGCTAAATGTGTTGTTTTTGCTTTTTATTATTCGTCTGTCTGTTGTCTGACGGAACACTAAGCACGATTCTGGATAAGGACGTCTGCTAAATGCCTTAAATGTGAATGTCTGTGCAGGATGAGGGTGAAAAAGCTACCCATGATCTTAGCCCTGCATCTGAAGAGGTTTAAGTATATGGAGCAGCTTCAACGCTACACTAAGCTAAGTTACCGCGTGGTCTTCCCTTTGGAGCTCCGTCTCTTCAACACATCCGGAGACGCAACCAATCCTGAGAGGCTTTACGACCTGGTCGCTGTGGTGGTGCATTGTGGGAGGTTAGTTTTGATAGTATGATTATTCTGAATTGTTTCAGTGCGGTATAAAAGCACTGGTCTGGAGTTTTTGAGTCCTACTGAGTCGCTGATGTTCTGCTGTCATCTGATTGTCTTTACAGTGGACCCAATCGCGGGCACTACATTGCAATTGTAAAGAGTCATGACTTCTGGCTGCTGTTTGATGATGACATTGTAGAGGTAAGAAAAGGAGTCAGTAAATCAGGGGTAAATTGGGCTGGAGGAGGTTATGTGAACAGGAAGTGGAGCTGATCTCCAGTATAATAATTTGATGGGAACATGATTATCTTCTGGATATTTTGTGGGATGAATTTTACTCTTTAATCTGATAAACTAACCGACGTCCCTGGGCATTACCCACAGCGCCACTTTCAGTGTTTCTGTCTATAGCTACCAAATTATCTACAGTAAGGAAGTGGAAAATCAAAGAGGAAAAGCAGGGATGGGGTGATGGTGATAATATTATTAAAAGATATACAGAAAAGGGGGCTTCAAACAACGAAGCAAAAGAAGGTAGACCATCTTAAATGTGCCTTCAGCTAAACAGTGGTAGCCATAGATATGTTTTTCAGGGCCGATACCAGTGCTTATCATTAGCAACCAGGGACAGGGATAACCAATATTTGGGACTAATATTCATATATCAGAGATTTGATATTCGCAATATAAAAATATACAATAATGCAACACTTATTAAAAATGCAAAATTGCTAAATTAATATTAAAATAGTGTAGAAAATAAAGTTCTAAGCGCTGTGAAAAGCCCAGATACAGGCTGAGCGCCACGCAAAGGCCAGATACGGGCTGAGCTCCAGTAAAGCCCAGATACCGTCCGAGCACTGGGTAAAGCCCAGATATGGCCCGAGGGCCATGTAAAGCCCAGATACGGGCTAAGCGCCGTGTAAAGCCCAGACACAAGCTGAGCGCTGGGTAAAGCCCAGACACAAGCTGAGCGCTGGGTAAAGCCCAGATACGGGCTGAGCGCTGGGTAAAGCCCAGATACCGGCTGAGCGCCACATAAAGCCCAGATACGGGCAGAGCGCTGGGTAAAGCCCAGATATGGGCCGAGCGCTGTGTAAAGCCCAGACACGGCCCGAGCGCAGCGTAAAGCCCAGATACAGGCTGAGTGCTGTGGTTCATTTAATGGAGGCAACTAAACCTGAGTTTTCTCGAGGTTTAAAATCTATTAATCTATTAATCTATTAATTAAGAGTTAAATGTATTAAAACTAAATCACATATCGGTATTTAATAGTCCACGTGATAAAAGATAAATGGAACAATGTTGGTCCCATATTGTTAGTGCCCAGGAAAGAAACTCAGTTCTCCTACTTCCTGCATCCTGGTTTAACCGCCCAGTATGTCCAGTCTTTAGAAACTGACCCCTGTGTGATGTTCCTAAGCTTTTGTTAATGCTGTATTTTGTTTTGTCTCTTTCTGCAGAAAATTGATGCCCAGGCAATAGAAGAGTTCTATGGACTTACCTCGGAAATCTCCAAGAACTCAGAGTCGGGCTACATTCTCTTCTACCAGTCTAGAGACTGAAATTGTTCAGAAGTGTGCCCTCTCATGGACACCTGGGGAACAGGCCTGCCCTGTTGCATCCCACCTGAGCAGGCTGGCTCAGTTAGCGCAGCTCCGCCAAACCCCACTCCCCACTCTCACTCCTACCTGTCCCAGCCTTCTTCCCCATAAGTCTGCTGCGGCAGTCTGGACACAAAGCAGTTACGAGGTTGTTTGAACGTGGTGTGAAGGTTGTGTATACATTGTGAGAATGTTTCATCCCACTGACCGAGTCGTCATAAAGCAGAAACGTGTTAAATGTAACAGGTTGTACGATATGACAGGCGTCAAAACTGTCCTTTCATGCTGCGACCTTTCTAAAGCCTGTGAGTTTGATTTGACCAAAGGCTTGTGCATGGGGAAATGGGGGTGTGTCCTAAAGAGAGGGGAGGGGCTAAAAGCTCAAAATACTGGGGGGTTTGTGGGTTAAGTATTTCTACCTTGTACAGAGTGGTATTTGTATAAATATTAAGAAATTATAATATTCCTGATATAGGTGAAAACAAAGATTGAATCTGAAAATATGTATAACACTATGGTGCACTTTTGATACAGTTTTGTAGGTGTTGGCAGGTTAATGTGAGGGTTTGCTTGAGACGGCCTGTTGTGAAATAATTTTCTGTTTTAAAGAAAAAAAGAAATAAAGTGTATAGTTCAAGATGTATATATGTTAGTATTTTGAAAATGGAATGTATTATTGGGGGTGAGCGATTGGAATCGGCCTGAATCAGATTTTTTTGTTTGTTTGTTTTCAGATTTATTTTTATTTTGGCTCATCTGTGTTACAATTTTATGACATAAATAATATTACCTACATGCAAACCTGTCATCTTCCACCATATTTTGAATGCTGAATCATATCAGTTTGAAGAGTTTTCGTTTTCAGGATGTGTGGGCGGGGTCTACTTCCAGCAGAGAAATCTATGACTGGCTTTATACAGTAAAATTCGTAAAATTTGAAAATCGCATGAAACCAAAATGCACCTCAGTCACATAACATCGTGTCCTACAACTCATTTGAAACTTAGCCAAAGAAGTTGTAACTTCATGGAGCAAGTTTGCTGGTATTTTTTTAAATGTTCTTTCTCACTTAGTTTTGGTTCCCAAAACAACAAACGTATCTATAACCAGCTGCGTTAGCTTCCTGGCTAATGCTAACATCTGTTTAACAGCTGCTTGTGCCACAGATTCTTTGTTATCTATCTTTTATCATGATGTACCCAGCTAGATCTGGTTTCTCCTTACTTGACACCCCTAATTTTACACTGATTGTAACACAAACATGACAGAGAATATCACTGCTGTCCAAATAAAAATGTGTATCTCCAAAATGGCAGCTTTATAGGAGAAGGCAAAAACCTAATTTAATTTCCTTGTAAGTCAATGGAACCAGATTTTTTTCCCAAATGATTTTGGGCAATTTCTGTTGGTCCATTTATCATGAAATTTTCATGCAGAGTTAATGTTAACTCATTAAAGAGGATTAAATGATGCATAAAAGTAAAAATGAACAAAAATGGAGATACGTGTTTTTAAAAATTAAAAAAGAAAAAAAAAATATATATATATACACATACAGGGGTTGGACATTGAAACTGAAACACCTGGTTTTAGACCACAATCATTTATTAGTATGGTGTATGGTGAAGGGAGAGTTGAGGTGCACATTTAATTCTGGTGTGCATTGCAGTATGTTGAGCAGAACTGTGCTCTTACCTGCTAATTGAACCTTCAATGTGCAATTAATGAAGATTGGCCACCAGGCTGGTCCAATTTAGCCATGAAACCTCCCACACTAAAATGACAGGTGTTTCAGTTTATATATATATATATATAGTAAGACATACATTGTATCAAATATATTAGCTGCTATTTTGCCTAAACACTGGACTCATTTCATGTGCTGCAGTTTTTGGACATTGTTGCATGCAACTTACAACATGCAACTACTTTCATTGTCCTTTCCTACAGATTATAGTCGTAATTCAGACAATTTTAAATTGTTTTTATGTTTTAACCAAAGTGAGCGATGCATTTAGTCTTAATATATTTTTTTATAATATATTATATAATATATTATAATTTATAATATATTTTATAATATTAATATATAAGTTTTCTGATAATGGGGTAAATAGCAAATAATCATTGCTAGTAATTAAGACAGTAATCTTCTATTTAATTTGCCTCTGAAATTGGTGTAGAACATTAATTAATTTCTGCATTGAGAGTTAACTTATATGTAACAAGTGGTGATCAGCAGGGCCCAAGCACCATTTGGATCCAGTGGAACACATATAATGTAAAGCCTTTTTAGAATGGCCTCTATTTATAACAGATGCAGAACCTCAGAAGACGACGGCTGTCAAAGACCATACACATTGTCCTGTAGACCTTGATATGGTAAGCACCAACATCGCTTCTCAAACTTTATGGATATTACATGCCACCTTGAGGGTCAAGTACTTGCCTTATTCCAAATGGTGCGCTTGCCATCTTGCGGTCCTCATTTACGTGAGGCTGTAGGGGGTCTCATTTATCATTTTGGTGTTCTCCGAGTGTGGCCTTCAGCAAGGACGGCATCGTTGAACTCAGCAGCCTCTTACCCGTAATTCCCTAAGATACAGGTGAGAACCATCAAAGAGGTTAGGAAGATATTTAAGTATGCCATTTGTTGATGAGTTGAACTTGTGATGGAGCCGTGTTGTGCTTATAATCTGAATTGAGCCACCCACGCCGTTCGAGGCCTGCGTCAGCAGAAAGGTCAAATGCTGCTTATTTTCTGAATGACACTTTGGCTTGCTCGGTGATGACTCACTGAGGAATCTCAGTGGTCACTCGAGGCCCACTACGGCTGCAAGCAGTGCCTGTTAGAGGCTCGGTTTTTGAAAGGTACTTGCATCTTACTTTTTGATCCTGATGTTCTTATAATGTTTGCAGGGTTTTATGAACCGAATACAGTCATAATGCATTTTTACATGAGGTCTCTTTTGTGCTTACAGTCAAACAGACTGTTTTTCCTGCTGTGCCTTAAAGTCTGATATACTTGACAAGGCCATCCCAATTCAGGAAAAACTCTCGGAACCTGACAGGTGGTCCAGTCATTGCAGCAGGTTTACTAAGTACCATTATTTACAGAGAGTGGGCCTTTTAGGGGGGCAGTGTCACTGTACTGCATGACCTCAAGTGGGCTATCTCTTTTATAAAGAAGGTGACCAATACAATATTATATGACACTGTCCCATAAAAAGTGATTGTGAAAACAATTAATAGTTTCCTTCCCCAAGCAACATTAACAATATGTTATCGTTGCTAAGCATAAAGTTGCTAAGTTTAAAAGCTCAAGGAGAATTCCACCAATTTTCCAAAATTTCTGTTTACTCCAATGGCTGAGCCATTCAGAGTGATATGGTGTGTAATAGCTCACTCCAGAGAAGCTTAGCTCAGGCTGTGACATTCAATGTGACACAATGTGACTACTGTGGACATTCAGAGAGCAGTGACGTCCTCAATGTGTCATCCTGTTAGTGCCGGCACCATTGTCAGATAGCCGTACGATGCAGAAGAACATGCACCCGGACTGTTGCGACGACTGCACTTAACACCACGTCAACGTCGCCAAAGACTGCAGTGGTGTCGTGCCAGACTGTCATGGAGTGACTCAGAATGGCAGCAGGTCACCTTCACTAACAAGTCCCCCTTTTGTCTTGCTGGAGACGACCAACGAATCCATGTGTGGAGGCATCGTGGTCAGCGCCAAGATGAATGTTTGTTGTCACACATCACACGTCCACAAGGCCTGGTGTCACTCCACCTCCACCCCTACCGCACCATCTGCAGGAATTGGGTGAGAATATTAAAGCTGCATGGAATGAATTATCACAGGACACCATTAGAAGCCTATACAACCCCATGCTGAACCGTCTGGCATGTCCAGGCATGATACTGAGAGACACACTACTTCTGTATGTGTAGCTCAATAAATATTATCTATATCAGTCTACATTTATCATCATGTATTGTTCCTGGTAACCTTTATCTTCCTTCCTAATGGCATTACAATCCCACACTTCTATCGGGGTGCAGCAGTTCTTTTGATGATTAGTGTACTTTATACTAATATGTTAAACCAGATGTGTCCGAGCTTGTCTGCAAAGGGCCAGTGTGTCTGATGGTTTTCATTCTAACAAAGCAGGAGCTTAAATGATCAGCCATCTGAAGACCAAGGCCAACTGCTGAAACAAGTGGATTCAGGTGTGCTTCTGTTTGTTTGGTATGAAAACTGGCCCACACTGGCCACACATCAACACAATACAATACAGAATGTATGTATGAATGTTCCTATTAACCTTTATCTTCCTTCCCAATGGCATTGCAATGCACATGCCCTGTATGTATCTCTATGATGAACTAGTAAAAACAAAGTCTCAGGCTTAAACATTTAATGCGTGGGAGCTTTCAGAGGCATCAAACTCCTTAGATGAATGTTATTCTGCATTTCCTGGCAAACCACATTATTAGGCTGTGTGAAACAAATATGTAGAATTGCTCTTTAAAAAAGGCTCCACTGTGTCATAATGGTGTGCAAAGGGTTAACAATCCTTGTCAAAGAGTTTCTGCCTAAAAAGAGTCAGTTTAATGTATCTGAAGTCTTCTGATTGATTGTTTAATCAGACAAAGCGAGGTCAGATTTGTGAGGTGCACAGCAGGGTGTGCGATGTGAGGAGCAGGTATTGTTTTACCTGTTCAGTATCTGGGACTGTATCGATCTGTAGACATTCGGGGGCGGTGGTGGGGGGTGGGGGTTATAGAATGTATAGATCCGTGACACATTCTGTTTCAAGAAGTCTAAACAGATGGAGGGGTGTAGATAGATGCAGGGCGTCTAAGGCTTTCAGAGGATGGAGGGAAGGAGGAGAAAGAGGGATGACTGTAGGGGGGAAGTGGATGACACAGATCAGCATGCTGTTAATAGCTCAGTCTCAGAATAGCAGTCGCAGGGGAGCAGTGAAGTGAGCAACTTTCAAGGAAGATGCAATCTGATGCTCGACTTTAGCAAAAACGCTCAGCCAGACACACACACTGACAGGCTGAAACCCAGAGCACTACCTGGCTGTAACGGGTTTAAACTGTGATCCATGTACTCAGCTCCAGGTACTTTAGATGTTATCTGGATGCATTTTGACTGTGGCAAAAGTTAGAGTCCGTCCTCCATTCATTTACTTTCCAACTGGCCATTACATTTTCCCCTTTAAACTGGCCATTTTTCAGCATCAGGAAAAACAAATCAAACAGAAAATATATCCAGCAGAAATGTACACAGCTTCCATGCTTTTCCGGGGACTTGTTTTCCGGGGACCTGTTTTCAGGGGACTTGTTTTCAGGGGACTTGTTTTCAGTTGCTTTAAAGAAATCCACTGGGAAATTATTCCATACCTCCAATTTCAGAAAAAGCCGGTTGCACTTTCGGTCTCACTATCTAGGTAATCTCATCAGTCCATAAATACTTATTCAGTACCTCAGATGTCCAGAAACAGGTGTGTCTTCCTCAGGGGGTCAGCTACACATCCTTTCAGTCCCACAGCAATGTCTTCTCACAGTGGGAGGATGAACAGAAACTGCTGTGGATTTTTTTTTTTCAGATCTGAAACAAGACGCTGTAAGTGCCGTTTATCTGATGGGGACCGTTTTGGTGGTCTGCCAGGTCTTGCAGGTGGTTGCTAGGAGTCCTATTTCCTCTGAAGCTTAACTGAATTATTTCGTACTCAATTTCTGTAACCATTTTCGTTTGTCTTCCCACTTCTTTACACAAGTAGATGATCTTACATCTGCACAGGCTGCATTTGTGAGGAAAGGAATACACTTCATCAGTTCCGTTTCAGTCTTTAACATTTAGTTCCTAATTCCCCTTTTCGAGGGGAAACTGCTTTGCTGTTGTTTATACCTCTCACGCCTCAAAAAAGAGGAGAACCAGCTTAACAAACTTCAGCTCATAGGCCAATAGACTCAGTACTTGAAGAGTATTGTTCTGTATTAGGTTACTATTTCACATTTATCCCAGTTTTCATTGATCACATCTGTGTGGTTTAATATTCCACAAACAGCCGTAATCCACATTTACACGACCATTTTCCAACCTCTCTTTATCTCTGAGCAAACAGGCTGTTTTTGTTGCTGTGCCTTTAAGACTGATACATGGAAATGACCTCTGTCATGACTGTCTGCCCTGCATTGTGCTTCATTTAAAGGTGTCCAGCCTAAAACACTCCATGAATGGATGGGTCTAGGCTGGCACAGGTTAACCATTGGAAATATATATGTATGCAAAAAAATATAAAACAACCCTTATTAAAATGCATGTGGTGTTGAGTGAAAGTAAGTATTACCACTTGAGGCATGTGTCTGTGGACACTGTAGCTATAACTTCCAGTGTGGCTGCAAGGTTTCATACCAAACAAACAGAGGCACACCTGATTCCACTTGTTTCAGCAGCAGTGACTCGGCCTTCAGGTGATTGACTGCGTGGGCTTTGTTGAAGTGAAATCTAGCAGACACTCCGGCTCTTTGCAGACAAGCCTGGACACACATGGTTTAACATGTTAGAAAAAAATACACAGATCATGAAAGGAATAGTTTGAGGATAGGTCTGGTGACACACCTCGCGATGGCATAGTATTTGTGTGTTCAAGGCAAGCTTGAGATGCCAACAGTATGCGGATGAGCGCTGTCCTGGTGGAATAGAGCACCAGAAGATCAGAATCAGAATCAGAATCATTTGCCAAGAACTGGTCTTTGGTTACATCGGGGGCAGTTGTGGGCTGGAGGTTTGGGAACCAGCCTTGTGACCGGAGGGTTGCTGGTTCAATTCCCTGAACTGACAGTAATGACTGAGGTGCCCTTAAGCAAGGCACCTGACCCCCAACTGCTCCCCGGGCACTGTGGATAGGGCTGCCCACTGCTCCGGGTAAGTGTGCACACTGTCCCCTAGTGTGTGTGTGTTCACTAGTGAGTGTGTATGTGGGTGTTTCACTTCACGGATAGGTTAAATGGGATCACTAAGGGATTACAATCTTATAAAAAAAAATCTAGCTCACAGTGCACAGAGAGTGACACCATTTCACACAATACCATACACACACACACACACACACACACTTACCTGTAAACCTTCATCATGTGGAGTTGTAGATGTATATTACAGTGCTGAGTGGAGTGCAGCAGTCAGATACAGATTATGAGTACAGATAATGGAGTGATGTGTGACACGGTTACTAAGACAAATAAGATAAATTAGGAGTGCAGTACAGCGAGAACCAGAAGTGAGAAAAGTCCCAAATACAGGTTGTAATGTGCAGTGTTGTGTTCAGCTGTTCATGAGTGTGATGGCGTGTGGGAAGAAGCTTCTCTGTAGCCTGGTTGTTACGATGCTCATCTGGCTAAAGCGCTGGCCTGAGGGAACACGCTGGGACGGGTAATGGCCAGAGAGTGATGGATCAGTGATGATCTTCTCATCCCTGGTTCCGGAAACGTGCAGATCCAACAGTGTGGGTAGTTTGACTCCAGTGGTCTTCTCTGCAGACCTGGTGATGCGCTGCAGTCTGTGAGTGTCCTGTTTGGTGGCTGAGCCCCCACACTGTGATGGATGTGGTGATAACAGATTCTATGGTGGCAGTGTAGAACTGTACCAGCCGCTCCGGGGACAGGTTGAACTTCCTAAGCTGGCACAGAAAGTACATCCTATACTGGGCTTTCTTATTGATGGAGCTGATGTTGCAGTCCCACTTCAGGTCCTTGGTGATTGTCGTAGCCAGGAACCTGTAAGACTTCACAGTCATCACAGTTCTGTCCAGGACGGTGAGTGCTGGAAGGTTTGGGGGCTTCTCCTATAGTCCACTGTCATCTCCTCCTCATCCTACTGACCAAGTTTCATTCCTGTCTGTTGATTCCTTCTGGGTGGAGCTATTTTTTTTATATGTGTATATAACAGTATAAAAGATGCCAAAGACTAACTATGGCATAAGCAAAATGTTTCGCCTATGTTATTTTTTCAGAAAATAAAGAGTGATTGTGCAGTAACAGAAATGTGTCCTTGCACAGCAGTTGTTACCAACCCTCCTCCTGGCTTCCTGCAGAGTTGAGCTCCAACCCTAAAAGGATCGATCTGGTCTACCTGGATTTAGGTTGGACGTGAAACCTGCAGGAAGATCTCTGGGAGGAGGGTTGCTGACTGCTTCTCTTTAAAGGAACATAGAAAATCAACAAAACTCTCATGACTGTATATGTGACATTGCTAATTCATTACTTACGGTGACATTGCATGCCTGTTGGTAGCAGATTCACTATCCAAATGCGGTGCCTGCTAGCTAGCTAGCTCACTAGCCTAACTATGGATGCATTTAAAATGGCCTGCTACATACAACTCACATACAAAATCTACCCACAAGTGGGGTGTAGTATGCAGCATGGGATCAAATTAAACATCTGTAGTGCACTAAGGGAGCTACCATGGTGTACCGCATCACATCATGCACTACAACCTCACCAGCTCTGAGCCTGCTTCAACCAGAGAAAATGGTGATGGGTAACACTGGGGTGCAAAGTGACGAGTATAAATGTGGGTGTAGTGATCGTAGTGGGGGGGTTTTCATCAAAATGACCCTCAGAAAGTTAAATATACAGGTCTGAAGGTTAATAAAAGATAAACTCGCTTTAGAGGATCAGTTTTAGAGTGAAATAGCCGAGGGGAGCTAACAGCTAGTAAACTGAGCAGTGTTAGCAGCAGCTAGCTCTAAACAGTGATACGGTAATAACAACTCTGAGGTAAATGGTCATGTGACTGTATTAGTATACTACAGTGTAGGTCAAAACTTGTTACTCTACTGTATACTACACACAGTGTATAATATACAGTGTGCAGTACATACTACTGTAGTATGTAGTGTGCAGTATAGTAGTGTGCCATTTGGCTGCGTCTCAAATGTGTACCACACACTAATACTACACAGTGTATACTATGTACCGTGTCGGTTGAGTTTTTTTTAAACTAAACACAAAAATAATGCATTATTTACTAGAATACATGAATGTTTTACAGGTTGTTGTGACAGATTTGGGTTTAACCCACATTTACACAGTTTCTGGTCACCTTTGCATTGCCGTCCGCCATTTCTTCCGAAATTTCTAGATGTGAGAAGCTTCTCCCTTTCTGTTTCCAGGTGCATTGTGGGACAATAGGGTCCATCATTACCACACTCAAAAACTGACTGCTTGTAAGCGCGCATTGTGGATTTTTTAAGAAAACTCATTATTTACTGCGCAGTTGGGACGCAACCCATGCTAACTAGCTAACTCACTAGCCTAACTACCCACCTGCGTTAGCTACCTACCTAACTACACGCCTCCTAACTAACTAGCTACCTAGTTAAGCAAACAACAGAGAGACACTATGATTTTAGCCAAAGTAATATTTAACTCGGTAAGAGTGAATCAGTGGGGTGAACAGAATGCTACATCGACCGCCCCCGACTCTCTCACTCCCTTCTTCCAGGCGCGTGTGTGCATGAGCGTGCACGCGCTCCTGGGCCACCGGCGGTTTCGTCTTCCAACAACAAGGTGACGGCAGAGCTCCTACCGAACCGGGTGCCTTGCTGGAGACAAGGCCGGTTTTACCCCACCGCCCCTCACCCTCCTCTACCGCCCCCTCCCCCCTTTCCGTCCTCCCTCCTCCCTTCCCTGCAGGCGGCGGCGAGGATGATGCTCGTGCACTCGGGCTCGCGCTGCTAGGCGTGAGGTAAACGGGACCAGAACCGCATGATGGAGAGACACCGAGGCAACGAGGGCATCTGATCGGCCACTTCACGAGCAAAGGTAGGGTGGGCTCGGGGGAGGAAAGGAGAGGGGTGGACTGGAAGCTGGTAGGAGGCAGTTTCTTGTCCGCCAGCTGCTTGTTCGAATGTTCCCGTTCCACCTTAAATGGTGCAGCCTGAGGCGCCAGAATGTAACTGCTGCACCATTTAAGGTGGAACGGGAACATTCGAACAAGGAGCTGGTGGAGAGGAAACCAGCCTCAGCCTCTTTGTAGAGCGGTTATCTGGACAGGCTGAGCACAAAGAGACGATGCAAGATCTTAAATAGACTGGAGGCTGTTGCAGGTGCTTCCCTTGCCGTCTCTGCACGAGTGCAATGCAGCAGTGCCTTAACACGAGGCTTCTTAGCACGAGGTTAATGTTAAGGTGCATCTTCATTACACAGAACGTGCACGAGCTTGATTAGTACAAGGCCTGTCCTTTTATCCATTGATGATATATTACATAGGCTATTATACAGTGGAGCATTATTACATGCAGTGTACATATACCAAGCTCCACCTTCAAGGCTCTACACCTTCCTGTACATTTTCCATTCATAGGGATATCACATTCCCACATTTCCTTCATAATGAGGTGGCTAAATCTGTCTGGGAACAGTGTAATAATAGGCCCTAGTGGTAGTCAATGGAGGACAAAAAGGCCTGTTACCCTATTGTACACGATTATTAAGATTAATAGGATTATTATAACAGCACTAATAATAATAATAACATGAATAATTATAATAATAATAATGGTTTTAAGAGAAAGTGTACTGATGAGGATGACATTTCTGTGAGGAATGTTGTTCTGGTTTCCGTATTGTACATCATAACAGTAGGAGAAACCTTTAAGGTGCTATATAGGACGTTTTCAAAAAGGTCTTATACAGAACCATACATACAGAGAACCATATTCAGAACATTCTCCGCCAGTCCGTAGAACAATTTACCACCTGATGAATCATTTTACCAGGAATTCATGGTTCTCAATAGAACCGTTCCATTTAGTAAAGAACCCCATCTTTTTTCGAGAGTGTAGGTGGCAGGAGGGTGGTAGGAGGTGTAGTCAGAATGAACAGCCGCTCTGATGCATTTCACAGCAGTTCACATTGCTCACGCATGCGGTATATAAGTCTCAGCAACAAGTTCAGCTTTAGTAAATATACCCTGTACTGTATGCTGTGTAGTAGCTGGATCACGTCACAGGTTTGCCACTATTAAGTTGTTCACCTAAAATGTAGTATGTATAATCCATAGCAAAAAAGCAGCATGATATAAACAATATATATCCATTTAATATACATAAAGATTTCATTTAGATGAGACAGAACTGTATGCTACCTGCTATCTGTACTACACAGTCTTCTTTACAAGCTGAAGGAAGCTGATTCATTTTAACCACTTGCTGTGAAATGTCCGTACTCATCAATCAACTGATTAGAGCACATATAAATATGTCCTGTATATTACGTCTTTACATGCACCTAAAACATTCTGGTTAGTGGACTTCATTGACCAATATCTGAAAAGATTATTTTTATTATTATTATTACTCTTCTTCTTCTTATTATTATTATTATTATTATTATTACTCTCATTATTATTATTATTATTATTATTATTATTACTCTCATTATTATTATTATTATTATTACGCTCATTATTATTATTATTATTATTATTACTCTCATTATTATTATTATTACTATCATCATTATTATTATTATTACTCTCATTATTATTATTATTAATTTATTGAGTTATTGAGAAAGGGCTTAGTGTGTGTCGATTCTGTTCTTACCATTCAGAACCACAATTCTTCATGACAGAGGATGTATTTTTATAGCATACATAGGATTTTCATGTATTAAACCATTTATTATGTAAATTAAGCCAATTTTTAATGACTACTAGCTGCTGTTTAATGAATCTGTTCCTTGAATGCTGATTTGCTGTCTTTCTAATGTTTTACATTGTTGTTCTGAAGTACTTGATTATTTATTGCTCATTTATAATATTTTAAGGATGCACAGTGATATTAGACTCATGTTAGTATCATATGCATGGTTTAAACATTTGTTAAGTGTTTTGGGTATCGGACAGGTGATTAGACATCAGTGATGCATCAAACCTATATCTGATGCATTAATCGTAACCTGTAAGAGCAGAACTTTTAGGTGATGCTGGGTTAACACCACTAAGATGTCCGCACCTACTGTATCACACTGGCTAGAAAGATGTAGTCTCAATTTCTACATCTATAGACGCGCACTGAGGAACACCGTCCACTCCATCAGCTCCACATTGGGGCACTCCACAATTGTAGTCCATGTTTCTCTGCATACCTTGTTGTCTCATCTTCACCCAGTTCATCAGTGGTTATGGCTCCCATGGTGGTCCCAGGACCAACACAGAGCAGGTGTAATTTGGCACTGCTGTGTCTGATCCACTCTTACCAGTGCAGCATACATACTATAACACACCACCACCACCACATCAGTGTCTCTGCAGTCCTGAGAATGATCCAACACCCAAATAATACCTGCTCTGTGGTGGTCCTGTGGGGGTCCTGACTACTAATGAAAGGGGTAAAGGAGAGATAACCAAGTATGCAGAGAAACAGATGGGACTACAGTCTCTAAATATAGAACCACAGTGCACCTATAGGGTAAGTGGGGCTGATAAAATTAAGGGTAGACACAAGTGCTCAGTGAGTGTATGTATACGAGACATATTCTATATCCGCATGTTCTCACAAATCCCATATCAATGCCTCTGTCTTCTAAAGTTATGTACTTTATTGATTCTACGATGGCCATTTGACTGCCTATCTGTGCTCTGTCTGAGAGCAGCACAGTGTCGCCAGCAGAGCAGTGCCATCTGGGGCAGTGAGTGGCTGAGTGACTTGCCCAAGGGCACAACCAGGTATACCCAGTCATCCCTGAGATCTGAGCCTCTCCTGACGCTGGCCTACCAGCACTCCAACTACCGCCGTATATACACTTGCTTGATACTGTATACCATGTATGTGTGTGTTTCAGACGGGAGGCACAATGAGTGAGGAGGTGTCGATTGCCCCTGGCTGGCTGACCCCAGACCCCTCATGGGTCAGCAGTGGTGGTGGCAGCATGGACAACATCACAGTTGGGACGTCTCCTCCAGCACCTGTCCTGCCTCCGCTGCCTCCACCCGAGCTGCTGGTGAACCCGTGGGACATCGTGCTCTGCACCTCTGGGACTCTGATCGCCTGTGAGAACGCACTGGTGGTGCTGGTGATCTGGCAGAACCCAGCACTCCGGGCGCCCATGTTCCTCCTGATTGGCAGCTTAGCTCTAGCTGACCTCCTGGCCGGCGTGGGCTTGGTACTGCACTTTGCCTTCGCCTACCTGCTGCGTTCAGACTCTGCCCAGCTGCTGACTGTGGGTCTGGTGGTGGCCTCCTTCTCGGCCTCGGTTTTCAGCCTGCTGGCCATCACCATAGACCGCTATCTGTCACTGTACTACGCACTCACCTACAACTCAGAGCGAACAGCCGCCTTCACCTACGCCATGCTGGTGCTGCTATGGGGTGTCTCGCTGTGTTTAGGCCTTCTACCCGTCACAGGGGTCAACTGCCTGGGCCAGGAGGCCACGTGCAGCGTGGTGCGACCACTCACCAAGAACAATGTGGCCGTGCTGTCCGTGTCCTTCTTGCTGCTTTTCGGTCTCATGCTGCAACTTTACGTGCAAATCTGTAAAATCGTCATGCGCCACGCCCACCAGATCGCCCTGCAGCACCACTTTTTGGCTGCCACGCCGCACTACGTCACCACGCGCAAGGGCGTCTCTACACTGGCCATCATCCTGGGAACCTTTGCTGCCTGCTGGATGCCCTTCACCGTCTACTCACTCGTGGCCGACTACACTTACCCGCCACTCTACACCTATGCCACGCTGGTGCCTGCCACCTACAACTCAGTCATCAACCCTGTCATCTACGCCTTCCGCAACCAGGAGATCCAGAAGGCGCTATGGTTGATCTGCTGCGGCTGCATCCCAGCCAGTGTGGCTCAAAGGGCCCGGACACCCAGTGATGTCTGATGTCT
Organism: Prochilodus magdalenae; assembly: GCA_024036415.1. NCBI lineage: Eukaryota > Metazoa > Chordata > Actinopteri > Characiformes > Prochilodontidae > Prochilodus > Prochilodus magdalenae. The sequence continues at coordinate 171,357 of JAMWET010005636.1, read as the reverse complement.
GGTACCAGTTTTGGTCGTGGGCTCAGCTCTCCAGCTACAGAGGGAATAGAGCCTCAAGTACTTTGTGGATGGAGTTCATTTGACATGGGGAAATGTGGTAACGTAATTATTACCATAGTATCTCTGTGATTTTAGTCCCGCTCGAATCTCTCATGCCAGAATGGCAGTGTTTGAGCTACCTTAATGTAAATGTTGAATTTATTTGACTCGCCAGTTCATAAGACATAAAGTATCTGTGTCCTTAAGTTACCACAGGCAGCCCGGTTTGAAAAGTCCTACACAACCAGCAGACGCCCACTCAGTAACAATAACAACACGGCGGGGTTCTCATTCATTAGTGCGAGGTGGTCCCGGACAGGACTACTGTTACTATCAAACAGCTCACCTGTCATACTTGTTTGCAGATTTGTAGATGATCATGGATCTCTTTGGTAATCATTTATTCCCAGGTACAAAGAATCCAGCTCACACAGCTGCCCTGAGGGCACATGCGGTCCCTGTTACGTCTTCCCCCTTCTCTCGAATCTCTGTTTGAACCACTGCCCTCACACAGACTTCACCAAATGTCAGTGTCTCGTGGTAAGCAGCTGTATGCAGATACGTTTTGTCCAGGCGTTTTTACCTGATGTGCGCTGTAGTCTGAGAGGCCGCGACTGTTCGGCTTGGTCTCAGCGGCAGTTAGTTAGAGAGAGAGGAGGATGAGGGCTCGCACATGGCTCGCTCCTCTCGTCTCTCTGCTGCATGTTGAACGTGCACTGAAAACCAAGCAACCGTGGAGAGCTAAAAATAACCCGGGCAGGGCAGCTCGCTTCGTCTCGCTGGCTGTTTCGTGTTTGTTCGCTTTAAACCCTTTACCCAAGGCATGCCCTTCCAACACCGAAGACCATGAAGAGCTAACAATAACAGCACCCCCCGAGCGAGAGGCACTCTGTGAACATCACGCCCATCGATGCTTTTTTCAGTCTAGACTGATGGGTAAATCAGTTTCTCCATCGGCATCCTCATGCATAAATGCAGGGCCGAAGCGAGGGGTCTGTGCGAAGTGCGCTGTAACTGAAACCCTGTTCTGTTAACAGGGAAGGATGAAAAAGGGTGAATGGGTAGTGTGGCAGGTTGCTACGTGCAAACTGACGATGTTGCTTTATTATTCAGTGACACTGGGACGGATCTGAATGTAGAATGTGATTTTGTTTTACGCGGTGACCTTACTGGGTATGGATATTACGGATCAGTGACCATACAGTATAAAACGACGGATGCATTTATTTAGATGAGCCTGATTGGTGAACACGTGGTGCCATATTTTAATTGGTGAAATTTACATACTGTTCTAAAATTTGTAAAGCTATTAATAGGCTACAGACCAAAATTTAAAGAACGGCCTAACCACTATCATCACCTAAATATAACAGGACCCTGAAATGAGTCTTCCTTTGAAACCAAGCAGGTGCTGAGGAAGATGACGTTCTGCTCTGAGTTTAGCTTTTATGTACTATACAGTATATGGGGCTAGTATGGTGGGAACATTGACTCCGGAGCCACTGTCGCTTACAGAAATAGTCCAACAGGCTTTGTAAAAAATGTTTTCCCCTGTTGTTTTTTATTATTTGTAATTATCCATGTGCTTTTGAAGTAAGTCCAGGGCAAATCGTCTCCCGAAAGCTTCCAGTGGACATATAATGTAACAATAGAACATTTGTGTAACTTTGCTCTAATGGCAAGATACACTAAAGAACACGGCAGTCAGAATGGAGTAACTAGTCTGGGACCCAGCTCCTTTGAATTTAGCCTGTCCAGTTAATAGTTAAATCACTGTAACAGTATTTTATTTTTTAACAAATAGTTTGATATTTTACACAGTAAACCAAAGACATGATGTTGTTGGACTACTTTCATGTTGTGCAAGAGTCAGAGAGCACCCCTGATTGGATTAAAGAGCCAGTCAATATGTATATTATTAAGTGTAATAAGTTATTCATTAGGTTTTTATTAATATAGTTTTAGGGGATGGGCCTGAAAGGATGTGTAGGGGAATAAAGCAACACTGTGTTTATAAAATACGTGGATCACAGAAGCAGAAAGTGCAACTAACTTCTTAGACTGAACTTTGGAGGGGGAGGGGGAAACCCCTACAGGAAGTGTCTCTCCTGAAAAGAATGGAAGCTGTAATGAAGATAAAGAGAGACATTGTAAAAACGGAAAATGCTGATATTATATTTTGTTTTTAGTATTTTTTTTCTGATGCTCATAAATGAATAACAGTTCTGGAGTATTCAACAGCAAAGCAAATACCCTGCCAAGGTAATTGGCACTGAGCTGGCAAAATAGTTATTTATTTATTTATTTATTTATTTAGTCTTTGTGGCCAGAAAACCCTTCGCCCATTGTACAGACAAAACACACACTGTGACGTTAGCACGAGCGACGACACAGCAGGTAATGTAACTAACGTCATTACACCTGCTGCTGAGCTGCTAATCATTTTAAGATGGAACCAGTACATTTTAACAAGAAGCTGGAGGAATAGGAAACCAACTTCAGCCTACTCTCCGAGGTCCCTCCCCCACTGAAACGGCTCGTTTACGTTAACGTGACTCTTCGGCCTTGCCTTGTTAATCACCCTCTTCTTCTTGACAGTGCGTAGAGTTCAGCTTAGCCCCTCCCCTTCCCCCCTGCCCTGTGCATTAGCACTGTGACTGATTGGCTTGAAGAGTGCTGTGCTGCTTTTCCCAAGCTACTTTGTTTATTAGCCATTCACCTGTGTAGTCAGAGCTGTGTATCGACCCCGCTGTGCACTCAGGATGGACAGGTTAATTTTGCTTACTGCACCTTTAATGGCTACCTTGACCAAACCTTTGGAAAACTGAAGAAATGAAAGGGTGATCTCTGACTTTTACACAGCATTGGTTTAGACCACTAGCACATGAATACTGGTCCTGCAGACATCTGTAGGAGCTATTGCGTTGCCCTGTGTCTTACATTAGAAGCACACACAGACATAAATTGGTCAATAGTGGTAAAAAAAAAAAAATAATAATTTTGGACTATTTGTCTAAGTCCTGCTCTACAGTGCCAAGTACCCGCATCCGAATACCACGGCAGACTCCATCAGCGAGCAATAACGATGTTCTGAGTGTTTCACCAAATTATAGCAATACTCTAGCAGCAATAACAGCGTCCACATCGAAAATCAGAAAGAGCTGTGAGATGTTCGGAAATGACATAAAGGATCACTGAAACCTAAACCCCAACCGGGGCGGTCATTGTAAAACGTGAACTGTACAAAGCCCCGGAGTTCCGCTACAGTTCCCGCAGTTGCACTGCCTCATTTTCATCTCCATGAAATCAGCAGCAGAGCAGACCTGTGCCCAGGGCCTTCATCAGTTAGGCCGCAGTACAAGTGGATTGTTCCTTTACCCTCAATGTGACCTATTCAGCAGTGTGCATTCGCTGTTGTGAATCCTTCACACTTAAACATGTCCGCTCGTGCGTGTGTGTGTGTGGTTATGTTGTTGTGTATGAGCTGCATGTGCGCATGCATATATACGTGTGTGTGTGCGTGTGCCTACATATGCTGTGTGATTAGTCTGTGGACTGCACAGACACGCATCTAAAGGGACACAATGGTCAGATGGGAAGTGTCTCCTGTGTGGCTTCCCCAAAAACCTGCATGGGGTCAAATGACTAGCAGTCTTCCCTCTGCCTTCAGGTAGGACATACCCACGTGACCTTTGACCTGAGTGACCTCTTCTATTAAGCTGCAAATGAGCTAAATCTGGCAGTGCACAGATATCAGTGGGGATCAGAACAGTTGAGGATGGAGATGCTATGGAGCCTCCACTGGTGATATCCCTTCTTAATAAGAAGTCTGGGAACAGGATCTTAATGGGTGGCCACTAGTTAGTTAGGCATGGGAACAAGATAGTTAAGTTGTGGTCATGACTCGGTTGGGAATGGGATAGGAAAGGGATAGGACAGTAGTAGCCATGACTTAAGGCATAGGAAGATTATGTAAGGAATGAGATGGGCAAGTCGTGGCCATCACTTAGGCGTGTAATATTGATGACTGAGTAACATGTGGGAACAAGATAATTAAGTTGTGGCTATGACATAATAAGGAAACAAGATAATGAAAGAAATGGTAAACATGATGTTTAATAAAATAGTTTAGGGAAGCAATGGCATAGTGACCGCAGGCACAGGAATGAAATTGGCAAGCTGTGGCATTGACTACACCACATGTAGTAAGGTGTGGGAACAAGATAATTAAGTTGCAAGAACAAGACAGTGATGTCGTGGCCATGACTTTGTAGGCATGGTAACAAGATAGTTTGTGACTTGGTAGTTAATGAGAACGCATTAGGATCCTGTAGCGACCCTGTAGTATGTGACCCTTTATTTTATTTTATTTTTATTTATATATTTCTTATGGATATCACTAGTGGGACCCATATAATGCTGTTGATGACTGAAATTTGTTGGTCAGGCTTCTGTGTAAAAACAGAGCTCCAAAAATGGGGGATCTCCTTGAGCTATAAAGATGAATTTATTTTGTTATATTAATTGAAAGATTCTATTTTTTGTTTCCTTTCCCGTGTTTCCACCCGAATTTGTGAGATTCCCGTCTTGCATTTCGATGCGCTGTACAGCCTCTTCTGAATGTATTTTCAAAAGGAAAAGTAATTACTTGTTTATTTGCTAAGGTATATTATCGGTCCTGTAAATAAGGCATGCAACAATAGGGGAGGAATTGTGACATCATAGTCATGGTGCTCCTGGCAGCAGTTAACCTTGGGCTGTGTCCCAGTTCACCCGATATAACCTCTTTTCCTTGTCTCCTTTTCTCTGTGAGTGCTGATCTGTATCTGACTTGAGTGGGCAAAAGATCAATGTACAGCAGTCCATACATGCACAAAGGCGAGCAGGACAAGGAGAGGAGCGTGCTTCAGAGGGATCGGGATGAGGACTGTGCTCCGGAAACACATCCTTAAGTCTTAAGTGTTCGATAAAAGCTATGACGTGTGATGTTAATACTATTAAATCAAAATTCTGTGTCTTATTATGACATCACATTAAGCAAGTGCTTACTGCCCAAAAGGTGTCAGCCGTACCGGCACTGATGGAAGCTTTGGTGAAAGGACTTTTGCCAATTGTACCTTTTATTTTGACAGAACTGTAACCAATCGTAAATGATTGTGCGCTGTAGTCCACGAGACACTCCAGGCGGAATGGCTTGTGATGTCACAGTTGATTATAGAATGACTTGTGATGTCACCGTTGATTATAGAATGACTTGTGATGTCACAGTTGATTATAGAATGACTTGTGATGTCACAGTTGATGGCAGAACAGCTTGTGATGTCATCCATGGAATTGTCCAGAGAAAAGGGCTCAGATTGGACTGGTATGGCTAAAGTCTCCTTATCCGGTTTGGTTAAAGGACACAGCAGAAGAAGTCCTGAGCTCCAAGTCCAGGAGTTGGAGAAGGAAATCTGTCGCTGAATGGACTACAGTTGAAACTGCATTGACCCCGACCTCTTGAATGACCGGAGGAACGGGGCGGGTGCAATAGTTACAGCATCTTGTGTAGACGTATGCGTAGTCTTAACTGTGAAATGCACTTTATTTTTTGATGAGAAACGGCACAACCAAGTTACTAATCTGCAAAACACTATTATAAAAAAAAAAAAAAATGATAATCAACATGCACTAATTAACTGAGACGTTGTACGATGTTTGTGTGAACGTGGTGTATATTTTTCCAAGGTGTTAGTGGTTATCTTTTTATTGCTTTGGTTAGTATAATGAATTAAGAGATCTTGTTAATTTTTGTATTAAAAGAATGTGCTGTGCATTAAAAATAACTCTCTGCCTTTGCTTGTTTATTCGCTCGCGTGCATCACTTGGCTCACAACCTCCGCTCCACTGTTGCCATGGAGATCTGCATCCCAGCTGTACTGTTTCCATAGAGACACGAGTCTCGCAAGCCTCTTCTTTCCATGACGAGGACCGGGTCGGCCAGGAACAGACGCGACATGATTCATTTTAGTCCGTTTTTTTTTTTTTATTATTGTCATGAGACCAGAGTTCACACGTTCATCACCATGCCAATCCTAGTCCATCCGTTCATCTCTCAAACACTTAGCTCCGCTCCAGATGTGATGGCTCGAGTGGGCGTCACCAGTCAGACTGCCTGATCAGTCACCTTAGCATGTGCTCTATTTAGCAAATGACCTCTGGCCTATCCTTCTCCATGCATAGCTACATTCTCATGCAGGCCCCAACCTCATAAACCTGGTATCAGAGTGGCTCTTCTGACTGTATCGCAGTCATGTCTATGGTTCACTATTCACTACACCCATATCGCTAGTCACAGCAGTTTTGTTAAAAATCATTAGAAAAGAATGGAAAAGGTCAGCTGCTTTACATCACGGGGAAGTTGCTATTTGTCTACAATCTACCTGTTGGACAGACATCCTAACGTGGGTGTGTTCACATATGTAAGCGTTTATTATATCTAGGTTCTGGGGATACCGCACTGTTACTGGCTGTGCGTGTGTCTATGTGAACTGTTGTTTATGTGTTTCCTAGTCAGACCAGTCATTGTCCTCTAACTCCGAGTCATCCTCCGAGTCGCTGTACTCCACAGCTATACGGCGGGACAGAATGGTGGCCACGTCGTTGCCCACCGGCTCCCGTTTGGCCTGCTGCTCCTGTTGCTCCTGCACCTTTTTCAACTGGATACCTGCATGAGACAAACGCATAGATATCATTCTCAACAGTACATCCACGTTATTACAGTACCGTATTACAGTACCTGTATGAAGGATCTAAACTTCATTTCATATTTATAGCTTCAAATTCTACTGTATTTCTATCATCAATTATTATATGATTAATTGATAAGGGCTTTGAACTTCTGACTGTGTGACTAAACTTCCTCTACACCCTTAAATCCTGCCCCGTCCTGGTGACTGATATCTACCACTGTTCAGATCCAATACACCTGGCATTATTATTCAGATGCCCATGAAGGCCTTCATTACCTGGATCAGGTGTGATAATCTATGGTTGGAGCTAAACTAGACCCCCAGGACTAGGCACCCATGCTGTACAACATACAAAGCCACTGTGCTGTATACAGTTATGTTTTCTGACACATTAACACAAACAACACTTACCCATACGTATAGCAGCCAGCAGGTCACTACGAGCATCGTTAGCAGGCTGGGCCTCATTGGGCACAGACGGCCGTTTGGGTGTGATGGACTGGGTGCTGCTGGGGGGAGGAGGTGGGGGTCCTGGTGGAGGTGGAGCCGCCATTGGTCCAGGAGGAGTTGGCGGGATGTAGCTTGCACCTGCACCCATTGGTCCTGGATGGCCTGGAAGTGGAACTGGGCCCATGGGGGGCATGGCGAAAGCCGTTTGGGCTGATGGGATGAGAGGAGCTGGTGGTGGAGGTGGTGGTGCGGCATTCATGTAATCCATACTGTGGAAACATGGGAAACCACTGCTAATTAACCAGTTCTGTCCCTTATGGAGCCTAATCTGTATAAAGTCATTTTACTGTTTGACTCGTTTTTAAGTCCTTTGATAATGGCAATGAATAGTTATTACTCCTGTTATATTCACCACTAGGTGGCAGCACCTGAATTTCCATTGAAATATATGAACCAAATAATACTAATGGATTTTTGGGTGCTCCCTGGTACGATTATGTGTGCACCTTTAGTGTTGAATTAACCAGTTTCTATTTTCGACTGGTCTTCAGGAGTCCAGCCCACAGGTTTCAATAAAGAGTTTGAGTCTTAAATATTGTACCTGTACTGAACAGGTAACTGGTAGTAATTTAAAACTAGCCATTCAAGCACAAACCTGTAGTCCATGGGTGGGAGAGGCATGGAGCCATTCATAGTCTCTGTAGGTGGAGGAGGAGGTGGAGCCTGGTGCGGGCGGCCCAATGTGCCAGAGCGGTAGGTCATAGATCCTGCCCTGTAGTCCTGCTCCATGCCCATCTGGGCGTGAGCTGAGAGGGCTGCCATACCGGGTGGTGGGCCAGAGTACGTGTGTGCGTGGCCAACATGGTTGGGCATGGTTAGATAGCCATGGTCCAGGTGGTCTTGACCATGGGACCTACAGTTGATGCAGAGGATGCAGTGTACAATGAAGTCAGGCTGTCAGAATTTGGAGGACAGCAGGGAATGCATAAGCCCTACTGGCCAGAGATGGAATTGCTTAATCAGGTACAAACTTCTGCTTTTTTTCTCTGACCTGTTCTCCGGTGACATGGAGCTTTCAGAAGAGGCTCCTCTGTGCAGAGAGTGCGTGTGCCGGTGGTCTGGCCTCAGCTCCTTATCGAAGGCCATCATGTTCCACTCCTGCCTGCGGTTCCGTGCTTTCCGTACTTTCTTCACCTCCCTCTGCAGTGTGCCGTCCACACAACGCCTCTGTTCCTGTCCCAGTACCATTATAAATGTTAACACAAATACTAACCAGCAGGATATCTGTGTATTTCTTCAGAACACCTCTTAAACATGCCATTACAAACTTGCAGTGCGGTCAACATGATGCATCAAGCTACTACAGGATCTGAAGCTGAAACACTGGCTTTAAAAGAAGCAAGAAAGAGCAATGCTTAACCTTCTGTCGTCTTTTCTCTTTCCTCTTATCCTCCGTGTCCTGCAGCATCTTTTCCTTCCACAGATCGAAGAAGTAGGAGGGATCTGTGTAGAACTTTAGCCCTTCTTTGTTATCATCCCTGTAGAGAAAAATCATGAAGGTCAAAACACATATGTACAATCACATAATGGAAAATATACAGGGGTTGGACAATGAAACTGAAACACCTGGTTTTAGACCACAATCATTTATTAGTATGGTGTAGGGCCTCCTTTCGCAGCCAATACAGCGTCAGTTAGTCTTGGGAATGACATATACTGCGTCCTGCACAGTGGTCAGAGGGATTTTAGGCCATTCTTCTTGCAGGATAGTGACCAGGTCACTACGTGATGCTGGTGGAGGTTCGTCCTTCTTGGTGGTATGCTGACATTACCCTGGATACCGTGGCTCTTGATACATCACAAAGACTTGCTGTCTTGGTCACAGATGCGCCAGCAAGACGTGCACCAACAGTTTGTCCTCTTTTGAACTCTGGTATGTCCCCATAATGCTGTGTGCATTGCAGTATGTTGAGCAGAACTGTGCTCTTACCTGCTAACTGAACCTTCACACTCTGCTCTTACTGGTGCAATGTGCAATTAATGAAGATTGGCCACCAGGCTGGTCCAATTTAGCCATGAGACCTCCCACACTAAAATGACAGGTGTTTCAGTTTCATTCTTCAACCCCTGTATACCTGATCGATTGCCAACTGGACAGACGTACTTAAGCAACTGTTTTGTGCATAACAGTTAATAAATTTATCAGAGGTCAATCCACTTCAAGCTTTCTTTAAGTCATCAGGCACTGTGGTTTAGACTAGAGGCTGGGGGAGAATTTTATTATGACACTTAACATTTAATAATTGTTTCACATGCGGCGCTGCACTAATTAATTTATCAGGACCCGATTGTGCTCTCTCCTTAATGAGACATCTGGGATTTGGAGACCTCTTTGGGGGATACATGTAACTGCAAGCCAAGGGCAAAAGAATATTTTATAACACTAGTTGTGTTTCACATGAAAACACTAAATATACAACATTCTTACAAAGGGAACTCAAAACCTGATAAAACTTGGACAATGAGCTTCATATTTACAACACAGATCCTGCACCTGCGTTAAGCAGCAGGAAGGAAATACACACATACCCCGTTTCTATTTATACTGTACTCCGACCTTGTAGCTACACTCACTGGCCATTGTACACCGACATGCCAAAAGTGTGATATGGGATAGCAGTATGAAAAGTGATTATGAAGTGGCGTTACCCCGGGGGAGCGACTTCAGGGTCAGTAGGTCAGTGGAGCGTTGTTCAGCTTCCATGGGATATGCTCAATCCACTATCATGGCCTGTCTGAACTCCAGTAATTCACACCACCTCGCCATGAACAAGCTGGCCAGTGTTCAACCTCACAACTTATACAGGTGTGGCATTTCCAAACTGTCTCCTGAGGTAAGACCACTTTATGACGGCTTTACATTCTTCTGTCCCATGATTTTTGGCATGTCAGCATATACAAGCTCTCTTACTGTTCAGCCGCCCTTCAAGCCATCCATCTATAGAAAGGGAGCACATCAAAACCACTGACCAAATATTACACTACAAGACTCACCTGTACGGGGAGAGGATGTTGAGGGGAGGAGGTTTGTCGCTGATGTTGTACATCTCTTTCACAGGTGTGGGAACGCTGCTCTTGGACACCACCTGCTGGTCCTGGACTGTAGAGCTTTTAAAGGCCTTCCTCATGTTAATATCCTGAAGAGAAACTGCACAGGCAGAAGGAGAGAGGGAGGAATAAAAGGAAAGAGAGAATCTGGTTACAGATCCTGTGTGCACAGATTATCTCGCAGGACCATGCACCAGCAAGACAGATGTTTAAAGCAATGCGATATTTAATCATATAGTCACATGCAAAAGTTTCATATGACTACATGAAAACACCTCAAGTTATGTGCTAGAAAATTTTATCCCACACACATGTTAATAGACTGTTTCTGCTGATTTACATATAGAAAAATTCAGTATAAAATGTGACATGGGCTTTTTATTCTTGTAATTTTAAATAAAAAGTACAAAATTCCATAAAATTCCTAATTACATAAAAGTACTTGTGCATTAAACGTGCAGAAACGAGTTTTCTCTGTAACGTCATTTCACTCACCAAACCAGCAACATGACCAGGGGTGCAAAAACTTTGTGTTACTGTATACTTCATCTACTTTAGATGCATATTTTCAGATTATTAGCACGTTTGATATATTTTCTCACAAATCCTGACACTAGAGTGAGCAGATGTTGGTTATCAAATGCTGGGACACTAGGGACTAAAGGATGGCACACAATTCCACAATTCCAAGGTCAATCATCCAGATTCATACGTAATCGTCCAATATCAGTACCTGGCCCCACTAACGCTTGTAGCTGACAGTGGCAGTAATGCTTTAGCACCCAGTATTCCCAGAGGAGAGGCTCTTATTGCAGCAAAGGGAGACAAACTCCTTATTAATACACTGGATTTTTAGAAGGAATACTGGATGAGCAGATGTCCACAAACTTTTGGACATGCTGCCTACATCTAACCCCAAGTGTGTGTATATGTGTATTAACTGGTATGTCATTTTGGAGATGCAGAAGGAACAGAAAGGGCGTCCAGCTGACCGAGCATGTAACCCTAGATATAATATTGAATGAGCTGGCAGTGAAATGTATCGAGTGGTGACCCGAAGCTTCAGCTTCCCAGAAGACGCTCACCCTCCTCCACCGTGGAGTCCAGCTGAGTGACCTTGACGGCCAGGCGGTCGATCCGATCCTGCAGGGAATTGGCCCGCAGATAAAACATGTTCGCCTCGTTAAAAAGCTCCCCAAATATATCCTCAGCGTGCTTACCTACAGCAGAGAGAGGAGAGGATTCATGTAGCAACACAGTATTCACAGACATGCGGATTTCAGCAGCCCATTCTCGAGTCCACGGTGCGTTCTGCTGCTGCTAAGAAAAAAAATGATCAGCATGGTAAATCTCATTTATCACAGCCGTCTCACTACTGTTATTCACGACTGTACCGATGCATCAGCACTTTGCTGGGGTTCGACTGGATGGGGTACAGATTTTTTTATGATACACCAGTAACAGTACGGAAAATAAAACTGGCACAAAACATTAAGTGAAAATGTCTAAAATACCACAATTAAATTTTAAAAATGTATTTTATTTAATATATAAAAATAAAGGAAATAAGAAATATTTATTTATGTATGTATTTATAGATTTATTACATTTATATTTTGACTTTCCTTCATTCATTTTACAGTCTAGTTCAAGTCTACAGAGTTTAATGCTACAGAGTTTGGAGGGTGACGGACAGCGCATCTTTCTGGACTGATGCTAACACACTGTCAGACAGACCAACGTGCTTGGACAAAGACACTAACTGCTCGTACAGCTATGTCAGCTTTCAGACATCCAAGCTGTCATCACCCTTTGAAAGGGGGGATTATCCTTCCCACGCAAACAACACTGAGAATGTTTATTGCTTGGGTTAGGGTTAGAGGAAGGAACGCACAAAGCCAATTTTTGAGCCTTGCTCCGGTCCCGCAAAATACAGTGGGGTGCAAAAGTTTGGGCAGCGTTGTTAATTTTCCTGATTTACCTTTATAAAGCATTGATTGTTTGGATAAAAAAATTGCATTAAATATATCATATAGGGGACAAACACAGTGATATTTGAGAAGTGAAATGAAGTTTATATGATTTACAGAAAGTGTGCAATAATTGGTTAAATAAAAGTAGGCAGGTGCATAAATTTGGGCACTGTTGTCATTTTATTGATTTCAAAACCTTTAGAACTAATTACTGGAACTCAAATTTGGTTTGGTAAGTTCAGTGACCCTTGACCTCCATACACAGGTGACTCCAATTATGAGAAAGGGTATTTAAGGGGGGCAATTGTAAGTTTTTCTCCTCTTTGCATCTTCTCTGAAGAGTCGCAGCATGGGAGTCTCAAAACGACTTTCAAATGACCTGAAAACAAAGACTGTTCACCGTCATGGTTTAGGGGAAGGATACAGAAAGCTATCTATAAGAAGAATGGTCTAAAATACCTTCAGCCACAATCCAGACTCTCATTAGAAGCTATAGGAAGCGTTTAGAGGCTGTTATTTCTGTGAAAGGAGGATCTACTAAAGGTTTTTTTTTTTTGGTGCCCAAATTTATGCACCTGCCTAATTTTGTTTAGACAATTATTGCACACTTTCTGTAACTCATATAAACTTCATTTCACTTCTCAAATGTCACTGTGTTTGTCCCCTATATGATATATTTAACAGAATTATTTTATTCAAACAATCAATGCTTTATAAAGGTAAATCAGGAAAATTAACAAGGCTGCCCAAACTTTCGCACCCCACTGTATCTGCACCGGTTGGCTACCAACTGTAACCTGAACGTGTTGCCCACTCTTGGCTGAAAACCTGTATACCTGCTTTCCCTCTGTATTAGTCATGGTGGAAGAAGCCTGCCATAAATCAGTTTTATTAGCATCTGACTGTCAGAAGGCTCGGCAGTCTCTTCAACCTACAAGAAAGCAATTCCTGTGATTGCTCATTAGTTGCTATTGGGAACTCACTAGCTCATTAGCTGACTCTGATTTTGAATGACTTTATGACTTTTTGTTATCCTGGTGCCGGATATTATTTTAAATGCTATGTATTCATTAAGTGGTGTTATTAATGTATTGAGGTTTATTTATTAATTCTGCTTCCCTGAGAGGCACTGAAAATGATCCCCATGGCGCAAGACTGTGGTGGGAATGAAGACAGACCTCTGCTCCCAGCTACAAATGGCTGTGCATCGCCGGGGATCAAGCTTGTGACCTCCTGACGATAGGACCAGTGCTTGATTCACTTGAGCCCTGTGAATTTCATTAGAGCTGAAAGACAATGAGTGTGCACGACAGCCGGTTTCACAGTTATTGCAGTCGGATCACCACCTCCATGTGTATTTTTACTCTAGCATTTATTAAAAGAACCACGATTAGTGACAGCACCAACAATGGAAGCTATTTATAACAGCAGAGTAAAACAAAAGGCGCCAGGACAGTTTTATAAAAATATTTACAGGAAGGAAGAGCGGCCGGACCCCTACGGTCCCTGGCCTGCGACACAGCGCGCACACACACACACACAAACTACCCAAATACATACTTCCACTCTAACATATACACACACACACACACACACACACACACACACACACACACAAACTACACAAATACATACTTCCACTCTAACATATACACACACACACACAGTGGACATGTCTCTTGTGTACCCCTCCACCCCTCCAGCTTTTGTACTCAGTCATTTATATTTAACCCACACAGCTGCTGCTGAAAGCCCCTCTCCACTCCACTCCCTCAACGGGCATCTACAATATGTAAGCGCTCACTCACATAACAACTTAAGAACAGCTGTGGTGCCAAGACTGCCAAAGAAAAACACATTTTGTGGTGTAGTTGTTTTATAAATGTTGTATATACAATCAGCATCTCCTGGGCCACACTCTGGCCCCCTGTTTGGTAGCCCCATATTAACCCTTTGAAGCTGACTGTTGCTGTACTACTCAACGGCACATTTGTCATTTAATTATAAAGTGAGTTACATAGCGGATTGTGTTTAAATACAGTTTGCGTTTGGTACCGCTCGAATGCGCAGGTCCTCTTCTATTTATGTTAATGTAGAGAAATCACAAAATAAAACGATTCCAGATTCAGGGCTGTACGTCTTCTATTCAGAATGTTTCAGTAAGCGAAATGAGAAATCACTGAGACTACAGCATGCTCGCTATCAGGAGTGAGATCTGTGACATGTAGCATTACAACAGCATTAAATTACAGCTACAGTGTGAGGAGAAGCTGACTGCACACAGCATTAAGGTGAGCGTATGAGTGTTGGTGGACTCACTGAGGCTGCTGAGCTGGCGGATGATGGCGGAGAGGGTGTTGTTCATCACACACTCCAGCTCGCTGCCGATGCCTTCGGGCAGCGCCCCACGGCAAAGATGCCGGGGCTCGATGTTCCTTTTCACCAGTGGCATTCTTCTCCCTCGTGCTCAAACACCTAACAGGACATCATACACACACAGTTATAGACTTCCTTTGACTCCACATACAGAGGAAATACAGTAAGTATCCTTCATTTATTTAATTCCCATGAAAAATGGCCACAAAGTACAACTATAAAATATTTCAGAGGGGATTCAAAGCAGTGTCTGAAACTGGAGCTCAAAATACATGATCTACAGAACACGACTGTGTAAGAACTCTCCATCAGATAAACAGCTTTCATCCTCAAGAGACATGAGGAAATCAAGCTTCACTCTCATTTCAGTTCTGTCCATCCTTCCACTGTGAGAAGAGAACCCAGAACTACAGGGGTTGGACAATGAAACTGAAACACCTGGTTTTAGACCACAATCATTTATTAGTATGGTGTAGGGCCTCCTTTTGCGGCCAATACAGCGTCATTTAGGCAGCCGTGGTTTTATGTTTTTTGGATACAATCCGGGTTAGCACCCGAACATCCCTTTCAGACAGCTTCCTCCTGCGTCCACACTTAATCCTGTTGGCTGTGGTTCGTCCTTCTTGGTGGTATGCTGACATTACCCTGGATACCGTGGCTCTTGATACATCACAAAGACTTGCTGTCTTGGTCACAGATGCGCCAGCAAGACGTGCACCAACAGTTTGTCCTCTTTTGAACTCTGGTATGTCACCCATAATGTTGTGTGCATTGCAGTATTTTGAGCAGAACTGTGCTCTTACCTGCTAACTGAACCTTCACACTCTGCTCTTACTGGTGCAATGTGCAATTAATGAAGATTGGCCACCAGGCTGGTCCAATTTAGCCATGAGACCTCCCACACTAAAATGACAGGTGTTTCAGTTTCATTGTCCAACCCCTGTATGTGGATGAAAGGATGTGTAGCTGTCAAGAAGCCCTTACTAAATAAAGAAAACTGACATGAGGACAAAGGCAACCAACTTTTAAGACTGAACTTTGGAGGTGCAAAAGAATCCCTGCAGATTTAGGTTCAGATTTAGATCCAGGTCTACGTAATGTCATTTTGTTGAACATATGTTTTTTGAAAGCACTTATACTTAATGGAGGCTTTAGTTGAATATGAATGAAAAACACTGACCCTGATAATACTAACTGCTTAAGTGCTGAAATTTGGTATTAAATGGTGGGATTTTTTGAGACCACAGAAGTGATATGGATGGTTTAGTGAGGTATTAATTCGGATATCCAGCTGCATTTTTGCCCCAGACAGTTTCACCGTTTCCTTAAATACTGCAGATCATTACAGGAGAGAGAACCGGACATGCTGGTTATGAAGACACCTTCACTCAGCTGTCCTGTGCCAGTCATCTTTAAGGTGCTCGACCAGAGAGAAACATCAGCGTCAGCCACTCGCCGCACTGTAAACCTTATAACGGTGTCTAACCCGAATGACGTATGTATGTACGGTAATGGAACACAGGGTTCAGTAAACAACCAAACGCAGATATATATACATACACAGTAAAAAATATCTTAGATGAGGTTACTGGAATTTTGATGCCTACCTGGTGTCTCTGAATTTCATTTTAGTGCATCGCTAACTAACACACACAGCACTGTTTGGGCTCGACAACCCCCAGCTGTTCCCCCCTCGTTTCCCAATCGCACATCAATCACAGCAGTGTGACCTTTTAACCCTGAAAGCTCCATCACACTTCAAAACAACCGCTCCGAAACCCATCACCCACACGCGCACATCTGGTGTGACAGAGGCATGTTTAGCAGTTTACAGTCTGTAAATAAATTCCATCCAGGGCAGACCGAACACATTCACAGTGCTGGGATTACGAGGCATTAGCACAAAAAGAAGACACAGTCAAATTAATCCTGCTCATCTTTACAGCTGTCCAGTTCTACAGAACTCACACGCTGCACACATCTTAGCAAAAACACAGCAGGGGAAATCTCTGACCTCACCAACATGGTTATTATATCGTAGGACATGATTCAGTCAATCATAAATACAAATTCTTACCCATTATTAAATCTGAATTCTGTTTAACAGTACACTGAATATATAAGAGTGACCGGAGTAAATATTTACACAGCACTGAAACACAGACAGTAAAACAACAGGGGTCAATAGCTTAAGTAAGTATCTGAGGAATAAACCTATTATTGTTGACTATTAAAAAGACTGAAAAAAAAAACAAACAAAAAAAAACACAAGAATACAAAATAGTACACAGCTCTTTAAAGAGTCCACAGGTCAATAAAGATAAACCAAAAGCCTTTAAAAAGATTTAAAAGCTGTATTAATGTTAATACTGTACAGACTTCTACTGCCAAATATACGTCTATCAGGCTCTGCTGGAATCGGTTTCTTACTCCAGGATTTAGAAAGTTATAAAATTATTCAAACTAAATTATTAAAATTGACAGCTTATTATTGCTCACTGACCAAACATACATTTCAACTGTTAATTTTATTTTTAGAGCAGTTTTATTGCATTATTGCATTAAATCCCATTATTTTTCCCCATACATTTTATACATTACAAGTTACTGAATTATTTAAATTGACAGTTTATTATTGCTGACTGATCAAAAACATACATTTAACTATTGATTTTACTTACTGAATTAATGGGTTTACTGGAGTACTGAGTTTACTGGAGTACTGAGTTTACTGGAGTACTGAGTTTACTGGAGTAATAAGTTTAGTGGAGTAATGAGTCTAGTGGAGTACTGAGTTTAGTGGAGTACTGAGTTTAGTGGAGTACTGAGTCTAGTGGAGTATTGAGTCTAGTGGAGTACTGAGTTTACTGGAGTACTGAGTTTACTGGAGTACTGAGTCTAGTGGAGTACTGAGTCTAGTGGAGTACTGAGTCTAGTGGAGTACTGAGTCTAGTGGAGTATTGTGTCTAGTGGAGTATTGTGTCTAGTGGAGTAATGAGTCTAGTGGAGTACTGAGTCTAGTGGAGTACTGAGTCTAGTGGAGTATTGAGTCTAGTGGAGTACTGAGTTTAGTAGAGTACTGAGTTTAGTAGAGTATTGAGTCTAGTGGAGTACTGAGTTTAGTAGAGTATTGAGTCTAGTGGAGTATTGAGTCTAGTGGAGTACTGAGTTTAGTGGAGTATTGAGTCTAGTGGAGTATTGAGTCTAGTGGAGTACTGAGTCTAGTGGAGTATTGAGTCTAGTGGAGTAATGAGTTTAGTGGAGTATTGAGTCTAGTGGAGTATTGAGTCTAGTGGAGTACTGAGTCTAGTGGAGTAATGAGTCTAGTGGAGTATTGAGTCTAGTGGAGTAATGAGTCTAGTGGAGTAATGAGTCTAGTGGAGTATTGAGTCTAGTGGAGTAATGAGTCTAGTGGAGTAATGAGTCTAGTGGAGTATTGAGTCTAGTGGAGTACTGAGTTTAGTTGAGTATTGAGTCTAGTGGAGTATTGAGTTCAGTGGAGTATTGAGTCTAGTGGAGTATTGAGTTCAGTGGAGTATTGAGTCTAGTGGAGTATTGAGTCTAGTGGAGTACTGAGTTTAGTTGAGTATTGAGTCTAGTGGAGTATTGAGTCTAGTGGAGTATTGAGTTTTAGACATTTTAAACATTAATTTTTAATGTATTGTACAATATACATATTAATTCTAACAGATTCTACTATTTCTACACCCAAACAGCGAACCTACAGCTCTGGGGATGCTGGTCACTGCCGGCGAGTGTAAGTGGATGCAGTGAAGAATGTGGTGGGCTGTGAAATATTGACCCCTGTGGGGGGGAATGGCCAGCTGAGAGGCCATCTGGCACGTGATTGGCTGTGGGGGGTTGAAAGCAGAGGATGAGAGAGAGAAACAGAGCGGAGGGGATGAAGGCGAGGGAAGGCATCTCAGCGGCCATCTTATCTGCCCCTCTTCCTGCTTCCTGTTTTGCACTTCCACACCCAGTTCCCGGCATCCTCTTCCTCTCCGTGTCACATCTTTCACTTCCTGTCCTCCCCACAGGGCAGAACAATGCACTGAGGTCACACCACAAACAGGCACGTGAAAAGGCTCACACCCATCTTGCGCGTACAATCACAGCTCACATTCAAATACACTGTACACTGTCCATCAAAACCTTAGACCGGCAATCTTCTGTCGATATAGCAAATTCACCGTCCATACATTTCAGTTAGGAAAGAAAGAGTCATTTCACGGCTTTGTTCATCAAATGGCCTTACTTGGTATGAAGAGCAGGCCTTGTAGAAAGAAACACTTTTATGACCATTTTTAAGACTAAATATTGAAATTATTGGCCCAATATTAATTAATGATCTCTTGTTCTCTTATTTAATATTTTCTTTTTTTTTATAAATAGAGCAGTTAGGTGTAAAATGCTCAGCTGTGGTTGTCAGAATTTATAACCCACCACCTGGATATAACCCACCACCTGAATAAAACCCACCACCTGGATAAAACCCACCACCTGAATAAAACCCACCACCTGAATAAAACCCAACACCTGAATAAAACCCAACACCTGAATAAAACCCAACACCTGAATATAACCCAACACCTGAATATAACCCACCACCTGAATAAAACCCACCACCTGAATAAAACCCACCACCTGAATAAAACCCACCACCTGAATATAACCCACCACCTGAATAAAACCCACCACCTGAATAAAACCCACCACCTGAATAAAACCCACCACCTGAATAAAACCAAACACCTTTATATAACCCAACACCTGAATAAAACCCACCACCTGAATAAAACCCACCACCTGAATAAAACCCACCACCTGAATAAAACCCACCACCTGAATAAAACCCACCACCTGAATAAAACCCACCACCTGAATAAAACCCACCACCTGAATATAACCCACCACCTGAATAAAACCCACCACCTGAATAAAACCCACCACCTGAATATAACCCATCACCTGAATAAAACCCATCACCTGAATATAACCCATCACCTGAATAAAACCCATCACCTGAATAAAACCCACCACCTGAATAAAACCCACCACCTGAATATAACCCACCACCTGAATAAAACCCACCACCTGAATAAAACCCACCACCTGAATATAACCCACCACCTGAATAAAACCCACCACCTGAATAAAACCCACCACCTGAATAAAACCCACCACCTGAATATAACCCATCACCTGAATAAAACCCATCACCTGAATAAAACCCACCACCTGAATAAAACCCACCACCTGAATAAAACCCACCACCTGAATATAACCCATCACCTGAATATAACCCATCACCTGAATATAACCCATCACCTGAATAAAACCCACCACCTGAATAAAACCCAACACCTGAATAAAACCCACCACCTTTATATAACCCATCACCTGAATATAACCCACCACCTGGATATAACCCACCACCTGAATAAAACCCACCACCTGAATAAAACCAAACACCTTTATATAACCCACCACCTAAATAAAACCCAACACCTGAATAAAACCCACCACCTGAATATAACCCATCACCTGAATATAACCCACCACCTGAATAAAACCCAACACCTGAATAAAACCCAACACCTGAATAAAACCCAACACCTGAATATAACCCAACACCTGAATATAACCCATCACCTGAATATAACCCACCACCTGAATATAACCCACCACCTGAATAAAACCAAACACCTTTATATAACCCATCACCTGAATAAAACCCACCACCTGAAAAAAACCCAACACCTGAATAAAACCCACCACCTTTATATAACCCATCACCTGAATATAACCCACCACCTGGATATAACCCACCACCTGAATAAAACCAAACACCTTTATATAACCCATCACCTGAATAAAACCCAACACCTGAATAAAACCCACCACCTGAATATAACCCACCACCTGAATAAAACCCACCACCTGAATATAACCCACCACCTGAATAAAACCCACCACCTGAATAAAACCCACCACCTGAATAAAACCCACCACCTGAATAAAACCCACCACCTGAATATAACCCACCACCTGAATATAACCCACCACCTGAATATAACCCACCACCTGAATAAAACCCAACACCTGAATAAAACCCACCACCTGAATAAAACCCAACACCTGAATAAAACCCAACACCTGAATAAAACCCAACACCTGTGTTTAACAATATTTTTGGCCTTCAGGCTGTTCTTTAAGGGATTATGGCGGAGAGGTACATCCAGGACAAACAGGTCACTATATAATAACATTATTATAATAACAGACCTAAAATAAAACCCTAATTCTCCAGATTTCTCAGATTTTCTGTTATCAACTTTAAACTGTATATGACATGTATATAGCATTCTGGAGACAATGTGACCATGGATCACAGAGCTAATCATTTTACATCTTTGATATTGTGTTCATCAAATCAAACCAGATTCGTTTTTAACACATGAATTCAAGCAGGAAAAAAGAAAATGCGCGCTGAAAGAAATAAGCCCAATTCAAACTAGCCTTCTTTAAATGCTCCTCGGGCAATGTGAAATGATTTATGCTGAAGGAACCACAAAGTGAACGAAAGACAATAGCACAAAACGCTGAACACTCCCCAACCTTGAACCTTGGCCCCATGCCAACGTGAGCGGCCAGCCTGCAACCTTCGCTGTTTGTGTACATCTGTCAGCGTAATATGGTAAGGTGATTCTAGCAGTGAATGCTGACCGCAGGTCACAGTCTGTCGGCTTTAAATCGGCTTCAAACCTCAGGACTAGAGCTGCACAATGTGCACCAGAGACGGCACTGTGATCGTACTGCTCCTTACTGCAACTGCAATTCACGCGGGATTATGGGTAAACGATGCGGCAAAGCGGTTATATCACAAGACACTTTCAAAACATGCATATTAAGTACTTTTAATAAAGTTAGTAAGTTAAAACTGACAAAATAGAAGTATATTTGAAACATATAATTCTAATAATCCTACAATTTAAATAATTTTTATTGAGTGTTTTAAAAGCAGAATGAATCCAATTAATAAATAGACCTAGTTATGCTCACTGTGTAACGAAACACTGACGTCAGTGTTCCTTAAGCAATGATGACATCTAGAATACGCACAGAGCTAATCGTGACACGATTTATCACAATGATCATCACACTGCCCGCCTTGGACTAAACTGAAAGACGTGCGCTGTTATGTTATTTGTTGTTATGTATTTGTTGTTTCATCCAAACACACACACACACACACACACACAACACCTGTCCTGATCATCTAGGCTTGGTTAAATCGCTAAGAGCCCAGTAAAAACAATGTGCTTGGTCAGAGGGTTCATTTCCATACCCCAGGTATTTCAAAAGCCAGTATCACCAAACTGATCATGCGTTCATCATACAGCCCTGCATGGAGTCTAGAAGACACCCAACCGGCCACTGTTCCACCCACAGATCTGTTCTTTCATAACTACTGTAGTGAGGTTTAAAGAGGTTTGGAGAGGTTAAAGAGGTTTGTGGTTGGTGTAGCTCAGCAGATAACGCCACTACCCGTCAGGGAGCCACCACCCCACGTGGGAGACTGTGGTTCGAATCCCTGTCTGGGTGACTATGCTGTGCTACACCAATAAGAGTCCTCGGGCAAGACTCCTAACACTACATTGGCCCACCAGTAATATGATTAACCCTGTAAGTCACTCTGGATAAGAGCGTCAGCTAAATGCCGTAAATGTAAATCTAAAGACTGCTGGCCAAAATCCTGGTAAACCAAAACTAGGTAGCTTGAGTTTTCCTCGACACTGATTTAGACTCAAGTTAATTTAGACATTAAAACAAAAACCTGATCCCATCCAGCTCTAACGGTGTGGCCTTCTACATGCATGCATATACAATACCGATTCACTCATTCACTTTAAGCACCATAATGACCTAATACTCAGAATGCCAACCCTCTGTAAAGCATGTGCGACTCAACAGTAGATGTGAAGGAATGAGTTTGTGGGCGAGGCTCGGACGGACCAATTAAGACTGGGATACACGTCTGTTGTTCCTGTGTAATGAAGTATGAATGTGTGAGCGTGTGTAAAGTGTGCATTAGGAGTCACTGCGCCTCAACTCCAGTCTGTACAGAAGCGTCGACACAGCCGCTCTAATTATACAACACACTGGAATTACCAGAGCATCAGAGCGAGCGAGCGAGCGAGCGAGCGAGCGAGCGAGAGAGAGAGAGAGAGAGAGAGAGAGAGAGAGAGAGAGAGAGAGAGAGAGAGAGAGAGAGAAACAGAGCAAGACTACAAATAATGAGATGCCAGCCTGCGTGGTCGAGTTTGATTAAGAGAGTGCATGTAATTCGAGAAGAAGAAATAAGACTTGTGTGAGTCTATCAGGGAGAACATCATCTCTTTTGACGGGTGTGTCTTATAACAGAAATTATGAGCAATGGAACAAAAGCTAGCATGCACTGCGGGGTCCAAAGCTCTGAGGCCCCAGTGAAAATGCCTCAGATTTGACTTGACAAATACAATTATCAGTAGAACAACTGGCGAGAACAATATTGTTTGCTTGAAATGATGTTTGCTTGTGTCTGGACCCCCTTAAAGACAGCATGCTTCTTCAAAAGCTTCAGATGAACAGACCAAATCCCCCTGAGAGTGTTCTGAATACGAGCTAGCAGAGATGCAACAACGACCCGGAAACAGTGCAGAACCGTCTTCATTTTATCCTAACTTTATCTTAATGGTTTTTATCAAAACTCTAAATCTATTCTAGTCTATTTCCAGGCTTCAACAGAAACTCTGACTTTTCATCCTTTCTACATTCATCTACAACTCAATGAATGTAGACATAATGTCAATGAGACATAAACAGCCAACTGGGTTGGCCTGATGTGAAAATGTGGTTCTTCAAAGACTCTGTAGTAATAACTACGAAGAAACTGGAACAGCCAGAATGACCTGTATGGTGAAATGGTTTTTCAGACAGACTGTGCTATGGTACAGTTCTGGTACAGTAGATATTGCATTATTGTCAAGTTTCTAACAACAGAAGAACTCTCTGTGGTGCTACATAGAACCAGTTTCAATAAGATTCGATATTGATCTGAATAAAGTCTGTACCCTGCAAATGGTTCCCCTGGTGTGTTTGAAGAAACTTGAGAGAAACAGACTCTTTTCCGTACGGTGGTGGTGATACAAACAGTGCCTACAATGCACACGTTCTATTACCCATCCTACATGACCAGTGAAGAAGCTGTCTATATGAGTGTCTATATGTAACAGTGAGAAATAGACACAGCACCCTGTGTCTGCCACTCGGCCATGAATGTTATTCACTTTCTCTCTATGCTTTCATAAAACAACGTTCCAGACTTTAAGCAGCATATACTCAACCACTTCATGTAATAACTTCCTGTGAGAGATGTATCTAACACACACAGTGAAGTTTGAGTGAAACACTTAGTCAGAGTTTAGTCAGAGCTGTTCACAGTGGTGGTAACAGGAACCAGACAGCTCAGGCATGAGTTTATTACCTCATTATTAGTATACAGTTACACCTTCCCTCATTATTACATAAGCAGGGATGAATATGCTGCCTGATGTCTGAGACTATCCACCATCAACACTACATATGGAAATCTAGTAGGTGGTATATGTAGGTGGTTTAGATCTCATCACCAGCACTGTAAAGTAATCTCACCCTGCAACTTTCTTTACTAATAAAACACTTTATATCAAACCGCTCTGAATGATTTACGAATGAATTATGCAGACTATGGAAGCCCCCTTTAAGCTCTCCAGAAGTCTGGCCCCTATCACCACCCCTGTGAACGATGGGTTTCTCTAGGAAATCTTCTCAAATCTTCTAAATTCTCCTTTAAATACCAGAAATATCAGTTGACTGTAGTCTGTAGATTAATAATTACAACTACATACACGAAACTGACATGAAATGCCTAGTATTTTAAAAGCTGATCAAATCGTGAGCTAGGTAACTTGACCAAGATGATTGGAAAAGTATCATTACAGGATCAAATTACTATATAATACTATTTCAGCAGAAAACACATGACGCTGAGATAGGTCTCAGTCTTATCTGTGTTGGTGAGCGCGTGGATGTGCTAAAGTGTAGCTGGCGTGAGTCGTATGTGCTTTAGAGAGAGAGGGATGGCGAGTTGCTCTGTGTAATACGTGCTGACCGAGTGTGCGTGCCAAACTGTAGACTATTAGAGAGAAGTGCTGTCTGTGTTTAAGCTGTGTGCTTGGCAGGACGAGAGACTCACTAAGAGTTCGACTGTGTTAACTCACCGAGCGTATGTGTAAGCACGCCAAAGGTATTTCTGAAACCAGAGGTTAGAATTAGACCGCGTGTTCACCAGACCGTGTTCACCAGACCGTGATCAAACAGAACTGGATTATTGTTCCAGATTTCTGTATGAATGGATGGTTGAAGTGGTTCTGTGATATTTGTTGCTCATTTCTTCTTACCAAGTAGCTGCTGTGTGGCACGCATGACTGAAGCTCAGCTGGTACTTATAAAGAGGAACTCCACCAGAAGTTCTGCATAATTAAACCATTCAGTGGTTTTGTGTTCAAATCTCCATTCAGAATTGTTCACAGTGGTGTTGGCAGGAATCAGTTGTCCGTTTGAGGCCTTTAAAGTTGCCATAGAATGAAAAACTGTATAAAACAAATTGTCATAGATAAATAAGAAGTGTTCAGTGTGTTAAGAACTGACATAAGATGGGTCGGCTCCATCTTGCAGTTACTCCCTCCTTGATTAATCAGACAGTATCTAATAGATGTTCTAAAGCTCCTTCTCCTGGTAGTTCTGTCTTTCTCGTCTCATCCGGGTCCGACCTAAGGAGGTTGGGTTCCGCCCTTGAGCCTGGTTCCTCTCGAGGTTTCTTCCTTACTCACGGGTGTTTTACCTCGCCACTGTTGCCTCTGGCTTGCTAAAGGGGGGCTTGGACCCGGTTTTCCCCCACCCCCCCACCCTCAAATGTCTGTACATTAACTTTGTGGGGTTTTTTTTCCTTTCCTTGACTGATTTTCTGTGAAGCTGCTTTGAGACAGCGCTGGTTGTAAAAAGCGCTATACAAATAAACATTGATTGATTGACATACCATAAATCTTCGACCCCGATACCCCAGACTGTTACATCACAGTCCTGATTCATTAATATTTATGCCCCCAAAATTGACATTTTACATGGCAAACTCCGGAGAAATCTACCATTCCAGTCTGTGATGGGAATGCCAGCTCTTTTTTACACACTTTCCAAAGAATTTCACTGTCGGTGGGCATGGAGGACGTCCATCATTAAAACGAGGCAGAAGCAGACTTCATGTTCAGCAGGTTCTTGATTGAAATGCCGTTCTACCTTAAAGGCTTTGGCTTGTACAGGCGCCAGAGTGCACCTGTGGCACCATTTAAGGTGGAGCATAAAAACAAAGCTCGCAAATAAGAAAGCGACTTCAGTCTCACATCTTTAACAAGATACTGGACAACTTGAACACGCTGCCTGATCTATGACACGTCCTGTAGTTTTATTGTAGTTGTGAGAAAGTTTTGGATATTCTGGAAATCTACTTTAAAAATTCTATTTATGATTTAGAGGTACATGAACAAAAGCAAAAAAAAATATCCAGTTTTCTATTATTTTACTATCAACAATACATCCACAAACTCATTGGACACAATTAGTAGGTTAATTAGTCACTTCAACAGTAAATAAAATACATCTGTGAGGGGGGAACAATAAAATAATAAAATATATATACTGCGATATGAAAAAAATGTTAGGGATTTTCCAGATGAAGAAGAGCATTATTTAAAAACATTTTTAATTATAAAATAATTGGAGAAAAACATGAAAGAATTAAAACACTTGTGAAGGTGTGAACCATGTTTACTTGAGCTATAATGCTCTAGAATTTGATTCAGTGCAGCAAACACAAAAGCAGCTGAACACTGTAAGTCCAGTACTGTGTTGGGTTTTCTGTTGTATGTAGCATAACATGTTTCATTTCATTAGCCTTTCTTACTGCACGTCTTACGATGTGAGCACTGCGTGCACAGTGTAATGGCTATGTTGAAGGGATATATTGTGCAGCCCTGGGTTGTAGATATCAGGACCCCTGACTCATATCATCACCACTGTAATGAAATCTGAGTTAGTAAGCTTCTCTACAATTAACCATTTCACATCAAAGCGCTCTGAATGAGTTCAGCCACTGCATTCAAAGAAAACGTGTCAGAATTCCCCTTTAATGTTCTGTATTTTGGCAAAGAGCTGGACTGTGTCTTTTAACTTTATGTGTTTTGGCAGGACGAGAGACAGAAAGAGAGGGAGAGAGAAAAGATAGAGGGAGAGAGAGAGCGAGAAACAGCGAGCTGGGCTGTTACGTTATTGTGAGAGTGTTCCGAAGTAGGCCATCAAAGAGAACCAGAGTGCATTTTGAGCTGTATGTGTTCAGGCAGGACGACACGGTGATGGTGAGTTAGCTTGTGTTATGTGTGGGACAGAGGGATGTGGGGGAGGGGTGAGCGTCAGGGACCTCAGGGAAACCACTCTGAAAGGTTGCCGGGACAATAGTGGCCCGTTCACACGGCAACAGAGGAGCGCTCCCATGCACGGCGCTCCCTCCCCCCAATCTCCTTCCCCACCTCCCTCGCCCAGTCTTCTCTTCAAAATAAAAGAAAAGCGCTCCGGCCTCCTCCTCCTCTTCCTCCCTAAATCCAAGTCCATCGCATTCACCAAAGCGCCGGACACAAACAACATGCCACAACGGTTCACATTCACACAAGCATGGGGAGAATACGCAATGGCAACGTTGGCCAACAGCAGCCCCGGGGTGTGAACAGGGCCGTTAACTCAATCAAGCCCATCCTGGATGTGTCTGCATGTGGAAGGCCATGCTCATCCTGTTTCAGCTGCCACAGTAGATCCATTAACCAGCAAAGAGCAAACAGCACAGAGAGAGAGAGAGAGAGAGAGAGAGAGAGAGAGAGAGAGAGAGAGAGAGAGAGAGAGACTAAGAGAGAGAGAGACAGAGAGAGAGAGAGAGAGAGAGAGAGAGAGAGAGAGAGAGAGAGAGAGAGAAAGAGATAGAGAGACTGAGAGAGAGAGAGAGACTAAGAGATAGAGAGACAGAGAGAGAGAGACTAAGAGAGAGAGCGCGAGAGAGACTGAGAGAGAGACAGAGAGAGAGACAGAGAGAGAGACAGAGAGAGAGAGCGCGAGAAAGAGAGAGAGAGAGAGAGAGAGAGAGAGAGAGAGAGAGAGAGAGAGAGAGAGAGAGAGAGAGAGAGACTAAGAGATAGAGAGACTGAGAGAGAGAGAGAGAGAGAGAGAGAGAGAGAGAGAGAGCGCAATAGAGAGAGAGAGAGAGAGAGAGAGAGAGAGAGAGAGAGAGAGAGAGAGAGAGAGAGAGAGAGAGAGAGAGACTAAGAGATAGAGAGACAGAGAGAGAGAGACTAAGAGAGAGAGAGCGCAATAGAGAGAGAGAGACAGAGAGAGAGAGCGCGAGAAAGAGAGCGAGAGAGAGAGAGAAAGACCGAGAGAGCGCAAGAGAGAGAGAGAGAGAGAGAGAGAGAGAGAGAGAGAGAGAGAGAGAGAGAGAGAGAGAGAGAGAGAGAGCGAGCGCGCAAGAGAGAGAGAGAGAGAGAGAGAGAGAGAGAGAGAGAGAGAGAGAGAGAGAGAGCATGAAAGCTACCATTACCTATTCATAAGTCAAGGAGAGCCCACTCATAAAATCCCATCAATATTGCATCGTAGACAACTCCAGGCATGATGCAGGCTTTCTGCATTGTCCCTCCAAGCTTCTTCATGGGGGAAGCTGTCAGGAATGTCTCGTCCTCTGTTTTCTTTACCAAAGCGCTTCTTACTGCTAAGTGCGCAGCAGGATGAACGTTGAGGTTGATTGTTTTACGGAGGAAACACTGTATTTCCAGACCGTCTGCACAGTCAGAGCGTTACGATGCTGGTTAAGGTCTGATGTGAAAAGGGTCTTTCTTGAGAAACTTGTCTTTACAACGAGTGGTGACAATAACCAAAAGTTATTAACCAGCCTCTGTGGAGAGACCTAGCTAACCAGCCTCTGTGGAGAGACCTAGCCAACCAGCATCTATGGAGAGACCTGGCCACATAGCAGTTCAGACGTTCTGTATCGACAGTGGTGCTGATGGAAGTTTGTGATGTCTGTATCGCAAATACTGCCTTTTCTTACTATCCATAATGATAGCGATGTCCAAGTGTCCTCTGAGGTTTTATATGCAGTGCTGATGATGGTCCAGTGAAGGTAACCCCGAAAAGGAAGGTTGGAGTGGGGACTATTTTGCCATACAACGTCCTTAATGATATTATGTTAAAAATAGTTTTTACTCTGAATTGTTCAGATATCAGACATCTAAAGTGTTTGACTCCTCTAAAAACTACCTCACTGAAACAGCATGGACATGAATATGCCTCGTGACGCCCATCTGAAGGTACTAGGTTATGAGAGCTGTGTGATGAGTTTAGAGAACGTTTTGGCCTCATTAGATATGCATGCACGGCGGAGGGATACATGTCGGACTATGTATGACAAAATAGTACCCAGATAAACCTTATTGTTTCGGGTTTCTCTCTACTGTACCATCATCAGCACTGCATATAGAAACTCACAGGGCACATGGAGGCTCACTGGTCATTTTGGGTCGCAAAGAAAATAGAAATGTTTGCGTTGAAGACCACACGACCCTCCATCAGCACCACTGTAGCTGAAGAAGATCCGAGCTGCTAGTTAGCCGAGTCTCTCCACAGATTCCCACCAAACTACTGAGAATGAGTTTGTTTACCTCGCAGCGACTGAATTACCCAGACATTGTGGGGCTTAAAAACACACAATAGCTAAGAACTAACTTAGTTATATGACATTTATGAGACATAAGTTACGCAGACTAAACCGAATTCTCGGAATTCAGAATTCAGTACTCACTTGCTGACAACTGTACTCAGTGATAACGCCGACGGTGCTGCTGCTGCTCTCTGTGACCCAGATATCCGTTTGGTTCAGGACCAGAATTTATAAGAGGTTCGACGTGAGAGAAACTTTCCCTCGTCATGTACCGAGGTGTTTTCAGTCACGAAGACATTACAAACCGACATCTTCCCTCTTCCCACTTAGCATCCGCACATTTACATAGGTTTAAGGTTAATGCCACGCGCTGCTCCCTCATCCCAGCCTGGAGCACTTTCCAATAAAACAGCCACAGAAGTGGATTTACCTCAACTTAACACTGCCTGCTAAACCCTGCAAGACGGCATCATAGGTGTATTCGTAATTAAATACAGTGTGCTGCTCACCAAGCTGCGGATTTTCCCTCAGAATTTACTTCGACCACATGTCCACGGCTAGGCTACTCCAGTCCGGGCTGCCATCCTGTGTGTCCCCCTCCATCTGACCACTCCAAACAATCCGCTAGGGGGCGGGGCCTCGCGACAGCCGCCGCCAATCACACACGAGCAGCGAGGATTTAACGGTTGACGTTTGTCGCGTTGCTCCAATCAGAGACTGAGGATGGTATGATTGACGTCGAAGAGGGGCAATGCTTGAAGGCGGGTTTTAAGATTAGCGATTGGATTTATGAGGCACATCCACTTCACTGAAGCTGGACAGCTACAACAAGGCTGAAGCTAAATTCCTGATCCTTTTAAGGAGTAATGCGTGAAATTAAAAGTAAAAGTAATTTATGTAAATAATTAATGGGCACTCTTCCATACCAAATGCCAAAACTTTGTTGCCCCCCTTTCCCCTTTTTTAGATATTGCAGAATATTAATAAAATGTGTACTACTAATTAATAATATATATAATATATAATATATTCCTTTCCTGATAAGTACAGGCTCACTCTGTGGCATTGTGTGTTTTATTAGGCTTGAAGAAGATATATATATATATACTCAATTAAATGTAATTGTGTTATTCAGACTGGTGAAAAGTAGTGGTTAGATACATGCTGCCTAAATGTCTGACGCAGTTTTGTGCAACACTATTCTCTTCACTGTTCTGTTCTCCTCTTCTCCTTCTTCATGAGAGATTTTCGTCCACTAACTTGTCCCATAATTTTCAGAATATTGATACCGTTCCAACTCCAAACAGTGTGCATTTTCCCCACTAAGAATGTATAGGATGGGACAGTACACACCTATCTATCGTGCCTCTGTTCGACCGACATACACTGTTTCACAGAGGCTCTCAGGGAAGACCCTGAACACAAATTCTATGCTGGTCTGACGAACACTTGTCATTTGCCCAAAGCCTACTGGTTCCTTTAATGTACAGCCACCAAGTGCATGTCCTCACTCAGGGCAGATCCCCAAACTCAACAACATTGACCTGCAATTCTCTGTGTTGTTTATTCACCCCTCGTTCCTCCCATAGACTCCCATTCATTTTTAAGCAACACCATGGCATTTAGTCTTGGCTTAAAGATGTATGTTAATTTGCATGCACAACTAAACAGTCATAGACAAATTATGTTTTAGATTTTGCATTATCAAGACTAAAGCTCACCACCTCTGCAAAGAAAGTGTCTCTACGAGTGAACCATTTAAAACCATTCTGAATGGCTCCATGTACATCAAGGACATATATAGTATCCCTCATATTCATGCCCCTGCTATTAAGAGAGAAGAACGTGATGAATTATTACTATCCCAATTCAAATTCCATGTATTCCGGATTTTACAATGAACAGTAATAAATATTTCACACCCCCAACTTCTTTCTGGACACAGACTCCGTCTAACACTAAAAGGAGGTAAATCCCAACTGACCCTGCAGTCTTAGACTAGGCTCAATCTGCCCCCCTCAAAAGCCCATTACATAGGATGCCCCATTAAAACTCTATACACTACAATGGTCAGTAAAAAAAAAGAAGCTGGCCTAATAAAGCAGGGTCTTACTTACTAGTGATTCAAATGATTTATTCTTCTACCTGCCAAAATGCAAAAAAAGAACTAATTGAATACAGATTTAACACGGGCACTGAAGCAAATGGGGAGAAAAGTGCAAAGCAGATTCATTCATTATTGAAGATGCTTTCCATTACTGCCAGTGCATTAAGACGTTCCCTGCATAGCTCAGCACGCACACGAAGGAAAGCTACTACGTCCCGTTTTAAACATTTCCAACTTTATTGTCAGGATACTTGCTTCATGTAAAATATTTCGTTACAATACAGTACAATGCATGTTCAATCTGCTGTCCACACAACTGGGTTTGTCATGAAGTTCTAAGGATTACCCACTGCACATAACCGCTGCTCTCACAGCAAATAAACGGAAGCTGCTTACCTCTCCTAACGTGAAAACAAAGCCAAAACATTAAATTATAAACTACTAAACTCAAGTTTTCTGTCTTGTTTCTCCCCGCCCACCCACTCCCATCCCCCTCCCCTCAGGCCACTACCACTGCTCTCCAGCAGGGGGCACTAGATGCACTCATCAAGCTCCAGTCAGCAGCTCCAGCACAGAAAATTCGGTCCCCAGCAGTGTCCTGTATGTTTGTGTAAGGGCGGGCAGACAGACAGACAGACGGGCAGACTGACAGTCAATCCGTCACTGCTGGCAGTCACATAGCAGCTTTAGTCTTGGAGAAGCCATCGGACTTGAGTGATGAAGGGCAGGTGGGACTGGTGCGGGGGTGGGGGGCTTTGTTGTTGTAACGGAGGGGAAGAATCCTAACCCAACGTCTCCCTTCTGAGTCCAGCTGTCCGGTACCACATGGCGATCGCTTGTTTGTTTTGTTTTCTGCTGTTCAACTTTCTTTTCCTCTTTTTTCCTCCGGAAGGTCACAGAATCTCAGATTGGAACAATGCCCCATGGCACAAACATGTATTCGCCCCCCGCCTCGGTTTGTTTTTTCTTTTCTTGGGTTTCCTTTTGTCGGCTGAGGACAATGTTCCGCTGTAGCTCTGTCGTTACGGTGATGGGATGCGTTGTTAAGTTAGTTTGTGTTTAGTTACTGTCTCGGCGGTGTGTCTATGGTAACGCTACGCGTCAAGCGCCCATGGGGTAGGGGTGGCCGGGGTTCAGGTCCCAAGGCCGCGCCGACCTCCCTCGGTACATTCTTCCTGTTGGGCGCCTGGAGGGCATATGCGGGCTCAGTAGCGGTGGGTCTGGTGGGAGTACTGTGGAGGCTGCTGGGAGGTAGAGGAGTAGCCCATGCTGCTCTGGGGCAGTGATGTGCTTGGTCCTGGGTTCTGGTAGGCAGCATGTGGATTTGAACGCTGCAACAGGGACAAAGGTCAGTTCACAGTGAAGCAACTTTCAGAGAGTTTTAGCCAAACCAGCACTTACATACAGTCAGCCAGGAGCCGGTCAGTAAACACTGTGAGAGAAAAGTCTGATTCAGACTACAGTACGCTCACTGCACGCAAAGGGCCACACGGTCACAATACCAATACAGTAAATCCGTTATCATTATTATATGCTAGTTTGGAGGCTTAATCGTAAAGCTAAATACAATTTCACACTAAAGAAAATAAGACTCACAGGTGTAGCATTCATAAAAAATATCCAAATCTCATAATAACATATAGGAAGTAGATATAATGGTTAGGAACCGTCCTGCTGGTTGAAAGATGAGGCTGAGGGTAGCTTCCTATTTGACTTTCCCACTCCACCTTAACCTGTGCCAGAATCACTGCTGCACCTTTGTAGGAGGAGAATTTATGTTGGGGAATAAGATAATGATTTCACTCTGGTTGTTATGAGTGGGTGGCTGGATTTCTCCCTGTCTATGCTCACACAGCATGTAAAAGTGGCCCGAATGTTCTTGCCACATTAGTGCGGCAGTGTGAACCGCATGAAGCTCAATATATCAGAATTTTTTTTCTAATTCTGGACGCTTGAATATGTGGTATTGGGATCCGATATGCAGCAATGCGATCTGAACAGCTCAAAGTCAGCCCACCAACTCAACCTCATTTTGTCTTTAAATAAGTCTTCTGGTTTAAAGACACTGAGAACACAAACCACGGAAGCGGCCGCGAGCATGTAATGTCCCCTTTTTACAGCGAGCTGGAGAGTCTTCCCGGGTGGTAAGCCCAGGTGTCACTCAATGGATCTTCGCGATCGCTCCTCTGAAACCGGTGAGGATGAATCTGAAACCTCTAGGAGCTGGCCCTGCATCCGTTGGCTGTCATGATTGTTTACCACTAGATGAGCGTTCCATAGGAAGCACTGTATTTCTGATCATGAGGGTCAGTGTAGGACTGGTTCGGACTAATGCCGGATACAGCTCACATGTGAAAGTCATTTTGAATAGCCCGACAAGAAAATCAGATGTGGTCCTCTTCTACCTGCTGTGTGAACATAGCCACAAAGGCACGTATCGCCACCTGGTGTACTGATGTAGCAACTGTTAAGAGTTTAATCCCTGGCTGCCAACACTGGACTGAGGACCAAGCCAGCATAATCACTTCAGCTTATCAAAACCAATTATAATAAGCAGCATTAGCGTTTCATAAGCCACCTATTACCTATCCCCTGCACATTAAGCATTTCATATTCATCAGATGTGATACATGTACATGTATGTGTTACCTGGTAGTCTGAGGTCATGATCAGGCCACTTGAGGTAGTGGTGGGCGGAACCACTCTCACCTTCTTCAGAGGCGGGCCTTGTGCGTGGCTGTTGTCAGGGTTACCTGTGTGCCCTGCCCCGTTGGTGTGGTTGTTCCCCTGCTGCTGCTGGTTTTTCTGCAGTTCACAAAAAGAATGGAGGGGTTACACGCAGGCACTACACACAATACACACAAACGCTCACACAATTTCTCCTCTTACTTTATCTGCCTTGTCCTCAGGCTCCTCCTCAGTCAGGAATTCTCGCTTAGGGTAAGGGATCTGGCAGCCAGCGAAGACACTAAGAGGCGAACAACGAATCCAATTACGTTCTAACAGACACGTGAGGTTAAGAGGCCCTATACTACCATGCTGTACAGTACAGTGTGCACACAGATCCCATCTGAATGTTTTCTCTTGACATTGTATGTGAAAATACCTTCAGAGTACCCGCACAGTATTTATGAACTGTGGGGACTGGGAGCAAGTCTGCCTAAATTAGCACTGTGAAAAACATACTTCTTTCCCGTAGGGTAACAAAAGAGGTAAAAGTACCCTGGTGCCTGGTGAAAACTGCTTTGAAGCGTTGGTCAAACCTAAACACCCGCCAGATAACTTTGTTTATAGCTGCTGGTACAGATATAGCTCCAACATTAACATCCATCCAATACAATACAGTACAATATAAAGTATTTCCAAATCGGAGATGTTATAATGATGCTGATTACTGTACATTACTGTATATCACAACCGTCCAAAGAAAATCAAGTGTAGAGGTTCCTAATAGTGTCCTGTGATAATCCATCCCATGCAGCTTGAATATTCTCACACAGTTCCGGTGCGGTAGGGTTGGAGGTGGAGCGATACCAGGCCTTCTGGACGTGTGACACCTCTTAACAAGCCATTTACCTTGGCACTGACCACGGTGCCTCCACACACGGATTTGACGACCCGCTGCCATTCTGCATCACTCTATGACAGTCTGGCCCGACACCACTGCAGTCTTTTGCAACGTTGACGTGGTGTGAAGGGCAGTCGTCGTAACGGTCTGTGTACTTGTAATCCTAGGGGTGCAGCCTCCTGCCAATGGTGCTGGCACTAACAGGATGACTCATGAACGTCCACTATCGTGGCTGTTGGGTCAGTCAGGTACAGTGATAAGTCACGTCCTTGCTTACATCACACGTGCGGCCGAGCGTGAAACTTGAATCACTCACGGCCTCCAAAATGGCATCTTTACAGGAGAGGCCAAAAACCTCATTCAATGTTAATGTAAGTCAATGGAACCAGACGTCTTTCCAAGCACTTCCGGGCCATTTCTGTTGGTCCATTCATCATGCATTCTCACACAGTGTAAACGACAGCTGCCGGGTTCAAATGAGGCATAAGAATCAAAATTGACAAAAACGGAGATACATGTTTTTCATAAGACAGCAATGATATGCTATAATGCAGCACTATAAGACAGCAAGGTATAAACAGCACCTATGTCGTGACTGTGTTTATAACAACTTAGTTACAGAAGCATAGCCTGGCATCTGGCAGCTAACAAAGGCACTAGAAGGCAAACAATGAATCCAATTACACTGGAGCAGGCAAGTGAGGTTAAGAGGCCATTTTCAGCCCCGCTGTTCTGTTCAATCCGAGGCGGCAAGCTCAGTTCAAGTTCCCTGAACTCAGGCCTGAAGCCAGAAAGCCGATCCCGGGCGAGTGTGTTACTCACTCAGAGGTGGGTAGAGGCTCCTCCAGAAAGTAGGGGTCCTGCATGGCCTGTTCGGATGTGATCCTGCGGATTGGGTCCATAGTGAGCAGCTTTTGCAGCTGAGAAAAAAAGAGCAAGAGGCATTTGGTCTCATCACACTGTGCTTTTACAGACCATCTGAATGACTTCCGGGCCAACTCACCAAGTGGAATGCTTTGCTGTCAGGTTTGACTTTATGCTTTTCCATGTATTTTATAAGGCTGCAGTTAGTGTATCTGCAATACAAGGAGGGGGCATTATTCAAAAGAGGTGGCGGTCCTAGGCATAGACGTTTCATTCATTTAATTTCCTAATTAAAAATATATACGCTATTCATTTCTAATAGAAAATTAGACCGAAACCTCAATCACTAAGGTTTTCAAAGAAATCCGCAGGAATAGATTTCTTTCAAGTTCAGTCTTAGAAGTTGGTCTCATTTTCTGCTTCTAATTTCGATCCCTTGTTGATCCCACAGTGGGGAAATGTAGTCTCCGCATTTAACCCATCCGTGAAATAAAACACCACAAACACACTCACTAGTGAACACACTAGGGGGCAGTGTGCACACTTACCCGGAGCGGTGGGCAGCCCTATCCACGGCGCCCGGGGAGCAGTTGGGGGTTGGGTGCCTTGCTCAAGGGCACCTCAGTCGTTACTGTAGGCTCAGGGAATCGAACTGGTGACCCTCCGGTCACAAGGCTGGTTCCCTAACCTCCAGCTCACGACTGCCCACTGGGTTATGAACCCAGTAATCGCAAACACATTCAACGACGTTGAGGCCTGGAAATACCAGGGGATTTGTGAAGATCTGGGCGTGGAACTTGACTGTTTCCTTTCTACTACAGACAAAAGCTTTAAGTGCTGTTTATCTGATGCTGCAGTCTTCGTGCTTTATCAGGGCTTGCCCATGTCCTCTGTATCTTTCAATCATTTTTTGAAATCCAGTTTGCCCTGCCTATTTTCTCACTTATCTCCTCAGTAATCTCTTTAGCATGTATTCCAAGACCATTTTGACAGGAAATAAAATAAATGTAAGGTGGTCTCTGGCTGCACAGCAGTGTACACAGCGAGGAGAAAACATCGTACGAGATAAATGCTGTGAAAACACAAACTCACGTGTTCCTCCTGAAGTCTTTCATCAGCGTGGAGTGCTCCGGCATCTTCTTAATGTCCTCCCAGTCTTTGTCTGACAGCAAAGATTAAATAAAGCTTTGAATCGACAATAACATTAGACAATCAACCATTTCTAACAGTATCAGTGAACAGCAGCTCTACATCAGCCCATATGAGCATCACTGCATATTTCAGACTACCTGCCGGGAAGCCCATGACGTTGAAGATGCGGTCCAGCTGATCGTGGTGGTATGGATTACTGGTCTTAATGTCCTCCTGCCGACAGTGGAATATAGGCTCCGAGGTCAAGAGCTCAGCAAAGATGCAGCCGATCGCCCATATATCTGTACAGGAACGACAGTA
Source organism: Prochilodus magdalenae (assembly GCA_024036415.1). Lineage (NCBI taxonomy): Eukaryota > Metazoa > Chordata > Actinopteri > Characiformes > Prochilodontidae > Prochilodus > Prochilodus magdalenae. The sequence continues at coordinate 133,856 of JAMWET010005636.1, read as the reverse complement.
AAAGAAACACAATGGCATATTCAAATATCACTGAAGTCTGATGATCCCGCGCTCCTATGGAGGTAAATCTAACAGACGCTGCCCTCATGCCAGACACTCCAGATCAAAGGTCAGGGAAACCCCCTTCTGAAGGTGGAACATTTAAAAAACTGCTGTGGGGATTTTTAGGAGTGGGTAGTTTATTGTTTGCTGGTGAATGAAGAATGAAGGCAGACTGCAGATGGAAGCTAGACGTTACTGCATGGAAACCATGTAACTGCAGCAACTTCAAATCATCAATAATCATGATTACAATAGAGAGAATGGACTCATCAAACAGCAGATAAGGAGACAACAAGCTAAAAGCTAACGTTAGCAAGGTAGCTGGCTATCTATCGCTCACCTCAGTTTAGCTCTTTCTGTATTTCATTTTGGCCAAAACGGTAAACATGAATCTCTCAGTACACTTTACACTGAATAACGATAGCAAAGCTGTTTCACAAACGTGACAAAATTGTAAAAAGCTAAAGTGTGCAAAGTAGCTTGGATTGTTAGCCTGTAGATCGATGGTCAGGCTAAACAGCAGGATTAGCACACACTTCAGGAATTGCCAAAGATTATACGATATAGTGCAAACAACACTGATGAACAAAATATGAAAATAATACAGGATATAAATCGTGACGAATGGAGACTAATGTCTTTATTGGTAAACATAACATACACTTCTCATCAAAAAAAAAAAAAAAAAGATGCACCCAGAAGAAAGTGTGGGCCTGCAGTGCTACCGGGAAGGAAGATAAAGGTTACTAGGAACAATCCCATGATGATAAATTGTGACTGATATGATCATATTTATTGAGCTACACATACAGGAGTCTGTCTCTCATTCAGGTGTCGGGCCGCCATGTTTGCTAACGCCACATACCAGGCATCTCGGTATAGAGTTGTAGAGGTTCCTAATGGTGTCCTGTGATAATCCATCCCATACAGCTTGAATATTCTCACACACAGTTCCGGTGCGGTAGGGTTGGAGGTGGAGCAACACCAGGCCTTCTGGACATGTGACACCTCACAACAAGTCATTCGTCTTGGCACTGACCATGGTGCCTCCACACACGGAGTCAAGACGACCCACTGCCATTCTGCATCACTCTATGACAGCCTGGCCTGACACCACTGCAGTCTTTGGCGACGGTGACGCGGTGTGAAGGGCAGTCGTCATAACGGTCTGTGTACTTAACCTAGGGGTGCAGCTGCCTGCCAATGGTGCTGGCACTAACTCATGGGGGCATCACTGCCCGCTGAACGTCCACTATCGTGGCTGCTGGGTCAGTCAGGTAGAGTGATAAGTCACGTGCTTGCTTACATCACGTG